>JAVSCE010015114.1:0-158263 GCA_032199065.1 Smutsia gigantea | reverse complement strand
GATTTGGGGCCTCTGACATAGTAGTCTCGGCCAGGTCTCGGCCACATCCCCTTTTCCTGCATCCCCTTCTCGATTATCGGGGTTCATCTCCCAAACTTTAGACTCCGGGAAGCCTTCTCGGCCGCTGCCCGCTCCCCATCTCTTGGCACCAGGCTCGCACTAAACATTTATTTATGTTCCTGTAATACACCCCGAAACCTGGGCCTTCGGAGCAGAGGCCAGGTGGATCCAAATAGTCCGGAGTTGCCAGCATGCCTCCCCGGACCGGTGTGGCTCCCGGGAGAGGTGCAAAGTCCCAACCGGAAGGAGTCCTGGTTCAGGGACTGAAAGGCTGCAGTTGGCGTTTGGGGCCGCGGGGGCCTCGAGACCCCGGAGCCAGGAAATCTGCGCCCCGCCGCGCACGCGCCGCAGGGGGCACTCTCGCCGCAACGTTCAGCCACCCCCCCCGCCCCACCAAGCCTGAGACCTGGTTGGATTCGGAGGCTAGGCCCCTTTGCCTTTCCCAGAATTCAGGCTTGCAGAGCATCAGCAGGTGCTGTTTGCCAAACACCTGCAACGGAATAGCTGGGAACACTTGTTGAAAGTACAGATTCCCGGATCTAGATCGGCAGCGGGGGTGTCCGGCGGGGGGGTGGGGGGGGATAGGTTGGAAAGGGCTGCGAATCTGAATTTTAACGAAGTATCTTGGGGATGTGCATACAACTAGATTTTGGGGTCAGTACATAAAGCAGGCGAGTACAAGTATCCCGATTTGTGCCCCTAGCTCTCAGTGCATAGAGTTCCTGCAGAACTGCTTCCTCGGAAAGGGGCTTTCGGGAAATTCCGCTGGACACCGCTGACCTTGACGAAACCAGTGTCCGTGGACCTTTGCAGTTTTCCTGGCAGGTTGATTTTGAGGTAACATATCCACTTCACTAAAAGAATGTCTGCAGCTTCAGCTGCTGGAGAAGGAAATGCTCTTTTCTATGTTTCCTAACCAAGGAGAAGTAAAACTTGAAGATGTAAATGCCTTGACCAATATAAAGAGATATTTGGAAGGCACCAGGGAGGCGCTGCCACCAAAAATCGAATTTGTGATTACACTTCAGATTGAGGGACCCAAGGTAAGTGCCCTGAGTTGTTTTAATTGTTGCCAGGTACCCAGTATTTATTGGAAACACTTGGAACATGAGCTTTCTGCCCATGAAACAAATAAATACTCCAAATGCATGTTTGTTTGAAAACAAAATATGTTGAAATATGGGATGCTCTGTAAACTGCCTTCAATAAATAGCTGAATTTTACTTAAATATGCACACCTATTTAACCAATATGCCTATTGTTTTGATTAAAAATATCTTGCAATTTTATACTAACATTATTCTGTTCAATTATCCAGTTTTTTACTAATCCAACTATTGTGAATGTACTACCTTGTACATATATCATGATTTTCACAAATCTATATATTGCCTTTGCATAACTGGCTTTAAGGAGTAAATGAATGTTTCTTTGGGGGCACTGTAACAGAAAGCAAATACAGAAAGAAAAGCTAAATAGTAAAAATGAATTCACCTTCATCTTCTGATCCATTTATCTCCAGCAACATTAGCCTAGGTGATAAGTGGACTAGGCATTTGAGAACCACTCTTCTAGCTATTTCCTGCTCATCCCTTCAACTGCCGTTCCTTCACAGGGGACTTCCTGGTTCCCCAGGCTGGATTCAGTCTCCTTGCTTACACATGTCAATGGATGCCTGTACTTTTCCATGGTAATACTTCTCACCAATGAAATTAAATACTTGCTGTGTGTAATTATGTCTGTCTCTTCACTAGGCTCTAGACTTCATGAAGAGCAAAAAAACACTGTCCAGCTTCTTCACGTTATCCTAGCATAACAGTACCTGGCACATGGTAGGTGTTCAATAAATCCTGGAATGGGTGAATAGTGTACGTAAAGTGCTTAGCAGTGTCCGGCACATAGCTGACAATAGCAGCAGTAACTATTGCACTTATCAAAATCATGGAGTTGGCATTGACAAACTAGCTGGGTGATTTTATGGTGCTTAAATCTAACTGATTTTCTTTTTAAGGTGAAAATTGATTTGCAAGTAACCATGCCTCACAGCTACCCCTATGCAGAAGTGCAGCTGTTTGGACAGTCATCTGAACTTGGCAGACAACAGCAGGTACTTCTCAATAAAGGTCTGACTTCTTATATAGGGACTTTTGATCCAGGTGAGCTCTGTGTGGTTTCAGTGGTTTCAGGACAATAGTGCCTCCTATTTCCTGAACAGAAAGATAATTTATGAACCATCTACACAAGCAAAGCCAGTCAAGAATACATTCCTCTGAATGTGGATCTACAGTCACCACATATATCAGCAGGACCTAAGGAAAAAGATTTTAGATGTTGGGAAAAGGTTAGAGGTGACTGGATTCTGCATGACAGGAAAGCCCGGTATAATCTGTGTGGAGGTCTTCCAAGAGCACTGAGAGAATCTGGCACACGATTAGGTGCCCTAATTGGAAACACATTTCCTGTAAGCGTGCTGAAAGTATTGAAACTGAAGGAGGTGGGGAGGATCTGCGCCTTTTCCGTTCTTTTGAAGAATTACTCCTCGAGGCCCACGGTGACTATGGATTAAGGAATGACTATCACATGAATCTGGGCCAGTTCTTAGAATTTCTAAAAAAAGCACAGAAGTGAGCATGTTTTCCAGATGTTATTTGGTATTGAAAGCAAAAGTTCAGACTCTTAGAAAGCTATTAAGAGCCCTCTGCTTATATTTTCACTAAGTCAGTATTTCTTTTAATAAGACCAAAATAAAGGACCAGTGGCTGTTTAATGTCCTCTGTGAGAAACCTAGCTCCAGAATTTTTACCTGGTAATGAAGCACATGGGCCTTTTAACTTCATAATAGTGCAACTGTGATGTTACCCCCGTTCGTATGTTAACTGAAGACTTCTTAATTATAAAGTAATAAAAACAGTCAATTTAACTAGTGATGTTGATTTAATTAAAGAGGAGTCCATAGCCTATAGTTAATATCAGTACTCAAGTTGTAGCTCTGAACTCAAATATGAATAATATCTTTCCCTTTCATGATGCTAGCATACAGAAGACACACATTTTCCTTCTTTCATTATCAGGTGAATTCTAAGTCAAGTTTAAAATAGGAACAAAGGAAACATGACAAAAACATGTTTACTACATTTCTTTAAGTTAAACCCCCATTTTTAAGTTTTTTATTTTAGTAAAACCAGATCTGAACTGTAATGGCAGAGGAATCAGTCATGAAGTCTCGAGTGTAATGAAGATGGCACGTAATGTTACGTGTTTTGTCTGGCTGTTTAGCTGTTTACATCAGTTGATTAATTATACTAAGAATAATCATGCCAACATTCTTAGTTGAGTTCTTACGCACAAAAAAAGATACGGTTTCTCATCCACAAAGTGCCCCAGGGGTAATGCATTCCGGCCGCCTTTGCCTGCGTGCCCGGGCACGCTGCTCTGAAGGCAAAGAGCGTTGGGAGGACCAGGGCAGGTGGCTCTGCACCATCTCCTTACTGGGGAGAAAAATCAAGTGCTGCATTTTGGTGTTAAGTCATTGCCATCTCACCTGAAAAGCCCAAGCTCCACGCACTTCAGCAGTTTTTTTACAAAATGAGAGTTTATGTTAATGACAATAAGCCCTATTTAAGTAGCACTTGACATACCTTTTCAAAGTATCTACTCCTCCCCAGACCCAGAGAGGCTCACCCGGTTGAGAGATGTCCTGAGCTGCCTCTCTGCAGCTTCCTCTGGTTTCACAGTCTCTTGTTAACTACTACTGCCCTTTCTCAGGACGTTTTCATTCTCCTACTGGGTCCCTGGCACCCCACTATGTCCTGCCCCCCACAGGATGCCAAAGCTGGGTGCTGAGATTAGTAACCTTGCGGTGAATGCCTTGCTCCCATTTTGTCGTACTTTCTGTTAGGTGCCGAACACTGCTGCCCATGCTGCGGGAGCTCAAAGAATTTTTTATGCAAGTACATTCTGGTTTTGCTCTGTGTCTAGGATGCAGACTTGCATCCTCAGACTAGGGTGAATACGTAACGTAACAGCAGACCCTGCACTAAGCTGACTCTCCTGACCTTGAGGCCCTGAAATTAGGTCCACTCTGTCCTGCCCACGCTTTAATATAGCTCAGGAGTATTTTCCTTTCATGGCACAACTTAGACCTTCAAGCCACGACCTTGTGGGCCTGCCTTGCCACATCGTCCAGGTTGCCCATTTGTGTTCTGATGCTAGCCTCGGCTGTGGCTGCAAGTCCAGCGAGGGCCTCACACTTTGCCATAACCAATATACCAAGGGAAGAAATAGGACTAACATTGCCAAAGATTCATTTCTTAATCTTTATCAGGACTTAACACAGTATAGGAGTGAATCTCTGTAAGACCATCAGTACGTTTAATAGCATTCACAAGTTTTTAGGCCCTAAAGAGATTAACTCCATTAGAATTTTTTTCCTATCAGGAGCAATAACACACATTAATTATGGGAAAAGTGTAGGTTTTGTCCTTTCCCTGTGGCTTGGCATTTCTGGCCTATTAAATACTCAGTGTTCAATACCTCTTTTGAGCTACCCAACATCTGCTTTTTTGTCTAGACAACCAGATTCAGTCTCTATTGCTTGTAACTTAAGAGCCCTGGTACTGTATACAGTTATTTTTTTAAGTGGTTATTTTGAAAGAATGCTCATTATAAATGTTGCAGTGTCTTTTTAAAGTTTACTGAATTAAATCAGCCCTTCTTCAAGTATGTTTTTTGCTTTTCACCCCTTCTTGGTCCATTATGTGGTCGGCTAAGGGCTGCGGTTACTTGCCTAATGGATTGAGGAGTGCCAGAAGAGTTTATGGACCATGACACCGGAACTTCTAAAACATCCCTACATCGAATCATATGTTGCCTGTGAACTTGAATTTCCATATATGGCTGCTTACATGCCATCCATCTCTTCTGAGAACATGAGAAGGCCCTGAGGGAGCCTGTCTGAGGTCTCCACGGAACCCTTTTAAACAGGACAATTTTTTTCCATTTGCTTTTTTCTCAAGTAGCCCAGTAATGAGTTGAAAAGAATAGCTATTTTCTGAAAAAGACATGGTTTGCTCAAAAATTATGGTTTTATAGAGAATCCTGTTTGCCTCAAAACTCTGAGCCCATTAAATCTCCCCTCTAAGGCCCACATGATAAACTGCTTTCACTGTGGCATGGACCAGCTGGAGAGGCCTTTCTTTTTTGAGCCCAGCTAAAGGTATAGCATTTGGATCAACTCATAAATTGGTTTGAGCAGTAGACACAAAATTCAAAGAAGACTACCAACCCCTGAAGGCCCTCCTGAGCTACAGGTAAAACAAAGCACATGATTTGTTCGTCGCAATGGAGGGCACATCCCAGCATGCATCAGACTGCACCTCACAGATTTGCTGAGGTGGCAGACTTTTATGTTTTCATGGAATCTTAGCAGGTATTCAGGGAACCTAATGACACCTGTGCTCCAGGGCCTCTGAGTGTATCATTATCACTGTGTGAGACCAGTGCAGTGCCCTGAACAATGGTGAGATGATTAAGGTCTGGTATCAAGAGCTATATTCTGGAACAGACTCAGAAAGTTAATGAAACATTGAAAAAAGACAATCTCTAATGTTCCTTACTGACAGCACAAACTGCTTCAGGGTCCTTCTACTTACTAGAATAAAAGAAAAATTAACAAAAAAGCATTGGCCAAATCAAGAGCTACCTACTGATTTGCTCCAACAGAACTTGTCTCACAGCAGCTACTGATGGCATCGCTTCTGATTAAGTTAATGAATAATATGCTGCACTTCTTAAAGACCCCTTGGTCTCCTGCACATGCCAAAGATCATGTTAAGTCAAGATGTGGTAAGACTCACACCCCTGCTTCTTTTAAAACTTTTGATGGTAGGACATAATCTTGGCATCTGGTACTTCTTGCCAGAATAACCTTTTTAATGCATCAGGGAACCAGTGTAGAGATATTTCCATAGATGATGAAGAAATCAATTCTAGCTCTCCCCTTGGAAAATAACTAGAGAATGGATTATTTCTGTAGCACACACTTAATCCCGTAGATCACAACAGTTTCAGAGATCGCAGAAATTCGTCTTTGATCAGAGTTGTCACCAGAAAATTTCCAAGAGCCATAGTGGCTTCCTTTCCGCAGTGCATTGTCATCCTGGTAATCAGAGCCTGAAAGGAAGACTTTGGAAACATAGTTTTCTTAGAGTTCTTCACCTCGGGTCTTTCATTCCTACTGTGCACGGCAAGTTGATGAGGGCCTTGACACTATCTTTGTGACTCTACTCAAGTTTTTCTGTTGATACTGTTATACATATCAAGTAGGACCTACATGGGTTGCCCACATATTTGGTTCTAAGCCAAGCTAACATTCATCTGATACACACCAGTATAGCTGGAACAGTTGTATACACTGGCGCTTATTTTCCTTGGTCAGTACCTGTTGTTAAATATTTTTTATCCTGGTTATTAAATTTTTCAACATCATTTCAGGCAATGGGGCCCTGTGGTTTACTGAGCACCGCCAAAGATTTCTGTAGGCCAACTATTCCAATCACACCAGACCTGCTTACTATTACCATAAATGTTTACACCTTGTCTCCAGATGTTAATCACTGCGAAGTGCTACTGAGCCTGTATTAACCCCCAAATTCTGATGTCTCCATTGAAACAGGGTGCCCATTTTAAACACAGTATTTCTGTCTCCACCTTATAGAAAAATCATTAAAATGTTTTTCATTTCCTCAACAATATATTAGCGAACCAAATCCAACAATACATTAAAAGGATCATACACCATGATCAAGTAAGATTTATTCCAGGAATGAAGGGGTGGTTCGACATTAGCACATCAATGTGACACAGCACATTAATAAAATGAAGGACAAAAATCATATGAT
This sequence comes from Smutsia gigantea, assembly GCA_032199065.1. NCBI lineage: Eukaryota > Metazoa > Chordata > Mammalia > Pholidota > Manidae > Smutsia > Smutsia gigantea. The sequence goes on along the minus strand of JAVSCE010015114.1, from coordinate 151,304 downwards.
TATCTCAATAAATGCAGAAAAAGCATTTGACAAAATTCACCATCCATTTATGATAAAAACTCCCAACAAAGTGTGGAACATACTTCAACATATACATAGAACATACCTCAATGTAATAAAGGGCATATATGACAAGCCCACAGCTAATATCATACTCAGTGGTGAAAACTGAAAGCTTTTCCTCTAAGATCAGGAACAAGACAAGGATGCCCACTCCCACCACTTTTATTCAACACAGCGCAGGGAGTCCTAGCCATGGCAATCAGATAAGGAAAGGAAATAAAAGGCACCCCATCGGTAAGGAAGATTTAAAACCATCTCTATTTGCAAATGGCATGATATTATTTTTATAACATCTTAAGGACTCCACCAAAAAACTGTTAGAATAAATGAATTCAGTCAGGTTGTAGGGTACAAAATCAATATAGAGAAATGTTGCATTGCTATACACTAATGAACTATCAGAGAAATTAAGAAAAAAACTCATTTACAATTGCATCAAAAAGAACAAACTACCTAGGAATAAGTTTAACCAAGGAGGTGAAAGACCTGTACACTGAAAACTATAAGACACTGATGAAAGAAATTTAAGAAGATACAAGTTAATGGAAAGATATTTCGTGCTCATGGATTGGAAGAATTAATATTGTTAAAATGCCCATACTATCTACAGCAATCTACAGATTCAATGCAATCCCTATCAAAATTCCAATGGCATTTTTTTCACAGCAATAGAACAAACCAACCAAAAATTTGTATGGAACCACGAAAGATGCCAAATAGCCAAAGCAATCTTGAGAAAGAACAAAGCTGGAGGCATCAGCTTCCTGACTTCAAACTATATCACAAAGCTAGAGTAATCAAAACAGTATCATATTGATATAAAGACAGACAAATATATCCATGGAACAGAATAGAGCCCAGAAATTAACTCATGCATATATCATCAATTAATTTATGGTGAAGGTGACAAAAACATACAATGGGGAAAGGACAGTCTCTTCAATAAATGATGCTTGGAAAACTGGACTGCCACATGCAAAATGATGAAACTGGACCACTATCTTACACCATACACAAAACTAACTCAAAATGGACTAAAGACTTAAATGAAACCTGAAACAATAAAACTAGAAGAAAACATAGGCAGTAAGCTCCTTGATGCTAGTCTCGATGATTTTCTGGATTTGACACCAAAAGAGAAGGCAACAAAAGTAAGACTAAACAAGTAAGTTAAACTACAAAGCATGTGCACAGCTAAAGAAACAATCAGCAAAATGAAAAGGAAAGCTATTTTACAAATAAATGGGAAAAAATATTTGCAAATCATATATCTGATAAGGGGCTAATATCCAAAATACATAAAGAACTCATACAACACAATAGCAAAAAAAAAATCTGATTAAATAATAGGCCAAGGACACGAACAGACATTTTCCCAAAGAAGACAAACAGATAGCCAACAGGTACATGAAGATGCTCCATGTCACTAATCACCAGGGAAATGCAAATCAGACCCACATGAGAGATCACCTCACACCTATAGAAAGGCTATTATCAAGAAGACAAAAAAAAAAGCTTTGGCAAGGATGTGGAGGAAAGGGAACTGTTGGTGGGAATTAAATTGGTACAACCATAATGGAAAATAGCATAGAGGTTTCTAAAAACAGAATTTAAATTAAAAATAAAACTACCATGTGATCCAGCAATTTCCTTTCTGGGTATTTATCTGAAGAAAATGAAAATACTAATTGGAAAAGAGATGTGCACCCCCATGTTCACTGCAGCATTATTGACACAGCCAAGATGTGGGAACAACCTAAGTGTCCAATAACAGATAAGGTGTACACCGAATGCAATGTTACTCGGCCACAAAAAAAGAATAAAAATCTTGCCACTTGTGGCAACATGGATGGATCTTGTGTTGGAGGCATTATGCTAAGTGAAATAAGTCAGACAGAGAAAGACAAATACTCCTATGATCTCTCTTATATGTAGAATCTAAAAATATATATATATTTTATATTTATATTTATGTATATATCAGAGTCAGCTCATGTTGATAGAGAGAGCAGATAGATTGGTGGTTGCCAGAGGTTGGGGGTAGGGGGTGGGCAAAATAGGTGAAGGTGTCAAATGGTACAAATTTCCAGTTATAAAATAAACAATGGGGACATAATTAACTGCATGGAGACTACAGTTAATAATGCTGTACTGTATATTTGAAAGTTGCCTAGAGAGTAAATCTTAAAAGTTCTTACACAAGAAAAAGAATCGCATATATCTCTGTATGGGGACAGATATTAACTAGACTTACTGTGATGATCATTTTGCAATATAGACAAATATCAAATATCAAATCTCTGTTGTACCCTGAAACTAATATATATTAATTATAACTCAATTTTTAAGAAATGGTGTTCATGGATGATGCTATTACCTTCATCAATGTATTTCTCAAAGCCTTAGTGAAAGGAGGGTCACTGATAGATCCTCTTGGGAGGCTTAGGGAACCACTGGGATTAGGATGGTCTGACACCATCACATCCACTCCAACATCTGATGGACAACAAGTCCATTCCCACACTCCTACCTTTGAAAATCTTTGAATTCCTTTATATTACTTGAAGGAGTGTTTACATTAATTTCATTTAATGTGGGCCATTATGAAGTCTACATTTCAGTTAACTAACTGAACCAACACATAGATACTTCCAGCTGCTCCAGGCGACACAGTGAATACAGAATCTGCGGCCAAGTGCACCCCTATCAATCAGTTCTGCCCAATCCAAAATTATGCTTCTCCTTCCTCAGTACAATATTTTCAGAATCCCATGCATTTGTCCTCAGGTTTTGCAAATATAAATGAACAAAGTCAGAATTCTTTTGTTGGGAGTCTTCTCCTGCTGCGTCTGCCTCTTTAATCGTATGTACCACAGCTCCTTTCCAGCTGGAATCTGATGTCAGGTGCGTACAGATAGGAGGAGGAATGTGTGGGGAGCTGGTGGTAAACGGAGCGAGGTCATTACAGGTGTCAGCAAGGCAGTAACAACCTCTTAGACAGGAGAGTCTTTAATTAGTAATGAAGGACATGTCAACTGTTCAGGTTTGCCCAGGGCCAAGGGATTTCCTGGGACACAGGACTTCCAGTACTCAAACCCGAGCTACTGCTAATCCTACTTTAAGATATCATTAAGTCCTCCAAATCCATCTCTGTAAAAGCAACCACTCTATCCCACAGTCCTGGATTTCCTTCCCCTTTACACTGTTTTATGGCAGCAGCCATTCATCAGGCAAAACCTCCCATCCTTAGATAACGCATTACATCATTTTTTTACTTGATGTTTGTGTTTTTGAGGTCCCAAAGACATTATATTTAGGCCTTTAAATCCATCTAAAGTCTACCTTTTTATATAGTGTAAAATAGTATCTGTAGATTCAATAAGTTACTTAAAATACCTGCTTCACAAGAGAAATCTAGGGACTCCATTAAATAAGGTAATGTGTGCAGAACACATGAGCGCTAGTAAGTGACCATCTAACACTTGTTCATCATCTCCGAGGACAGGAAGGCAGCTCGTCATCATAGCACACAGAGAATCTGCACATGCAGCGACTGAATGAAGTTCACACTGAAACCAGTTGCTAGAATACTTAAAAACTCATAATACTCTGTCAAATGACTGCCAAGACCAAGCATTATCATTTTTAAATGTGACATTTTAAGAAAGATATTTTACAATTTTATGCATTTACTTTTTCTATGCTTTAATAAATCTTTTGCACAGGTAAATACATTTAGTTAGAGCACAGACAACCCGGAAAGAGACCAGAAACAGGCATTCTGGATGTTTTCAGGAAAACTATATTGAGGAAATACTTAACTAAATGTTACCTTCCAGTACCACCCCTTCTACTCACATTTATGACAATTTGTGTAACCTTCAACTTTCAACAAAATCATAGTAATCTTGAACATCTCTTTATACTCTTTAAAAGCATTACTTCATAAACAGAAAATTCTCCAAATAATTCTACAATAAATAGCAAATGTTATTGCACCTGAACTTAAGCATTTCAAATTGTTTCCACTAGTTCAATTATTAATTTGTAAAAGCAAAACTTGAAATTAATATTAATTTGTGGTTTGTAACTACTGAAGGTAATTAGAATTTTTCAGTATCAGACATAAGGATAATTTCTAATATTGCAGTAGTAGTTACAAAACTTTCTCCAAACTCTGAGGAAAGTGAGTTTACAGTGACACAGTGAGCTCATGATCCTCTAAGCTAATCAAGAAGACATTCGGGCAGATCACTTAAGTGGGAGGCCACCTTGTCTGGAAACCATGCTCTTGCTCCTGATTCTGGAGACCTTTGTCTTAAGGAGTCTGCTCCCCAGGCAGCCCCTTCTCAAGGGCTTACCTACTCTGCCCCAGCTCTCCCCCCTGCTCAGGCCCTGCTGAGCGGAAAGGACCAACCTCAGCCCACACTGGCCTGGCAGCACAGGCGTGGAGCTGAAGGACAGGGTGTTTGGTCAGAGGAAAGAAAGGAGCTTTTAGAAGGGATTTCTGACTGAGGATCATAGTGACAAGAAAATGTAACAATGGTGAAAGAATATTAAAATCTAAGGCTACACAAGGCATTATAAGCAGCCGTTAGCTTTCTTACAAATGTTAGAATTCACTTGCACAAAAAGAACAAATATAATCTAGGATTGGAATAAAAATACCTGAGAAGTTTTTTCTCTAGGCAACAAAGTGTGTCCGTTTTTAGTGAACGTTCATCTATGCCTACATTCATTTCTACTTTTACTTAAAAAAAAGATTTTTAATAAAATAAACAACAAAAGAATTAAGGGTTTTTATTGATCATGTCAATTTATTACTAATTTTGGTCTTCCCATTAGTTCCCTATAAAAAAAGATGAGTTTCTCAGTAATAGACACAGTAGTTTTTAAAGAGAACTTGAGCAAAGTAAATAAGATAGAAACCATAAATAACCAGAAAATAAATGAAGCAAAATTGTTTAGTATGATATTTACCTGAAAGTATACTAATATTCTTCCATCAATTTTTAGATTGTTAAAGTAAAATCATCTTTATCCAGCACATTATGAATCATTGTAAAAGATTCCAATCTTTAAAAATCATGAAAGACTTCAAGATCTTGTTAATGGAGTTAGAAATGTCAGCTATTACACTATTGGTCAAGCGTGGTCTGTATTTTCTGGGCCTCCTCAGGCCAAGAATAACAATCAGGCAGAATCTGATCATAGTCCGTGCTGTACATCTGAGAGCGGACAAATGCTTCCTTGTTTGCGGGTTCAGGATAAACTGTGGCTGTCATTTCTTGGTAAGCATCTTTCACAATCTAGAAATAAGAAAAGAATATTAATTGTTTTAGTGAACAGAGCTGATGGTGAGCAAATACCAGAAGATTTTGTTTCAAAAATTAATTTATAATTCATCTTGTCTGTTTCCAAAAAACAAATGAAGTTGTAGTATAACAAAAGCACACAAAAAAGATAGAAAATGAAAATGCAGTTATAAACCATATCGCAAGAGGAAAAAATAATACCAGTGACAAAGGAAAGTGTGAGTAGTAGAGATTTATTCAAGTATCATCATACCAAGATTTCTCAGGCAATCCAGTGGTAAAAGCCTTGATGTGACCCAACTGATAATTAACTTGAACTAAAGACCTTAATATTCCTGCTAAGTTTGAACTTAGATACCCTGCAGTTGCAACAATACCCATTCTGACCACAACGTCCTACAGAATCTCTCTGCCAGGGTCTCTGGCCCTGCTCGCCACATCAGCTTGGCCCCTGTCACATCAGGGCTCCCTCAGCAGTACCACGGAATCTCATCTCAACGTCTGTGGGTCACACTCACCATTCTAGCCCACTGTTTGGGGGGCACCCTCGGGGGCTGGCTTTCTCTCATGACTGTTTCCTGTGATGTCATTCTTTTCCCAACATTACTCAGACCTGTGTGGATGCACATCATGCTTTTATCGTTTTTTTTAAACTTTCTCTCTTAGTTCCCACAAGGCAATTTCAAACACTCCCCCTATGAAGTTGCCATTTGATTTTCATCACTCTGCTGAGAATATTCCCACTAATCAAAGAACACAATCTCAATTTCCCTTTTTATCAACTCAAACTATCTCATCTGTATCTTCATTCTCTCTTGCCCTACTTTCTTTGAGAAAAATGTCAAAACTAATCATTCCATATGTGCTCTTCAAATTCACTCCAGTTTAGAGAGGCAATCACTGAGAATCTGTTTGTATAATAGACATTATTTCGATAAGTATGATTCTGAAGAGTATTAGAATGATTGAGCATCTCTTCTTAATGTACAACCATAAATCTATGAAAATTTATAAAGACTCATATTATGGAAAAAAGTTTATTAAAGGCAAGAAACAAAAGGATGTTTACACCATGATTATAATGATGTTAGAAAACAAACAAATGAAAAAAGGCTGAATGTAAGCACTGTAAAAAGATAACAATGATTATGTTAGAAAATAGAAATATGAGACATTGTCCTCTTTTCTGTTTTCCTAAGTACCTATGAAGTGGTGTATTATTGCTTTTTTTAAATTAATGTATTATTGATATACACTTTTATGAAGGTTTCACATGAAAAAACAATGTGATTACAACATTTACCCATATTATCAAGTCCCCACACATACCCCAATGGAGTAACTGTCCTTGGGTGTAGTAAGATGCCACAGATTCACTATTTGACTTCTCTGTGCTACACTGTTTTCCCCGTGATCCCGCACACCATGTGTACTAAACAAAACACCCCTCAATACCCTTCTCCCATCCTCCCCACCCGCCCTCCCACACCCCTCCCCTTTGGTAACCACTAGTTCCTTCTTGGAGTCTCTGAGTTTGCTGTGATTTTGTTCCTTCAGTTATAATTCGTTGTTATATTCCACAAATGAGGGAAATCATTTGGTACTTGTCTTTCTCCACCTGGCTTATTTCACTGAGCATAATACCCTCTAGCTCCATCCATGTTGTTGCAAATGTCAGAATCTGTTTTCTTCTTATGGCTGAATACTATTCCATTATGTATATGTACCACATCTTCTTTATCCATTGATCTACTGATGGACACGTAGGTTGCTTTCCATATCTTGGCTATTGTAAAAAGTGCTGCGATAAACATAGGGGTGCATATGTCCATTTGAATCTGAGAAGATTTATTCTTTGGGTGAATTTCAAGGAGTGGGATTCCCAGGTCAAATGGTATTTCTATTTTTAGATTTTTGAAGAACCTCCATATTGCTTTCCGGAATGGCTGAACTAGCTTACATTCCCACCAGCAGTGTAGGAGGGTTCCCCTTTCTCCGCATCCTCGCCAGCATTTGTTGTTCTTAGTCTCTTGGATGGTGGCCATCCTTACTGGTGTGAGGTCATATCTCATTGTGCTTTTAATTTGCATTTACCTGATGATTAGTGATGTGGAGCATCTTTTCATGTGTCTAGTGGCCATCTGAATTTCTTCTTTGGAGAACTGTCTCTTCCTATCCTCTGCCCATTTTTTAATTGGGTTATTGTCTTTGTGGGTGTTGAGGCGTGTAAGTTCTTTTTATGTTTTCAGTGTTAACCCCTTGTCGGATATGTCATTTACAAATATATTCTCCCATACTGTAGGATGCCTTTTTGTTCTGTTGATGGTGTCCGTTGCCGTACAGAAACTTTTTAGTTTAATGTAGTCCCATGAGTTCATTTCTGCTTTTGTTTCCCTTGTTTGAGGAGATGCGTTCAGGAAGAAGTTGCTCATGCTTATATTCAGGAGATTTTTGCCTATGTTGTCTTCTAAGAGTTTTATGGTTTCATAACTTATATTCAGGTCCTTGATCCATTTCAAGTTTACTTTTGTGTATGGGGTTAAACAATAATCCAGTTTCGTTCTCTTGCCTGTAGTTGTCCAGTTTTGCCAACACCAGCTGTTGAAGAGGCTGTCATTTCCCCATTGTATGTCCATGGCTCCTTTATCATATATTAATTGACCATATATGGTTGGGTTTATATCAGGGCTCTCTACTCTGTTCCATTGGTCTATGGGTCTGTTCTTGTGCCAGTACCAAATTGTCTTGAGTACTATGCTTTGTAGTAGAGCTTGAAGTTGGGGAGCATAATCCCCCCAACTTTATTCTTCCGTCTCAGGATTGCTTCGGCTATTCGGGGTCTTTTGTGGTTCCATATGAATTTTAGAACCATTTGCTCTAGTTTGCTGAAGAATGCTGTTGGTATTTTGATAGGAATTGCACTGAATCTGTAGATTGCTTTAGGGAGGATGGCCATTTTGGAAATATTAATTCTTCCTATCCATGAGCACGGGATATGTTTCCATTTATTGGTATCTTCTTTAATTTCTCTCATGAGTGTCTTGTAGTTTTCAGAGCACAGGTCTTTCATATACTTGGTTAGGTTTATTCCTAACCATTTTATTCTTTTTGATGCAACTGTGAATGGAATTGTTTTCCTGATTTCTCTCTCTGCTAGCTCTTGTTAGTGTATAAGAATGCCACAGATTTCTGCATATTAATTTTGTATGGGGCAACTTTGTTGAATTCAGGTATTAGATCTAGTAGTTTTGGAGTGGATTCTTTAAGGTTTTTTATGTACAATATGTCATCTGCAAACAGGGACAGTTTAACTTCTTCCTTGCCAATCTGGATGCCTTTTATTTCTTTGTGTTGTCTGAGTACCGTGGCTAGGACCTCCAGAACTATGTTGAATACAAGTGGGGAGAGTGGGCATCCTTGTCTTGTTCCCAATCTTAAAGGAAAAGCTTTCACCTTCTCACTGTTAAGTGTAATGTTGGCTGTGGGTTTGTCATATATGGCCTTTATTATGTTGAGGTACTGGCCCTCTATACCCATTTTGTTGAGAGTTTTTATCATGAATGGATGTTGAATTTTGTCAAATGCATTTTCAGCAACTATGGGGATGATCATGTGGTTTCTGGCCTTCTTTTTGTTGATGTGGTGGATGATGTTGATGGATTTTTGAATGTTATACTATCCTTGCATCCCTGAGATGAATCCCACTTGATCATGGTGTATGATCCTCTTGATGTATTTTTGAATTCGGTTTGCTAATATTTTGTTGAGTATTTTTGCATCCATGTTCATCAGGGAAATTTGTCTTTAATTTTCTTTCTTTGTGCTGTCTTTGCCTGGTTTTGGTATTAGAGTGATGCTGGCGTCATAGAATGAGTTTGTAAGTATTCCCTCTTCTTCTATTCCTTGGAAAACATTAAGGAGAATGGGTATTAGGTCTTCACTAAACGTTTGATAAAATTCAGAAGTGAAGCCATCTGGTCCAGCAATTTTTTTCATAGGTAGGTTTTTGATTACCAGTTCGATTTTGTTGCTGGTAATTGGTCTGTTCAGATTTTCTGTTTCTTTCTGGGTCAGCCTTAGAAGGTTGTATTTTTCTAGGAAGTTGTCCATTTCCTTCTAGGTTATCCAGAATGTTAGCATATAATTTTTCATAGTATTCTCTAATAATTCTTTGTATTTCTGTGGTGTCCATAGTGATTTTTCCTTTCTCATTTGTGATTCTGTTTGTGTGAACAGACTCTCTTTTTTTCTTGATCCGTCTGGCTAGGGGTTTATCTCTCTTGTTTATTTTCTCAAAGAACCAGCTCCTGCTTCATTGATTCTTCCTATTGTTTTATTCTTCTCGATTTTATTTCTCCTCTAATCTTTATTATGTCCCTCCTTCTACTGACTTTGGGCCTCATTTTTTCTTCTTTTTCTAGTTTCCTTAATTGTGAGTTTAGACTGCTCATATAGGATTGTTCTTCTTTCCTAAGGTAGGCCTGTATTGCAATATACTTTCCTCTTAGCACAGCCTTTGCTGCGTCCCACAGATTTTGCTGCATTGAATTATTGTTGTCATTTGTCTCTGTATATTGCTTGATCTCTGTTTTCATTTGGTCATTTATCCATTGGTTGTTTTGGAGCATGTTGTGAAGCCTCCATGTGTTTGTGGGATTTTCATTTTATTTGCATCATTTATTTCTAGTTTCATACCTTTGTGGTGTGAGAAACTAGTTGGTACAATTTCAATCTTTTTGAATTTACCGAGGCTCTTTTTGTGGCCTAGTATATGATCTATTCTTGGAAATGTTCCATGTGCACTTGAGAAGAATGTGTATTCTGCTGCTTTTGTGTGTAGAGTTCTGTAGATGTCTGTTAGGTCCATCTGTTCTAGTGTGTTGTTCAGTGCTTCTGCTCCTTACTTATTTTCTGTCTGGTTGATCTGTCCTTCAGAGTGAGTGGAGTGGTGAAGTGTCCTAGAATACATGCATTGCATTCTATTTCTCCTTTTAATTCTGTAGGATTTGTTTCACATATGTAGGTGCTCCTGTGTTGGGCACATAGATATTTATAATGGTTAGATCTTCTTGTTGGATTGACCCTTTTATCATTATGTAATGTTCTTCTTTGTCTCTTGTGACTTTCTTTGTTTTGTAGTCTATTTTGTCTGATACAAGTACTGCAACTCCTGCTTTTTTTCCCTATTAAGTTGCATGAAATATCTTTTCCATCCCTTCACTTTTACTCTGTGTATGTCTTTGGGTTTCAGGTGAGTCTCTTGTAGGCAGCATATAGATGGGTCTTGTTTTTTTATCCATTCAGTGACTCTATGTCTTTTGATTGGTGCATTCAGTCCATTTACCTTCAGGATAATTATCGATACGTATGTACTTATTGGCATTGCAGGCTTTAGATTCATGGTTACCAAAGGTTTAAGGTTAACTTTCTTACTATCTAAGAGTCTAACTTAACTCACTTAATATGCTATCAAACACAATCTAAAGGTTCTTTTTTTTCTTCCTCCTTTTACTTCCTCCTCCATTCTTTATATATTAGGTATCATATTCTGTACTCTTTGTCTATCCCTTGATTGACTTTGGAAATAGTTATTTTAATTTTTGCATTTGCTTAGTAATTAGCCGTTCTACTTTCTTATCTGTGGTTTTATTACCTCTGGTGACAGCTATTAAACCATAGGAACACTTCCGTCTATAGCAGTCCCTTCAAAATACACCGTAGAGATGGTTTGTGGGAGGTAAATTCTCTCAGCTTTTGCTTATCTGGAAATTGTTTAATCCCTCCTTCAAATTTAAATGATAATCTTGCTGGATAAAGTAATCTTGTTTCAAGGCCCTTCTGCTTCATTGCATTATATCCATCATGCCACTCCCTTCTGGCCTGTAAGGTTTCTATTGAGAAGTCTGATGATAGCCTGATGTGATCTTTTTTCTCTCTCTAGCTGCTTTTAAAAGTCTGCCTTTATCCTTGATCTTTGCCATTTTAATTATTATTATGTCTTGTTGTTGTCTTCCTTGGGTCCCTTGTGTTGGGAGATCTGTGCATGTCTCCGTGGCCTGAGAGACTATCTCCTTCCCCAGATTGGGGAAGTTTTCAGCAATGAACTCCTCAAAGACACTTTCTATCCCGTTTTCTCTCTCTTCTTCTTCTGGTACCCCTATAATGCGAATATTGTTCGTTTGGATTGGTCACACAGTTCTCTCAATATTCTTTCATTCTTAGAGATACCTTTTCCTCTCTGTGCCTCAGCCTCTTTGTATTCCTCTTCTCTAGTTTCTATATCATTTATCGTCTCCTCCACCATATCCAGTCTGCTTTAAATACCCTCCATTGTGCTCTTCAATGAATGGATCTCTGACCATAATTCATTCCTGAGTTCTTGAATGTCCTTCCGTATCTCCATGAGCATGTTAATGATTTTTATTTTGAATTCCCTTTCAGGAAGAGTCATGAGGTCAATGTCATTTAAATCTTTCTCAGGAGTTGTATTAATAATTTTACTCTGAACCAGGTTCCTTTGGCATTTCATATTTGTGTATGGCACCCTCTAGTGCCCAGAAGCTCTACTCCCTGGAGCTGCTCAGCCCCTGAAGCAATGTCGGGGGTTACAGGGGTTGCTGCCTAGGGGAAGGAAAGAGCTGTTTCCTGCTTCCCGGCTGCTATGCCTGTCTCCACTGTCTGAACCAGTGGGCTGAACACACAGGTATAAGCCTCTATGCTTTGCATTTGTAGTTGCTGTAGACAGATCTTCCTCTTCCCTCCAGCTCGCCTAATGCCAGGGTAGGGTTTGCCGGTTCACGAGCCAGGTGGGGCTGGCTGGAAGAAAGGCGCAGTAGGCTGCATATCTCGGAGGGGGTCCTTCGAGCTGTGTAGCCAGCCAGCGAGCTGGAGCACCTGAAGATCATCTAAGGAGGAAGATTTCTTTTTCCTCCTTAAATATGAGAGTCTGTGTGGCAAAGCTCCCAACCTGCTGGGCAGAGTGCACCCAGACAACCTATCCTCTCTCCTGAGCAGTAAGCTCTGTGCAATCCTTGCCCCTTTAGCAGCTCTCTTACTAAGGGGTTCCTCGTTAGGAAGTCTCTCAGACTGCCCACCTTTCTTTTGTCCCAGAGCAGCCTGATATGGATCCCTGCTTTCCAGAAGCGGCTGGAATCTCAGTCTCTCTAGGAATTCTGCCTGTCTTAGCTTTCCAACCCCGTAATCATGAAAGTATCATGCAAACACCATGAATTGTAGGTTTGTGCTCCCAGAGCAGATCTCTGGAGTTAGGTGTTCAGCAGTCCCTGGCCTCTACTCCCTCCCCGCTCAGTTTCTCTTCCTCCCGCTGGTGAGATGGGGTGGGGGAAGGGCTTAGGTCCTGCCGGGCACAGCTTTGGTACGTTACCCTGTTCTGTGAGGTCTTTTTTCTCCAGGTGTATACAGTTTGGTGCAGTCCTCTTTCCTGTTGCTCTTTCAGAATTAGTTGTATTAATTATATTTTCATATTATATGCGATTTTAGGAGGAAGCTTGTGTCTCACCTCTCACGCTGCCATCTTTAATCCCTTCCTTCGTATTATTGCTTTTTAATGGCTTTTTTGAGGTGTAATTCACTAACCACAAAATTCAATCATTTTAATTATCCAATTACATTATTTTTTAAATTACAGAGCTATGTAACTGTTACCCCATACAGTTTCAATTTTGATCACCCCAAAAAGATCCCTTGTACCTGTTTGCAATGACTACATTACTTTTACAATAAAATGTGTCATTTCTTTCCTGACACAGACTGTATGGAAGTCCATTCCTCCTCCTACTCCCAGGACACACTGCAGTAATGATTCCTCAGGGAAATCTTCACTCTCTCTTTCTTGTCAATGCCAAACTCTCTGGAAGAGTGGCTCATATTTTGATACTTTCCTAATTCTCCCTGGACTTCTGAACTTCTTTCAATACTGAAATTGTTTTTGTAAAAGTTTCTGATAACTTCCTAATAGGTAAATAAAAGTCTTCATCTGTTTTTCCACAGTTTAGCTCTGTTGGCCACAACTTCCACCCCCCATCCTGAAATGGCATCTTCTCTAATTTCTGACTAGCTGCTCAGCTCTGAGTCTCAACTCAAACTCCTGACCCCTTCTCTTCCTCACTGGCTTCTTTCTTCTAGGCAGAATACAAGCTCTGCTCTGTACTTCATTTTCTTTCCTTTCTATACCTGCTCTCTTGGTAATGTCGACCAGTCCTAGAATTTCACCCATAACAGATATACATAAGTCCCACAGCTGTGTATCTGGCCTCTTTATATTTCAGTCATTTCCACGTACTTGTCAGACTCATACAGGTGAATATGCCATTGAGACCCCCAGCTCGCAGTCTATTCACATCATCTTCCTCCCTGAAGCGGACTCTTTGCCCTGGTTTCCCAGTGCTGTCCATGCACCCACCAGGCTCTCATTATTCTGGATTTAACAGCTGAGTCCTTCTTACTTACTCTTTCTTACTCTCTCCTCTAATCATATGCTCTTTTTCATTTAAATCTTCAAAACAAACTTAAAATGATAATGTAGTTATACAGTGTTATAATTCAAACTAGTTAAAACTAGTAGATTCAAATTAGTAGAAAATATGAGAACAGTCTTTTACAAATCAATAACCAAGCAAATAAAGTTTTGGGGAAGGATTACTTGGTTTTTGTAGCATCTACCCTCCATCAACAGGATAATAATGATATAGGAATCCTAAATTATGTTGTTTTAATAAACTTGATAACAGCTTTGATTTTCAACCAGAAGCAACTCTGCCTGAGGGGACACAGGCGATATCTGGGGACACTGCTGTTTGTCACAATTACACAGAAGCATATAATGGGCAGAGGTCAGGATGTGCTAAGCATTCTACAATATTCCAGAAAACCCCCACAATCGTTATCCATCCAAAATGTACACAGTGCTGAGGTGTAATTCACTAACCACAGAATTTTTTCTGTCATATCACAGGTGGGATTTTAATTTTACAGAGATTCTGGATTATCTGAAACACCTAACCAGCCTCAGTGTTTGCTGTCTCCAAACCATTCTCTCTCTTTAAAGTGTTCTTAACACTTATGTTAAGTGTTCTTAAGCCCTAATTTAAACATATAACTTCCACTAAGGACTGACCTATGTCACCCAAAATTCATACGTACTAACCCCTGGGACCTCAGGGTGTCACTGTATTGGGAGATAGGGGCTTCAAAGAGGCAATAAGTTAAAATGTGGCCATTAGATTGCCCTAACCAAGCTACTAGAGTCCTTATAAGAAGAGAAAATTTGGACATACAAAGAGACGGCAGGGATGTCCAGACACAGAGAAAAGGCCGTGTGAGGACACTGGCGGAAGGCAGTCCTACAAGCTGAAGAGAGGCCTCCAAGGAAACTGAACCTTCAACCCCCTCATCTTAGATTTCTAGCCTTCAGAACTGTGAGAAACAAAAGTTCAGTTGTGTAAGCCACCCAGTCTGTGGTATTTTGTTATGACAGCCTTAGTAAACTAGCACAAGCATATTGCAACAAAGTCCACTTCTCATCTTAGCTATAGAAATTTCCCTGCCTTTAGGTTCTTGGCTCATTCCTTCAGTACTTCATCTGCTACCCTGACATCTCTGAGCTCTCTGCCCTTGTTGTTTTGCCTTCCACCCAGTGAAGGCATGGATTAGGCAGATGGCTCAAGGTCTAAATGTCTAAAATATCCACAATATTTTGGAGACTATCACAAGTGTAATATGGAAAATAACAATTTAAAAAAGATGAAGCAGGGGAAACCTAGCTGAAAGGAAATCCTAATAAATTATTGAAATCATGGGAGAGAAAAAATTATGACAGGAAAATTAATGATTCAGCCCAATTCTTCTGTTCCAAAGGATTGGTTCCCAAGCTATGCTGAGGCACTGGGCCTCATTTCTCTGACTTCCGACAAAGTAAGTTGATTCAAGTACAACTTTCAAGGAATTTTTAGTACCTAAAAATGTGTATTTAGCATTAGAAGGAAGGAAGACTAATGAGGCTTGAACAAGTGTGGTTTTACCTTTTCTGCGATTTTCAGAGAAACATCTCTAATGGTGTTCAGAGGTGGGTAGAGCCGGCCCTCTTCCAAGTGCTTATCTGACACTTGCTGAGCTATAACCTTTAAAAAAAAAGAAACAAAAATGTTTATGCTTCATACCAGACAACGTGGTAGTCACGTGGTACCTGGGCGAATGGCCACATGTACGGCCATGTATAGAAGCAGGCCGCATTAATATGACCCCCTAATTCTGACTCCCTCTTTATCACTGTGCCCACAGAGGCTCAGTGACTCGGGGGCATCGCACCACTACTAGAAAGACTCCCAAGGAGTGGAATCTGGGTTTCTTCTTGACCCAGGTCCTTTTCTACTGTATGTGAAATCTGCAAGCTTTTCCACTTGATACACTAAGGGGACAGAAGAGAAAGGAAAGCAGAGGAGGAGAGCAGGAGTGAAGGAAAAGGATCCTTTAAGTAGGGGCAGGTATCTAGAGCTGACCACGCCATGACTCCCACTCACACTTTCTCGCACAGGAGGTAGAGCAGGGGGCAGAGAGAGCTATTTCAGAGTCATATCGCAGGTGGGATTTTGATTTTAGAGATTCTGGATTATCTGAATGACCTAAC
This sequence comes from Smutsia gigantea, assembly GCA_032199065.1. Lineage (NCBI taxonomy): Eukaryota > Metazoa > Chordata > Mammalia > Pholidota > Manidae > Smutsia > Smutsia gigantea. The sequence continues at coordinate 135,281 of JAVSCE010015114.1, read as the reverse complement.
CAGCCTCCGTGTTTGCTGTCTCCAAACCGTTCCCTCTCTCTAAATAAAACAGTGCATACTTAAAAACTTGCTAAGAGGGTAGATTTTATGTTAAGCATTCTTATCACACACACACAAACAATAATAATAAAGAGGATGGAAAAAAACTTTTGGAGGTGATGGATATGTTTAGGGCATAGAATTTGGTAATGGTTACACAGGTGTATACTTATCTCCAAACTCATCAAATTGTATAATTAAATATGTATAGCTTTTTGTACATCAACCATACCTCAACAGTTTCTAAAAAGTGAAACAAATTGACATCATATGCCTCCTGATGTGATGTACTGAGAAGAAAACAGTCATTGGGTATTCAGTCCACCTCACAAAACCATTTGAGTTAAATCATGAGGAAACAATTAGATAAACCCAAATTGAGAAACACTGTAAAAAACAACTGGCCTGGGCTCTCCAAAATGTTAATACCATAAAACAAACAGAAAGGTTGAAATGTTCTTGCAGAATAAGGGATTAGTCTAGAGGCAATAAACGTCTTCTGTATGGATAATTTGAATTTGGACTCTATATTAGATAATAGTAGTATAATATCAGTGTTAAAGTACCTGAATTGATAATGGCACAGTGATCACATAAGAAAATGTCCTGAAATATCCAGGGGTAAAGGTACATACTATTTGTAAATTGCTTTCAAATAGTCCAACAATAACAACTATGAACTAAATTACTTACTGAACCTCCTAGGACCAGAAATGGACTTAGCAACCTTGATGCCCCTTCCAGCTCTAAGACTCTGAGTGGCTCTTCCTGGGCTGAGGCTGAATCAGGGCATAGCTGGGCCTGTTATGGCTGAGTATGCAGAGGAAGCAGAAGACCTTGCTCACATGAAACATTTTGAATGCTCACTTATGTTTCAGTATCTCTCAATATCTTTTAGATTTTTTAATCATGAAGCTATTTCTGAAGTACTGTTTCACTGCAACCAGCAAATATGAAAGACACTGAGCCAGCCCAACACCAAAAGAGGTTCAAAAAGCAGTTCCTGCCCTGGATGAAGTTGGAATTCAGTGAGCACAGGGCCCAGGGAGAAAAAGAGAAGACCAAAAGAGAAGGTGGCCCAGGCTAATTGTGATTGCTAAGAAATGCAGAGGAACAGTGGAGGGAGCTTGAATATGGAATCGAAGGGAAGCTAGGAGTGGACATTCCAGAAAGAAGACAGATTCAGACCAGAGGCAGAAATGTATGAGTTGGACTCGGCGAGCCCAAGAAGTCCTGTTCGGGGTAGAAGAGGGAGTGTATTAAAAAAAAAAAAAGGATTGGAGCACAGTCACTCACAAATTAAGGAGTTACGGTTAAATCCTATGGGTGGCTGAAGAAATCTGAACAAGGATATTTAGGCAGGGGTGTGAGTGGGGGAGAGGGAGATGAAATTACTAGCATTAACTGCCATTTGATTAATATGCATTACATATTATATACTATATTATATAATTACATAAACGATCACCATGTATCATAAAGAATTTTATAATAAACACATCATTTACCTTATTTCTTGCCTTGTAACAGGCTGTAGAGTAAAACTTTTCCTTTACCCCAGAATTGGTGACCAGGGCCCCCAACTTTGGGACAAAGAGATATTAAGTGTGCCACACTTTAATGAATCCATCAAACAAGTAGGGCATACCATCCCCCTCAGAACCTAAGAGGTGGTGGGCTCAGCTCTGCCACCCCATAAGCACAGCCACCCCTTCCCAGAAGGCAGAGCTGGGGAGGAGCAGGGAGAGTGGCCAGGCCACAATTTGGCCTCAGGGGCAGTGCAGTGGTTTTTCTCCCCGCTTCTTGTTGAATGCCACTTCTTGAAAGCTAGAGGTACATTCAAGAAGGAGCCATTGGCATCCTGCTCCCCAGGTAGGCTGAGCAGTTGCAGATGTGTTTCTGTAAATAGACGAGAGAATGGGAGGGGAGAATCAGACATGACGGTGGCTGTGGATAGGGTATGAATGCATGAGTCCCAAAGCCATGTGACCACCGCAGAGGACGGCCTCAGAGGCTGGGGAGACGGAGGGATGGGGAGAAGCTGAGCTGAGCCAGGCCACAGCAGGTCCCAGAGGGTCCCCGAGACTCTTGTGCGTGTGCCCATGACAGAGCCAGATTTGGGATCCTACAACAGATGGTTTGATGGCCTAAAAGAGTGCAGAATTAATAAAAGAGATGTTTTCCCTTTTCTGTATCCTTCCTTCCTAGGGAAGGTGGCTCTGTCCCTGCTGCTGCGGGCCTCTCACGTTGCAGGGGGAGGAGACGGCATCGGAACTGGACAGATGTTTACTTACTGTTCACCAATGTGTCCCCAGCACCTAGAACAATGCCTAACACATAGTAGGTACTTGGTGAATATTTGCCCAAAGAACGAGTGAACTGAAAGTTACTGAGATGCCACTTCAAGAAAAGAAAGGGAGATTTGATAGAGAATTATTTAAAATGCTGACTGGGGCAAAATAAAACCATTTATGCTAATTTCCCATTGAAGTTAGGCTGTTTACAAAATATTATTCTCCCTGTGGCTCTGTGAAGGATTTTTGACAGATTTAAATCAGTTGGCATTTCTTAGATGTTAAGGCAAAAACTTTTACGGGTGTCTAATATTGTTATTTAACTGAATGGGGAAAAAATAAGTAGCACATCTTGAAAAGATGTAATAGATGGTGGTTGAAAGCTCAGGCTCTTGTGTGAGGCAGATCCATATTCAAATTCTGACTGCAACAATTATTATTTGTTTGAATTCAGGCAAATTAATTAACCTTTCTAAGCATAGTCTTCTCTTTGGTGGTATAAGATGAATAGCAATTCCTAATTCATAGGATTAAATGAAATAAGTGCCAGTAAAGAATTTACCACATTGTCTGGGAAAGTAAGTGTTCAATAAATCTTAGCTATTCCATTTTAAAAAGAGAAGATAGGCAGTCAGCATGGGAGAGTGGAAACAAAACAGCTTTTGGTGTCAGATCTAACTCCACAACCTATTGGCTTATTGGCTATTTGATCTGGAGGCTAGTTATGTAACAAATCAAACTTCAAAAATTTTAATTATTTTATGAGATAAAACATATATGTATTGCTCCTACTGGCACATTGCTGGTATTCAACATCATTTTTTTCCCTCTAGAATGTTATACAATATCATTTTATAGAGATTGGGGACAGTCACAAGATGGCTGAATGAAGAAGAATCATTCCGAGTCTCTATGTACTCTCTATGTACATCTGTCATACAAAGGGGGAACCAAGAAACTGTTGAACAAAGTCAAGTAGCAAACAGGTGACCACAGGGAACCTACTGTTAGGAACCAAATCACTAAAATGTAAGGGATTGATCCTGGGGGCAAAAGGAAAGTATACAGGAGTCTTAATCTCACTCTCATCTATTGGCTCATTCATTCAAAAACTACTTGCCGCTTCTGACGTAACACTGGTATCACTCTCTAGCTACACTGTGGCTGCTTTTAAGTAATCTCTTTTGTTTCATTTGACAATGTTACAACAGGTAAATTTTCAGTTATCCAGTGACTTGAATCAATGTCCAGATGCTATTGTTTGTGGAGACCATCTCTACTGTCCTCTCGACAGATAACAGAAGGGACAGGGGCAAGTCCGAGGAGAGGACACAAGGCAGTTGATCCAGGAGGAGGGGTGGAAGAAGAGGAGGCCAAGAAGTAAGGGATCTGTTCCCAGGCTGCTGCAAAGACCATGCAGGGCCAGGAGGGCTGATCCCGAGGAATACTGGGTGTTCTCATCATTAGAGACCCAGAAGATGGTCCAGAGTACCAGGGAAGCCCAAAATCCCTTTGTGATATAAAAATGTCCAGAAAGTCTTTGGAATTGATACTAATCCATGAGATTTCCAGTTATATAAGAGATTCAACCAGTATTTTTGCAAAAAACTAAGTTACTCAATTTGAGGTAGCCAAACAAAAAGTCCACCTATATCTCCTACCTGTTACTTTTCTTAACTAAAAAACAGAATCTAGACAAGAAGGACTTTCTTCTTTTATGAAGCCCTCTTACAGCAAGTGTCTGTGGTATTGTATTTATTCTTCTAAGATATATGACTAGTTCTATTGAGTTCAATTCACTAAGTATTTACTAAGTTCTGCCGTATGCTTTAGCAGTGTGCTAGGTGCTAGTTATGTTTTGAAAGAAGTATATGGAAGACTGTCTTTAAAGAAGATAATTTACAATTTAATAATATGGCAACATGTAACTGTTTTAAACACTGAAGCTCTCAAGAGCACAGTGCAACTAGGGATAAAATTAAAAGCCAAAGTGTTTGATAAAGATACTCAGCTCATGGCTAAGGAGAAATAGCAAGATGAGCCACAACAGTCACAAAAGGATTCACGGATGAGGTGGGACTGACGCTGCCCTGAAGCCTAAGCTTAGACAGGCAGGAATGAGTCTCAGAGTGTTTCAGGCAGGATAACAGACTGAGCAGTCACACAGGTCTGCGTATGCACAGTGTGTTAGAAGGAGGAGGGAGGATGAAAAGAATGTCAGGCTTTTAGACTTTGGTGCCTGCTTAGAAAGGGGGTGTCACTAATAGCAATGTGAATATTGGGGGCAAGGCAGAATGAGAAGTATGGTGTTACACATTTTGTATTTAAGAAATAGAAGGGCATTCCGGTGGAAATATCAATCAGGTAACTGGAGAAATGGTAAAAGATAAGAATAAATACACACAGATCTGGCCACTTTAAGAATGAAGAGAATAGAAACAAAAGAATATGTGAGATCTCTGAAGGCAAAAAAAAAAAAAAAGAGGGGAGGGGGAGGAAAAAGTAAGCACCAAGAAAGAATGCTAGGACAAAAGCTCTTAGTTAAAAGGATCATGAAAAGGAGACAAAGAAAACAGTGAGGTGGTATGAAACGCATGAGTGTCGTACTGAAATCTAAGAAAACCAGTGGAAAGGCCAAAAGATTTAGCCAAAAAGATCACTAGCTATGATAAGGATAACACCACGGGCATCACCACATTTTACTTTTTTTCTCCAAAGTTTTTTGGTAGTGATTATTAATTTTCCTGGATAGTAAATGGAAAGATTTTTTTCATGAAATTTGTCACTAGAGGGTGCTAGAGTTATTTAGAAAAGCAAATACAGGCTACTATGAGTAAAAGATGATTTTTGTCTTCTGATGTGTCTTATAAAGGATAATGATTACATTATGTTAATGTAAGAGAATAACTTTAAAAAGCTAAAGTAGTCAGACATTTACTTATGCTTAAAAATATTTTTTAGTTAAAAAGAATCTGAAACATCAGCTGTCCTGCTTTTAATGCCATAAAGAGAAAAAAAGAACAGAACGTTAGTCTCCAGACATCTGTTCTCACAGATGATCCAGACACTGAACACTGGGATTACACTCCTTAACATCAGAATCTTTGTCTATGTTCTTAGAGTTCCTTTTCACAGAATAGAGTGAACAGTGTGTTTCATGATATGAAAATACTTTAATACTAACCAACTTTTATTTGGTTCAGTTCAGTTATAATGTTGTACAATGGTTTAATTTTAGAAGAAATTCATTCAAATTTCTCATTCATGAATTGCATCATGTTCAAACATGGTATTAACCAGATAAACATTCTGATTATCAAGAGCCATGATCTTACCAGTATACATGCCTAATCACTGTGTCACCCTCCTGAGGCTTGGGGGCAGTGGACACTGATGGGAACCTCAAGTTCCTATGCCGTGAGTGATAAAGTCCTTTGTCTCTGACTTAAGAGTTTTGGGTCTTTTGCCAGCATCTATATGAAGCTGTGGCAGCCTAACCTATTAGCTTGTAAGTAGGGTAAAATTTCGGATCCTTCAGTTTTCTTAACAATAGTTTAACAGAATCCCTAGTGGGTCTGCCCTGTGATGTTCTGAGAATCTTTCCTGAAAGCCCATTCTAGAGCCCACTTCTATCCTTGGATGGCTTCATAAACACCTAATTTCCTGTTTTAGTTTTCTTTCTGCTTTAAAGCACTACAGCTGTTTCTGTTTTCTGCACTGAAGCTTGAATGGTAAAACACTTCTTTGCTATACCAAACCAGACTTTCATGTTAAAACTTCAGAATTCCATTATTTAGGAAGGTTCTCAATGGAGAAATATTTACCACTTCATCATGATTTGGAAAGAATATTTTTATTTTTAATTGACCAACTACTGTCACAGAATTTTTGACAGGAAGTATGAAGATAAAAAAGAGTTCCTTTTAAGAAACTAGAACACAATTTTTCTACTGGCTAATGAAGAAAAATCTTATACTAGTGACTTAGTATGAACCTGCTACCCACCCTTGGAAAGATTTTCTCTTTGCCCTTTACACTTTCTAGGGAGCGAGCTGGGATGCTAAGATAAATAAAACATTACACAACCTACACTGGGCTCACTTGGTATATTACAACCTTGGTGAACTTAGAGTATTTTACAATACCTCAGCCGTTGTGAGAAAAATCTTATCTGTGATACGTCTCAATCCACATGCCACAACACCAAGAGCAACTCCAGGAAACACATAGGAATTGTTCCCTTGGCCAGGATAGAGTGTCTGTCCATTTGGAAGAGTAACTGGATCGAAAGGACTGCCACTGGCGAAAATTGCACGCCCCTAAAACATAAGACACACAGCTAACTTTAAAAAGAGCAGGATATTTTAAAACAAATACATCATATTCCATAGTTAAAGTACTGAGTGTTTAGGAAGAAATCTAACTTTTCATTAACTCCCTAATAAGTCTGGACAAGCTTTTATGATGTTGGAAATAAATTCTGGAGTGGGTGATTTTTACTGTTCTCTATCTTACTCTTTACTCCAAGGACTAGAGAAGTATACAAAGTACAGGATACTCAAGATCACTACTGTATTCTCTGCAGTGGTCCAACCAATGGGCCTATTAACCATTTCTATATATAGACTTCCAGTTATAGACTTCTGAAGATAAAAAAACAATAGGTTAATGTCAAATAATATTGAAAGAATAATTGGAAAGAATAATATTTTAGGTTAGAGTTTAGGGATCACACATTTCAATGTAATTACTGTGACAAATTTTACGTATTTCTAAATTGTAAAGAATTACATGGAAAATCATATAGCAAACAAATTCATTAGTGCAAATGGGATTAGCAAGAGGGAGATTAAATTATCAATAATTACAAAAATTGTCATTTTTTTTCTAGTCTTAATATTTTGTCATAATGTTTTTGCAGAGTCTCATTACATATCTATCTGAAGATGGTATTACTAACATTGGGCCTGTTAGACACTGCATTCCATGCTGCTAATCAAAAGGGGGGCATCTGCCTGATCTGTGAGGCTGAAGGTGTATGTACAGTTGTGAGTATTCAGTCTTCTAAGACAGAAATAGGAAACCCTCAAATAAAGCATCACAGCCTAAAAATTCTAAAACACCAAGTCGCCAAAGCACAGTTTAAATGGTAATAGATGGGGCTGTAACTTTCTTCATCTAGAGTTTAAATCCATTATATTAATAATATTAACTTAATATTCATTTTTAACGAATGTCATAATAGACCTTTTATAAAGGTAAAGTTGTATAATATGATTCAACCTACTTAAGGATATAAAAAGATGTAAATAGATGAGAAAATAGAAAATCTCCTCTAGGTGTCTGTAAGACACTGTTATATTTTGCACAAAATTAGGTTTTGTTTTCAGACACATCGAATAGCTTCAGCTCTCTTGAGCAGACAAAATGTTTTATTACAACTAACTTTCTAATGTAACTAAATTATTTGGTAATATGTCTGTGTGTGCATGTATATACATATATATGTATCTTTGAAAAGTATATTTGAGAGAGCTGAAACATTATATATATGCTAGTTTATCTCCCTTCCCTCCTTCTCTACCACTCTTCCTGCCTACCATTCCATAATAATCATATTTTAAAGACAAATGGCATTCAATAAATGATAGCTGGCTAAACATTCCTGTGTATATGGATTACTTATTTTATGGAGAAGGAAACCTCTCCATACTATTTTTGGATTATAGTTTTTGCTGATTCAATAATCTTTTTGTATTTGGTATTTTTAAACTTTCCTAATGACCCTTCATCTGTGCCTGCAGCAAGCGACTTACCCAGCAACAGGCAGACCTTTGCTTGTTCTGTGATCCTTTGGGCTGAACCAGTGTTTAAAATTTTAGCTTCAAAATGACTTTCAATTTTATGTATAACAGAACATTAGGCAAGATCATAAGAGTTTAGGCCATTTATATCAGACTCATTCAAATTTTAAAACACAACTATATAACTCTAATTTTGTTTGTGACTATTACTGGTGAGTCTATAAAGAGGCCTATTGAGATATACCAACAGAAAATAATTACTTAAACATTATGGGCCTACTATGTGCAGTGAATGCATCATGCTAAAATTTTGTTATTGTTCAGAGAGGTTTTTTTTCCCTTTAAGGATTTAAGGACTACTGAAGAATGTGAGGCAAATTCCCAACCCAGAAATCATGTAAAAATTAAAATTGCTGAGGACATTGATGCTACTCCAACATAAGAGAAAGAAACAAAGGAGTATCTCCTTGCCAAAATTTCATTAATTCTAATATTGAGCATTTAAGCTTATATTAAAGAAGTGGGGCTATCCAGTTCTGATTTGTGCAGAGTGACCTAACTTTGCATTGAGTTTACCTTTTCTAGTTCATTTTAGATTTATTTACCAAATAAAAGTGTTAGACATATATGACTCAATCTCTATTTTGTTGTAATGAAATTTTCAAATCTTTGAAGGGAAAAAAATCTATTGTCAACATAAAGTCAAATATGTATTAATAGAAACATAATATAAAATAAGTCACTTTTGATAACAGCAAAATATTGGTTTTGAGGACTATCCCAACCTGGATGGCTGTCAAAATAGCTGCCCAAATGCTCTACCCACAGCATCAAAATCCAAACCCAGGATTTAGCAAAGCAAAAATAAGACTGTGGTTTTATACTGTATGCTTCAATGTTTTGGAATAGCTAGTTAAAAGCTACTTTAATAAGCATCTAAAATGAGTTTTTCCTGTTTAACTTTTATGTTTAAATCTTAGATACTTCCAAATCACTTGAGGAACATTTAAAACATTATAAAGTTTGTTTTTGTCTTATTGAAGAAGAGGATTCATACAACACTCTAGAAAAGGAAACAGGTCATATCCCTTCTAACCAGTTCACTCTTCTTTCAATCTTGGTTGTGTAATTTTTAAAGGTTATGTGGTAAGCACCTTAGATATACTGCGCTTCCCTATAGGAATCAAAACTAGATTAAAATAACAGTTACACTTTTGCTTTACCTTGGTTAGCTTATAACACTGTTCTGCTGTACATTCTGCTTTGCTAGTTGGATTACTCAGAGCAAAAATAATAGGCCGTTCATTGAAGGCAGCCATATCTCTGAGAATTTGTTCTGAGAATGCACCACTGATTGCAGCAACTCCTAGTGAAGAAATGAGAAACTGGTGAGTAGGACTATTATTGGTTAATTATCCAAGAATCCCATGCCCCAAAACAGTGAGACACATCAGGTCATTTTCTGATAGACACTCAACAAAACACAGAGTATTTGTATTAAGATAAGGTGACAAAGGAGATAAGTTTGTTAATGCCAACAGTCTTTTAGGTTTACAAACCTATAAATACCTATATAAAATTACAGATAGAACATTTGGCTCATGACATAGTGAAGTATTGACCAATCACTAGGAATTTGATTATTGGCATTTATGTCTGGAAATTAAAATGTGTCCAACATGTATTATCTTTTTTATAAAAAATTCTATGTATATACTTCAATCTCTAGGGTGTAAATTAATTATGTTTTATAAACCAGGGCTAACACTGAAGACAACGACCCAATTCAGTTTTAAAACTGCAGTACTACTCCTTGAAAGATTATTAACAGAAAAATACAGCAATTGGCATAATGGATAAGAAAAAAATGTCCAATTCCTGATAGAATGTATTTTTTGAAAAACAGCAATAAAGGCTTACTGAAGTTTCTGCCTTGGAGTAAGTATTTGTTTTCATTATGCTTATCATCATTATTCTCAATATTGTCATCTGTTTCATACGAGCTTCTAGGAATGGAGTATGATATAAAGTAAGGGTTGACATTATACAAACACAAAATAAGGAATAAAGTTTCATTTCTTCTTTTGAGTTTTTAACCACATTAAATTTACCATATTAAGTATCTTACTGTGCACATGCAATGTGTAAGCTATTGTGTTAAGTGCTAGGAAGAACATAAAAATATGTGAAATATGAGGCAAGGGAAACAAAAGCAAAAATGAACAAGTGGGACTATATCAAGCTGAAAAGCCTCTGTACAGCAAAGGACACCATCAGTAAAACAAAAAGACATCATACAGTATGGGAGAATATATTCATAAATGACGTATCTGATAAAGGGTTGACATCCAAAATATATAAAGAACTCACACACCTTAACAAACAAAAAGCAAATAATCCAATTAAGAAATGGCCAGAAGACATGAATAGACACTTCTCCAAAGAAGAAATTCAGATGGCCAACAGGCACATGAAAAGATGCTCCACATCGCTAATCATCAGAGAAATGCAAATTAAAACCACAATGAGATATCACCTCACACCAGTGAGGATGGCCAACATCCAAAACACAAACAACAACAAATGTTGGCGAGGATGTGGAGAAAAGGGAACCCTCCTACACTGCTGGTGGGACTGCAAATTAGTTCAACCATTGTGGAAAGCAGTATGGAGGTTCCTCAAAAAACTCAAAATAGAAATACCATTTGACCCAGGAATTCCACTCCTAGGAATTTACCCTAAGAATGCAGCAGCCCAGTTTGAAAAAGACATATGCACCCCTATGTTTATTGCAGCACTATTTACAATAGCCAAGAAATGGAAGCAACCTAAGTGTCCATAAGTAGATGAATGGATAAAGAAGATGTGGTACATATACACAATGGAATATTATTCAGCCATAAGAAGAAAACAAATCCTACCATTTGCAACAACATGGATGGAGCTAGAGGGTATTATGCTCAGTGAAATAAGCCAAGCCGAAAAAGACAAGTATCAAATGATTTCACTCATGTGGAGTATAAGAACAAAGAAAAAATATTGAAGGAACAAAACAGCAGCAGACTCACAGAACCCAAGAACGGACTAATAGTTACCAAAGGGAAAGGGCCTGGGGAAGATGGGTGGAAAGGGAGGGATAAGGGGGAAAAAGGGGCATTACGATTAGCAGACGTAATGTTGGGGGGGCACGGGGAGGGCAGTACAACTCAGAGAAGACAAGTAGTGACTCTACAGCATCTCACTACGCTGATGGACAGTGACTGTAATGGGGTAGGTGGGGGGGACCTGATGAAGGGGTAGTTTAATAACCATAATATTGCACATGTAACTGTAGATTAATGATACCAAAATAAATTATATAAAAAAAATATGTGAAATATGGTCCCTGTCTTCAAGGAAGGCCTAGTTCAGTGTTCCTCAACACAGGCACCATTAACAATTCGGGTCAGCTAATTCTTTGTTTCAGGGCTCTTCCCTGTTCACTGCAGTATGCTCAGCAGCATCGCCGCTCTGCCTACTGCATGTCAGTAACCCTGATCTCCTGCGACCCCCAACCCAGTTGGGACAACCAAAAACATCTCCAGACATTGCCAAATATATTACCCTGGGCATAAATGCTCCCATTTGAAAACTGTCTATCTGGAATAACCAAGCCTGGGAAACCACTGAATGTGCCACGTATTAACAGGCAGGCAGAGTTAGCAAAAGGACCACACACTTTTTTTTTTTTGACATTAAGAATTTATTTAGGTTTTACTATTTTCTCATTACATTGTTTTTAATTATTTGCAATATTCTGTATATCCATCTCATTTAAGCACTTTTTTAAAGACATGAAATAATGTAGTATTTTTTAAAAAGTACAACCACAACTATAGAGGAATTTAAGAATACAGACGACAGCACAGAATTTATAAATCTAGGTGTCTCGGGGTATTGTTCTTTGGTGAAAATGTAATTTTCTTTGTGAATTCCAAAACTTAAAATTTCAAAAAGCTAAATGATGCCTCAAAAGTAAGTAGTAAGAAAACAAATCAGACCAAAGTGGGGTGGAGGTAGGGTCTATGGGAGGGAAGGAGTTTACCTATGAGGGCAGTTGGCTTTATTTCTTGAACAATGGCTTCTAGGTTCTTCATTTCCTCATGCTCATGGGCAAATTCCTCTTTCTCTTGAGTTAAGGCAGCACGTCCCTAAGTAAAGCAAATAAGAAGAAATGATAAACCTGCCACACATATGGGAACCAAAGAAATTTCAGAGTATTACACATATTGCCGGTATTTATGCTTACCATTTTTATGTATTATGTGTTACAGATGTTCTTAAAATCTCTTCTCCAGTTATCAGAGTATTTATTAGTTTATTCAACCTTTAACAAATACTTATGTCTCAAACAGTATTCTAGGCAATGGAGATATAACAGTGAACAAAATAGTTTTTCACTTATTTAGCTATTATTTAATATTAAAAATCCTAGTTCTACAGACACTTGTGAGAATTGGCATTAACAAAAGGTAATGCAAAATGTCATTTAAATAAAAGACATTGTTCACTAAATATTATTTGGGTTAATATAACAGTGACTCAATATAGAGTTGGCTTTACTTTGCAGCACTACCGACTTATGTAAGAATGCAACTTGATGCCATATATATATATATGTTTGATTTTCTGAATAATATCTTTATATGGTTTTATTTTAATATTTTGATTGTGAATGAGCCATGAGTTACCTAGGAAATGTCTAATTATAATACTCTACCAAAGATTCTTAAGATTCTGACTACATAATAAATCTCTGCCTAATGTTATATGGTACTTAATGACTTAAAGTTTCATTTGATCCCCTCAACAATTTTGAGAAGTCAAGTATAATAACAGCCATTTTATTTGAGGAAACAGAGGCTCTGAGATGTTAAGCAACTTGCCCAAGGCAGGTGCTGGAGCTCCACCTTCCCAACAATACAGCACAGCACAGCCCTGGAGAAAAACCTTACAAATTGGATATGGCAGACTGTTCATCATCAGGATTTTCTTGCTTTAAAAGGTTATTACTGTTTTTAAAAGTAATACCTGTAAGTGATAGATCATTTGAAACTTATGAACCTCTTTACACATGTTTCCTTAACTGTAAAAGAAGGATAATTATTTCTACCTCATCATGTTGTTTATGGATTACATTAAATAATAAATCTAAAGTACTTAATATTGTGCCCAGTTTTTAACAAGAGCTCAATATTATACCATTGTGAAGAAAAAAATCATAATTCCAGCATACAAATTTTGGTACATTTTCTTGTAGTCTGCTGTAAAGTGCTATTTCTGTACTACTATTTTCTATGAGCATGACATTAGAGTGAAGAGCTTCCTAAGAACAGAATTCACCATTAGTCATTGCTAAGTTCTAAAAGGTTATTTTTCATACCGTTTCTTTCTTGCACATCAAAATATGCTACATCTGAGACACTGTGAAAAATAATCTCAACCCTAACTCAAAAAAATACATGTACTCCCATGTTCACTGCATCATTATTTACAATAGCCAAGACATGGGAGCAATGTGTATCCATCAAGGGATTCATGGATAAAGAAAATGTGTGTGTATACATATACACACACATACACACACACCATAGAATATCAGTCATAAATAGAATGAAATCTTGCCATTTGCAACAACACAGATAGAAGTCAGGGGCATATGCTAAATGAAATAAGTAAGACAGGGAAAAGACAAATACCATATGATATCACTTATATGTGTAATCTAAAAAAAGAATCCTCCCCTCAAAAAAAAATGAATTCATGGAGAACAGATTGATGGTTGCAAGAGGCAGGAGCAGAAGTGAGTAAAACAGGTAAGTGGGTCGAAAGGTACAAACTTCCAGTTACAAAATAAGTCAATACTGGAGATGGAACGTACATCTTGGTGATATACTGTATAGTATTTTTGGAAGTTGCTTAAAGAGTAAATCTTAAAAGTTCTCATCTCATACAAATGGAAAAAACATTTGTAACTACTTGTGGTGATAGTTACTGTGGTGATCATTTCACAATATATACAAATATCAAATCATTATGATGTATACCTGAAACTAATATAATATGACCATCATCAATAAAAGTAACTTACTTAATTCACTTGGAATCAAATTTGAAGCTTACTATTTCATACTTACGGAGAGAACATTCAAGTCTCTGGTAATATTGAATGGAATATTGCTAGTCCATATTCTTATTTATTATGTTTATTAAAGAAAAGTGTAGTTGAAAGAATCAGAATAGAGATCAGTTTCTACTTTCATCAGGAGCATCAAATTGTTCAACAAAACCCATCTAATAGCGTAAGTCTTTTTAGAAGCTAATTATTAGAGGTCTAACAGCAAACAGTTGATGTAGACTTGACTTCATGAGTAAACACTAAATACTCTCAAGCTGTTCTTCTTTTGTATTTATGAAACAATATTTTTTAAAATTGCTTTTAGTAATATAAGGAAACCTATGAAAATACTGAATTCTTTACATTCTAAGTTTGGAGGAGAACTGCCTGGTGCCCCCATTCTTACCTCTCTTAGCTTTAAAGCTGGAAAACATGTTTCATTTAGATATCTCAACCACAAAGATTAATTAAACATCATCCTATCACGGTGGCTAGGTTTAACAATTAGTCACAAATGAGAAAAAAAAGAGCTACTGGGGTTCTCAGAATTCCCCTCTGATATTTTGATTATTCAGACTTTGATTTAGGCCCCAATTCCTTATCATCCCTTCCCTGTGCTAAAGTTCTCTGCAATGTAATTTCCCACAAAAGGCAAAGTACACCTTCCAACCCCTTTCCTTAGGCTTGAACATGTGGCTTCTTTGGGTCAATAAAATGTGGGCTGAAATGATAGTGTGCCGGTTCCAAGCTTAGGCCTTAGGAGTAACTGGTGTTTCTGCTGCTTTCTGTGGCACCGCCTTTTGCACATTAGAAAAGCATAGCCTGGATGGCCTCCTGGTTCAAGGAGGAGGAGAGCTTTGTAAAGCAGACCTGCCTGCACCTGTAGCTTAGAGCACCATTCAGCCAGCATGACCCAACCTACTTCACCTGAGCGTGTAAGAAATAATCACTGTATGGTACTGAGATCTTGTGGCTTTTGATAACACAGCAATAGCCAACTGATACAGGGGGGTATGTTTTGATTCTATATTCCATCATTTCTTCTTATTCAACGTTGTTCCTATTTATTGCTTTGGGAATAAGAGGTTCCTTTCCCTGAAACGATATAATGAAAAGAATGCCTTTGCAATCCATTTGCTACCTCAATGCTCTTATTACCACTCAGTTATCTGGCAAAAAATAATCTTGCATTATTAGAAAGAAAAGGAAAATTGTGGTCATGGATAGCAATAAGAATTTGGAACCATATGACGCAGTTATTTAGCTATCTAAATTATTTAACTATTTCTGGAAGTAGTTTAAGCTAAAATTCATGACTATTTTCACTCCCACAACAGTGAAATTTATAGGACAGGTGCTAATTAAAGTTGCCACTTGGGGAGACATATTTCCTGAGAATAGTAATTTTCAGCTTGCAGCATTCTAAACCAAACATGATATAGTTTTGGCTTGTTGCTCTTTCCTGGAAATGCATAGACTCAATTATAGGTATAAAAACAAGAAAATAGGCTAGCATCTATCTGAGGCCCTGTATGGCAAACACTACAGAACTCCAAACTGCTTCTAGCATGACTACCAGAGGCTAAAGGACTAGTCTATATCCCCCCTGAGTCGCTTGCAGCCAGGATTTCTGCTTTAAACACAACACTCACCAAGCTGATGTGCCTTTATAGACCTTGAAGGAGAAATGCACGTCATGAAGAAGCACTCATTGGCTCTTCTGAAAGTTTGTGGTACTGGTGCCTTTTGTTTTCAGTTTGTTTGCTTTCTCTAGTGTCTAGCCGGCCACCAACAGGTGGGTGCTAGTAACGGCGGGGCGGTCACAGCTACACTTGGCAGCTTTCCTGCCTGTGGCTAAGATGCCGACTGTCAAGCAAGCAGCAACAGTGGCTCCCTGGTTAATGCAGGTTTTGTGTGACAAGAACGGTTCCTGAAAGTTCAACCTGGTACCTACTTCAAAGGTATAGAGATTTGTTTGTCAGGATGTTTTTACAGACAAGGGGACTCATCTACTGTTTGCTAGGTTCCCTAACAGAGAAAAAACATATTACTACTCCAACCTGGCTGTACTCACCTCCATGCAATATTACATAACCTTGAGGGCTGCAGAGAAAATGCGTATCTTTTAGAGAAAACAATGAATCACAGGGCTTGCTATTGGTCTCCTTGGTTTTCCAACTGACAAAGTGTAAGTATTATGAAAATGCAAGCCAATCCATTTATTGTCGTTTCTGAATGTCATATTACTTTCATGTCCAAATATTGAAACCTTTTTTTGTGTTATGGCAGAGAATTCTAATTGTCCTTTTAGATAATTCATTCACTCCTTTTTTGAAAAGTTAAGTTTATTTGATAAGAACACTTAACATAAACTTTACCTTCAAAGCAGATTTTTAAGTGTGCAATCTCTTGGATTTTTTAACTTTTTAATAATAAGATTGCCAAGTTTTTAATTCATTCACTCCTTTTTTGAAAAGTTAAGTTTATTTGATAAGAACACTTAACATAAACTTTACCTTCAAAGCAGATTTTTAAGTGTGCAATCTCTTGGATTTTTTAACTTTTTAATAATAAGATTGCCAAGTTTTAGCCAACCACATGGCTACCCAGTGAAGAATTTACTTTTTAGCCTCGTTGCAGCCTGTAGCGACATGAAACTACCTCCTGGCCAAAAAGATGGAGTGGAAGTGATGTGTGCAACTTCTGGGTTTTATCTTTAAAATGGAATGAGGTGCACACCCCCAGCCCATTCTCCACCTCTCTCCCCAGCTGGTTTAGAAGTAGAGCTAGAAAGCTTCTCTGCACCCAGAGACAGAAGATGGAGATCAGATAAGTCTCAGGTCTGCCTACTTTATTCAAGTCTTGGGGACATGAATAGACACTGTTAGGTGACAAAGAAATATAATTTAACTTGTTTTAAGTTACTGTATTTTGGGGTCTCCTTGTATAGCAGTTTAACCTAACATCTAACCAATACATACATTTCAGCTAGTAGTCTCTTCTTACCTGAAATTGGCACAGGTACAATCAGGAAGAGACTCTGCCTTGACAAGTCCTTATCTTCTGGGAAGGCCAGCGACCAAACCATTAAAACCAAGAAGGTGGCTGTACTTTTGAGTCACAATAATGTAAAATGCTACCATTTTTCTATACTTAAACAGTTATTTTTTTTTATTCCCAACCAAATTTCTCTTTACTTCAATTTAATACTTTTTTTTCAACTTTGTACCATTTCCCTTAAATAATCTTTCATAGAAGTGAAAACAGATATTGAATCACATCATCTCCTCTCCCAGGTAAGGAACCCCAATGCTTTTGATATAACTGGACCCGCTGTTCTTCCCTATAAACATTGAGGGAGCTTGGCTCTGAAATCTCAGATGCTCTTGTCGCCTTGTAAATACCACAGAGCTGAGAACTGTGTTCATCAAAGGAACAGCCGATGTTGAATATGGTTGAGGAATTACCATACTTCCTAGATCTTGCTTTCAATGTTATATTAATGCATTCTAGTATCATGGTTCCTTTTTTATTAGCAGTAAAATATTATAATTAATGTGGTTTACTTGAAATAGAAAGCAGAAACCCCACTGAAAGGATTGTGAAAGAAAAGAACATTAATAAGATTTTCAGAATTACTAACAGAGTAAGAATAGGAAATACTAAAAATACCTTCAAGCGGAAAATATGCCCTGATTTGTTGATTTTAAACAATGCTTGGCTCACCAAACAATAAGATTCCACAGAATCCATGGTAAAACAGCATGACCACACAGCATAAAACAAGAAGTAGTAGTTCACAGTAAAAGCTTGCTGAAAGCACCTGGGTATTCCCAGTCTCAGGAAACAACCAGTTCTTGACTATTTGACTACTGATGACCAACACAACAATGAAAGTACGTCCAAACTGCTCCTGGTATACAGTTTAAAATAAATTTGTATATGGTCTCCCTAAAAATGGAACTCCATTCACTTTCATTACATTACCATGCCAAGAAGGAACCTCCCACATGAGAAAATAAAACTGGCATAAAAGTAAAAGTCCTATAAATTATTTTATTAGCAGCTAAAATAACCAAATTAAACCTAGTATAATATGGATTGTACTGCTGCTTCAAGTAGCATGTAAATAAGAGAAGAGACTCTCATCTGCTTATATCAGATGTGGACCTATAAATCCATAATCTGAAATGAATTTGAAAGATGTTGAATGATCGGAAAGTGAGAGACATAATCTCCATTTTCTTAACTCAGTGACTCAAAGTATTTTCCTGAGTACAGTGTTCCAGATTATTCAAAACAGCAATTTTTAAAAAATTTAAATGAATTTTACAATGTTGTCTTCACAACTGTTGATTGTTGTCAATATATATCATTAGTTTGTGATAAATTTTGTTAGCTGGGGACATGAATAAATAACTAGCAGCAAAATGCATTTTAATACTAACAGCAAATAAATTTGTTAGTTTTGAAAACTTTTAATGATATTCAGAGAAGTAAAGAAAGCCCCCAATTAGACACAGACAATGCCATCTATAAATGCTGGTGATAGAACACGGGACGAAGGCCTGGGAAAGCAGAGTCTGCAGGCTCTTCCATTCACTCATGACTTTGGGTAAGTCCTTTCATACTTCCATGGATGTTGGTATCTCCATCTACAAAATGATTTGGATTGGTGATGATGACAGAGCTGATGAAAATGAACCAGATCTGGGCTTTCCAAATAATGGAGCACTAGACTCATCTGATGAAAAATAGATTCCTGAGTCCTGTCCAGATATCTTAACTAAATTCCATGAGGAGGGCATGGAATCCGTATTTTTTTTTAAGCTTCCCAGGTGATTAGAATGACTGATTAACCAGTTTTGAGTTTTGAGAATGAGTTGTCAGATCTCTATCAGATGCATTTCTAAAACACGTATGTTTTCAAGAAAGTATAAAAAGATGACTTCTAAAGAAGGAAAGCTACAGAATAATGTAGATTGGCAATCACTTATTTCTAGTATCTGTGTTTTCTTGCTTTTCTTCATTGACAACCTGATACACAAACAAAAATATTTAATGTGGTTTTAAACTCCCTAATTTCCTGAAATGAGAAGCAAATCATAATGAAGAGAAACACTGTGTGAAAGGAAAAGGTGTTATGCTTTTATCGTGAACATCTTACTTCATTCATCATCTTAACAGCACTGGCAGCTCCTAGACACCACAGCCAGACCTTGACCAGAAGACGTTCATCCAGTAAGAAAAATAAATTACCCAGTCTCACTCCCCAAAGGTTTGATTCTTGGTGGTAATTTGGGAAAACCAAGAGAATACTGAAAGAAGGCCAGGAATTATGAGATTGTAATATGCACATTCCTGAAAGGCTCTACTTGCCAAAACAGAAGACAGAAGACAAAAATAAACATCTCCCAAAGTATTTTCTATAGCATTTTCAAAGTTGATGTGATTATCTGATTTAGATTAAAAAACTATCAGAATGTGACCTTCTCTAGATCTAGTAATATTAAGGCAACTGCCTTTATTATTAGACTTCTACCTTCTGTTATACTAATGGCTCATTTTTCTCCTCTTTTCAAAATCTAATCTGGAACCCATATTCTTCATGCCGATCATTTCATTTTGATATGGATAAAGAAGATTTCTTTTCCCTTCATTCTCCCATTCCAGGATCCCCTGCTGAAATGCTTTTTGCCTTATTTTGGCATAGTACATTTCTTATCTTAGAAATCCCAAATTCTATGGTGTTTCTCTTTTTAAGAATCTCTAATTACAGCAAATATATTATGAATAGCTGGGAATTTCTTTTGAATGTTATTATTTCTTTAAATTCCCCTCCCCTCTTGTTTTGTGCTGATTCTTAGTACAAGATGCAAGATTAAAACCATACTGAATTACTACCTTTCTCAAAAGGTTCTGGTGGGTCTGGTGGGGATAGGTGGCAAAGAGTGTCAAGATTCTGGTTTAGCATTCCATAGTCCAGCATAAGTATAAACAACTGATTATAGACTGCCACTGATAAATATGTTTTCCTCCCTACACACAGGCATTAAAAAAACTTCCACATGTGCCTACCTTGAACCCATGCCTGGCTTGGACAACCTACTCCATTTACTGACCTGTTTTGTTTTGTTTTTTAACTCTTTTATTTTATTTGGATGGAGATCAGAACTATATATGGGTAAAATTAAACTTTACATTTTGCTTTGCTGTCTGACAAGCCAGAAATTTAGCTCAAAACACCTTTTCAACGGACTTTATTAAACTAACCAGAAAATAATCTTCAGAATCACTTTATCTGGAAAGCCCTTGATTACGTATATAGTAAGCTGTGTTTTTCCAGTATATTAGATTTAGATTAGTTAAATATAACCTTCAGAATTTTAATTATATTAAGTGAAAATGTTTTTAAATATTTTTTAAATTTAAGTATAGTTGATACAAGATATTTATTGGTTTCAAGTATACAACACCTTGATTCAACTTACTGGCCTGTTTTTGTTGTCATATCATTAATGGGTCAGAGTTGAACCTAGCCCCTTCAGGTCTGCAGATGGGGCCTTCCTAGTGCCCTGTCAATATAGCACTTCACTGCAATACATGCAATGAAGGTATATGTGCTTGAAAGATTAAAAGAAGATAATGTGACAAAAGTTTCTCCATGTTAGAGAATAACAAAAGGGGCAGAAAGACCATAATTTAATATAATAGGTGGTTAACTCCATTAATATTTAATTTTGTATTGTTAAAAATCAATATTCATAATTTTCTGTTTAAAAGACCCTTGTATATAATCTTTTGGCTCTGCTCTTTTTAATGCCCACATATACACTGATCATACTCTCTGTGAAATGGAAAAGAGGGAGAAAAAAATTAAGTCAGGTACTCTTCACCAAGCTTCAGTGTCTCTTAGAAATTAGAATTAAAAAAAAACTAAAGTGTATGAAGTATGTTAACCATCATTCAAGGAGGTGATACTATCACTGGCTGTAATTCTGATAAAAACCCCAGAGGAAAGAAAATTTTTTCTATTCAGCATGGTTTCAAGTCTTAGACCTAAAACCAAGTTTTCAAGAAGGAAATAACTACGCTCACAACATATAAGCTTTCTTTACTCGATATCTCTTTCTACAGGAACTGAACCTCTAACTATAAAGCAAAAAATAAAAATAAATAATTGAAAAAAGAATTATTTAAGACAGGACAAAATAAAACTAAAATCAAAACAAAATTCTATATTCTTATTGTGGGTTAGATGAAGTCTACCCTTCATATCATCGATTAATATCCTACCTTTTTATTTTGAGTTTTCTGCCTTACCATTTATTATGTATTATTTGGGGAATATATTAAGTCTGGATTGGTTTGTTTTGTGACTTCTTGTCCTCCCTGAAAATGCTCCAAATTATCATTGTGAAATGCAAACACTAGTCATGCTGGCAATGTGCCTTTTTCATCCTTTCTTTACTGTATTTATTCTCCCCCTAATTTTTATTTTGGAAAGATTTCTAAGTATCAGTCCATTTATATTAAATGTATTAAGTACCAGCCAGCTAAATAGATATGTCAATTGTTTCTTACTATAAAATACTAAACTATTTTAATGTTATCAGTGACCAAATAATCAGTCTTAATAAACCTACTGATATTGATGATTTAAAATATTGATATTTATAGCACAAACTCATTTCATTGCACATATAGATACAAGGAAGTGATGGAAAATACTATAGTAATATTGAAAATGAAAACAGAGAACATGTTAGAATAATAATTATTCAGTCTGATGACGATATAACACCATAAATGAGCTATCCTCACAGTGTGCTTTTTTAGTTTTTGGTGTTAAGTCTTTAGGAAGTGAAGGAGTTCCACTAACTTGCAATGTAAGTGTTTATAATATGTAAAAAAATATCATAAAGTCATATATATTATCATAAAGCCTTATTATTTTTTTACATATTTTAAACAATTACATTGCTTATATAAAAAGCTTTGTGATTACATACAAGGTTTTATATTTTTTACATATTATAAACAATTACACTGCAAGTTAACAAAATTAAAAGGAGATATAATAAGAGTACAAAGGATAAAGGATAACAACACATAAAATCATGTAAATTTTAAAACAAGACTATACTAATTTACTAGTTATTCTAAGATTTATTAATTCTACAACAGAAAGTAACAATAATTTTGACCTTTTTAAAAACACAAAAGAAAAAGTGTTTAATTGAGGCTTCATATGTTTCTTTTATATTAAATAATGCACAGGCTATTACAAATATATCAATCTTTTAAAATGTAACTTTATCTTGACAAGCAGACTATAATGCAGTTCTTCATTTTGGCAAGTGAAAGACATGAAGTAAGAGTGACTGATTAGGTCCAGGCAACAACTTCACAGTTATTCCAAGTACAGTAATCCATGGAATTTCGAGTCTAATTCAGTAAGTCCATGTTAGTATTATTTGAGATGTTAAAATACATATAATAATATATATATATATTATGGAGATTTCACATAAAAGTGCCATGAGAAATCACAAAAGAAAACCACAATCATAGACTCACTTTCTTGGATTCTCGAATGTACTGCACCCCTAAGCACAGTGCGATTTGCATAGCTTTTTGCCTGGCTCTATTTACTAAAATGCTAATGATCCCAAATCTCTATCTCCAGAGCCCAGACCCTCATCCTGAGTGTCAGTCTTGTATCTACAACTGCCAAGGAGACATCTCTAACTGAGGTCTCCAGAGGCACCTTAAACTTGCTATATCCAGAACTGATCTCATTATCTTTCCCTTAAACTGGGCTATCTTTTATTCCTTTTCTACATTAACAGCCACGTCCCTTATCAAGACACCCAAGTCTTGCTAGATTCCTTTCTCTTCTCTACCCTACTACTCCCTCTATACTGAACTGTCCACTAAGCATGACAATGCTATTCCCTAAATATCTACTAAATCAAACTTCTTTCACTCACCCACATAGTCAATGCTTTATTTCAGGCCCCAATTAATGTTCACCTGT
This sequence comes from Smutsia gigantea, assembly GCA_032199065.1. Taxonomy (NCBI): domain Eukaryota; kingdom Metazoa; phylum Chordata; class Mammalia; order Pholidota; family Manidae; genus Smutsia; species Smutsia gigantea. The sequence continues at coordinate 111,947 of JAVSCE010015114.1, read as the reverse complement.
ATTATTGCATGAGCTTTGCGACTAGTTTCCTTTTCTCGGTTTTGCCTCATTTCACTGCATCCTCCACAATGCCATCAGAATGACAAGAGGCAATCCCCTCCCTCTGTGTATAAGATTCTTCAATTTTTCATTTTCAAGATTTAGAAAAACCTTTGTCACCTATCATCTTTTTCCCTTCAAACCTAATCCCAAAACGTCTCTTATCCAAAAATTTTCTTTTGCAAATGCTCTTCTGCCTGGAAGGACATTCATTAATGAATTCATTTATTAGCAAATAACTGTCAGTTATGTGTTAGACACTATATAGGGCTTTGAAGATACAGAGATGAAAGACATAACCCTTAGCTTCAATCAATATTTCACAGTAAACTTGCCTTTCTCCTTCCCTTATTTAAGTTTTGAATATAAGAAGTTTAAGATATCCATGGCAACTCCAGATAAACTCCTAACTCTTCCTTTCAAACTTAGCTGAAGGAGTCCCATTACTCTCTTTAGTGCAACTGAGAGCCTGTATACCCCTGGCACCAGGACATACTTCTGTATCATTTTATGCAGAATTGTAATACTTGGCCTATTTGAGTTTTTCTCACTAGGCTGTAAGCCTACTGAGATCAAGCCTTATTGTGTCCCCAGAAGACAGGACAATGCTTGGTCCACAGGCAATTTCATTCAGTAAATGTTATTTCATGACCACAGTGTGGGTCACATACAGGGCCACAGTGTAAAACATTTTATTGTTATGCTGATTCTTCAGAGCAATAGCAATTTTTAAGCCAAGACATTTTAAACTTTGTTTTTATACATTATAAGCAATTACACTGCAAGTTAATGAAATTAATAAAATGATTATTATTTGGCTCTCAGGAGATGTTATAAAAGTACTTTCTCTCTTACTGCACTGTTTTATACATACTGTTTGCTATAAAAATTATGCATTTTTTTCTTTTAAGGCTAAATTTATCTATATTAATTTTTTTAAGCGTATTTTTCTAGCTTTAAAGGAACAATTACTAAAGAGAATTGGGAAATACAGAAAGGCATTAAAAGTAATGTTTTAAAATAATATATATTTGATGTATTTCCTTCTATGACTTTTATATGCAACTCAACTTTTTTTTTACATTTTTTTATTGTGAAATGATTATCACAGTAAGTTTAGTTAACATCCTTCAACATACACAGTTACAAATTATTTTTTCTTGCGATGTGAACTTTTGAAGTTTTTTCTCTTAACAACTTTTCAGTACACAAGACATTATTGCTCACCATGCAACGAACAAGTTCCAGTACAGTGAACAAGCTCCCACACGGTGAACAATGCAAAGGCAGTCATATCAGAGAAACTAATTCAGTTACTATAATCAATCAAGTCAGCTATGATTATTCATATGATTTTTATACTTAAATTATAAGTGATTCCCACATTTCCCCCTTTTTTGTTTTAATTGATGCAAATGCATATGCATATATTTGTGGAAGGTACCAGAATAATGATTAGTTGGGCTCGGCCTGTGACATAGCTTGTCACAGGCAATGTCTCTCTCGTCTGGAGGGCTGGGGTTCTATGCCTCACCTCAGTTGGCCGCAACTCAACTTTTTAACAAAAATTAAACATAAAATAATGTTTTCCTCTTCACTTAGTATTATATTACTAATACTTCATGTTATTTATAGTTCTTTGAAAACAACATTAAGTCTGTATATTGTACTCAAGTGACTATTCAACAATTTATTTCACAATTACCCTTCATTCAAGTATGACATAGCAGTATTATAATAAATGAATGATAAAACACATCATTGTCATAAATAATGCTGTAATAACATCCTCAAACATGAAACACTGTACACATCTCTATGTCTACAGGATAGAGTCTTAGGATGGAAAACATTGGGTTAGATACATGAAATTATAAAGGCTCTGGATACACATAAAACAGTTTCCAGAAGGTTTATACACATTCACATTTGTTTCTATATTAAATTCCCAAAGACACCACTTATTTCACAGTTATTTTTAAAATTCATCTTCATATAGAAAGGTGATTTACATATATTTTTATAGGATTTGATGAAAGAGTGATAGATGTTCACAGACAGCAGAAGTAATGATAACACTTTATAACTGTGTAGCAATATGGTCACCCACCTACTGTTCTTAGTTCTCCCAATAACCCCATGAAATTGGTACTATTACCTCTATTAAAGGTGGAGAAACAAAGTCAAGTAAGTTAACATTGTAACAACTCATTTATTAAAACCCTTCTCAGGAATTCCCATTCAAATCCTTAAAAATCTGGTTGAGAGAAAGTAGCTATTCCATTTTTTTTCCTCCTTTCATTTAGCTACTATGCAATTTGACACATATCCCTTCATAAAAGGAGTTATGCCTAGGTTTCATCTATATCAGTATTAAACTGCCTCACTTGGAAACTAATTCAAGTGAACTGACAACCCATGGAGTTGGACGGAGCCTACTCTCATCACGGGCTGGTTCTATAGCTGAGATAAAGTCTTCTCCTTTATACAGGAAAGTCTCTGTATTACTGTATAACATACTCTTTGAACACAGTGTTGGGCTGGGGTGGGTAGGAACAGTATTAGTCTTTCAGATGGGCATCCAGAGTGGCATACTGATTTTTATTCTGGTGAAAAGTGATAAATTCTTACCTTAACTATTAATCCTTTTGAGTCAACCAGCCATATTTTTTTTATAGCTTTCTCCTTTGGTAAGCCTTCTTTTTCCATGGCCATTACAATCAGGTGTGCAATCCCTAAGGCAGCCTGAGTAAGAAGTTACAGAAACAGAGTATTTTTAAGTTGTTCTACATAATATCTTCAAGAGTTACATTTCACCCCATTTTGTCTTTGTTAATCAGGTACAAAATTGCTCTACCTATTGACCCTAAAGAGTCATATTCATTCATTTATACTGGAAGCAAAGTACTTTTGTCACATCTGGGTTAAGCTAAATGACAATTATTTACTCTTCTTATTTCAATGGAACCACTACTATGTGGCTTGCTATTTTTATTTAGCCACAGATAAAGCAGTGATATCCTTGATTGTCAGTATCTTTAATTCTGTTAATACAATTAGGTTCGCTCCAATAACAAAACATTGGATTTAAAATAATGAACTGGTCAACCTTGCTTATTGTACTGTATTATTCATTGTTGGGCTCAAACTCCTCTAACTGAATTTGAAGAATGAAGCCTGGTCCTTTGGATGGGAACTTGACCAATTAGGCAATAGAAAGAGGCACATAAAATCTCTGTTCCCAAGCATTTATTTACTATCATAATTTGGACAAAAAAAGCACTGTGAAATTTCTTGCAAGATTAGAATAACCAACTTCTTTGGTATTTGATAAGCTGGGGATAATTTGTGAAATTTCCAAAGCCTTTTCAGGGACAAACATGTACCAGTTTTGAATCACCCAACCATGAGTGCCTCTGACTCGCTGAGTATCAACAGGCCTGTGCCATTCATCAAAACCCTTCAGAAAATCAAAGAAGTTTATTAAAATTAAGTGCAGCATGTAACAATCACAGAAATAAAAAAAGTCAAATTTTAGTGAGCTATGACTTAGCCTTGATTTTTATTTCAATGTGAAAATGGATTTGTGATTTACATTCTGAATACTTTCACATGTTTATATCTTGGCGTTTAATTCTGGCTTCATGTATTTTGTTTTATTTTAAGAGTAAGTAAAATCGAAACCAACAAAATATACAGAATTTCCACCAGTGTGATACATTTATTCATAATCATATTAAATTTAAAAACTTAAAGCTTAATATATACACCACAAAGTATTTCTCCATTTGTTACATTCTATAATTCTAAACAGATTTTGCTAATTTTCTCACAGGAGCTCAAATTCAACTGACATTTTAATTTCTATTTTGAGGGTGAAAACTAACTACAGTCTAGTTTTATTCTTTAAATGATAAAGATACAGAAAAAGATAACAAAGCAGTGTAATTTTGTCCTGCTGCCATCTTCTTCCAACATAAAATGTTTTGGTTCTTTTGTATTTGAACAGTTATAATGCACAATGAATCTCCAATTCAAAACATTTTTTTCTTAAAAACTTGTATATATTTACATATGTGTATACTGAATTGTAAGTCACATTAAGAAAATTTTTGTATGTGACACTGGAGGATACTAAAAGTCAGCATCAGTTCAAGTAGCTTAGATACTTAAAATGATCAGACATTGGAAACTCTCTTGTTCCTGTATGACACCTTAAGAATGTATAACAAAAACCAATAGCACTATATATATAATAATCTTCCAAAGTGATAACTGTGAAAATACCTCTACAACTCTATATTAAGTTTCCCAAGAAAAATTAGTATGCCTCAATACTCAATTTGGGAATCTTTTCATAAAACCTGTAATTGCAATATAGTAAAAATTTGAAAAAATACCTCAAACTTCAAATTAATGAATAATTAAAATGAATTCTATATGCATTAGTTTAGGAGAACATAAGCATTACTTAAGACAGGTACCTCTCCAGCTCCTTGGAACAGTATTGTTTGATCAGACAGTTTATTTTTGGTTATTCGCAGAGCTGCAAGGATGCCTGCGACCGCAACAGATGCTGTTCCTGAAACAAGTGATGAATATCCCTGAGCAATTCTCAAACAGATCATTATCCATATCCTGAAATCATTACACAACAGGTTACCTGGTACAGAAAGGCAATCCACAGTTGTCTGACCCCATGCTTACTATGAGGTAAAATTCTCAGGCTATTAACACCAATATTTTAAGATACCAACTTACTGCTATTCCTGACTTTCAAAAGCAAGGATTTTGTGGCTAAATTTGGTAATGCAATGAATAAGAGCATGGAGTTTGGATTCTTATGTGGATTCCAGCTTAAATTGCTTACTAGCTGAATGAATTTACAGAAATTATTTTTTATATCAGTGTCCTGAACTGTAAAATAGTTGTACTGTGTGAGATAAAAGACAGTTACTGAATGCTATTAGATTCTAATACTAATTACTAGTTAGTCTTGGGGCTCTGAAATCTATTACCAATCCCTTCTAAATAAAGTAGGCACATAGTGAATGCTTCCTGATAATGATGTTGGTGATAATGATGTTTTTGATACATTTGGAATTTTAACATTTTAATTGTCAACTTGAAAAATTAACAGTTAATAGAAATTAAAGTCTGCTGTTATTGCATTCTCTGATTGGCTTCCTACCTATGATAATCATTGGTGGACAAAAGTACAGGACAAACTTAATGTAAAACATATTTAGGATAAAAACTGAATTTTCCTCATCATGCCTTGTGGTCATTAGAGATTTCACCAGTTCTAACTTTATTACTTTTCCATATAAGTTTTCACAGATCATGAAGCTTTGAACATAGTTACACAGTTCAATTTCTTCATGGTTCATGTCTGAAATAAAACTTTTCAGCTTCTTAAAATACTTCCCAGTTGCACCTGTATTTTACCCCTCCGTAGTAACATTCTATTACAATGATTCCTAGATCACTTCGCTAGGTAAGTAAAGCCTAGAGAAAATTTAAACACTTTTATTTGGCAAAAAAAACCCCACAAACCTAGATTAGGATAGGTTGGGTGAATGACACAATGATGAAGTGCTATGTATGCCAAGTACCATATAGAAATTAAACATTTCACCCTCAGATTATTTGTTATTTCCAATCCTCAGGTTGGTCATTTCTTTTTTATAGGATTTGATAGTGAAAAACAAGATCTCAAGAAATGATAATTATTGAATACCTGTGTGTCTCTTCCATGTTTTTATTTATTTATTTATTTATTAAGGAATCATTGATTACAATCTTATAAAGGTTTCACATGAGCAACATTGTGGATATTACATTTACCTACATTATAAAGTCCCACCCTATTGCAGTCACTGTCCATGAGCATTGTTAGATGCTACTGAGTCACTACTTGTCTTCTCTGTGCTATTCTGCCTTCCCTGTGATGCCCCTACATTAGGTGTGCTAATCATAATGCCCCACATTCCTTCTCCATCCCTCCCCAACCACCCTCCCCACCTCTTTGGAGTGTCTACTTCTTGGAGTCTGTGAGTCTGCTGTTGTTTTGTTTCTTCAGTTTTGCTTTGTTGTTATACTCCACAAATGAGGGAAATCATTTGGTACTTGTCTTTCTCTGCCTGACTTATTTCACTGAGCATAATACCCTCCAGCTCCATCCATGTTGTTGCAAATGGTAGGATTTGTTTTCTTCTTGTGATTGAATAATATTCCATTGTGTATATGTACCACATCTTTTTTATCCATTCATCTACTGATGGACACTTAGGTTGCTTCCATATCATGGCTATTATAAATAGTGCTGCGATAACACAGGGTGTATATGTCTTATTGAATCTGGGATCTTGTTTTCTTCAGGTAAACTCCTAGGAATGGAAATCTGGGTTAAATGATATTTCCATTTTTGTTTTTTGAGGAACCTCCATATTGTTTTCCACAATGGTTGAACTAATTTACATTCCCACCAGCAGTGTAGGAATGTTCCCCTTTCTCTAAATTCTCACCAGCATTTGTTGTTCCTCGTCTTTTGGATGTTGGCCATCCTAAATGGTACGAGGTGATATCTCACTGTGGTTTTAATTTGCATTTCCCTAATAACTAGCAATGTGGAGCATCTTTTCATCTGTTGGCCAACTGAATTTCTTCTTGGAGAAGTGTGTGTTCAGATCCTCTGTCCATTTTTTAATCAGGTTAATTTGCTTTTTGGGTGTTGAGGCATGTGAGTTTTTTATAAGTTTTGGATGTTAACCCCTTATTGGATAACCTGCCTGTAGGATGCCTTTTTGTTCTATTGATGGTGTCCTTTGTGGCAGAGAGGCTTTTTAGATTGATGTAGTCCCATTTGTTCATTTTTGCTTTTGTTTCCATTACCTGAGGAGATGTGTTCAGGAAAAAATTGCTCATGTGTATATTCAAGAGATTTTTGCCTATGTTTTCTTCTAAGAGTTTTATGGTTTCAAGACTTACATTCAGGTCTTTGATCCACTTCGAGTTTACTTTTGTGTATGGAGTTAGACAGTAATCCAATTTCATTCTCTTGCACGTAGCTGTCCAGTTTTGTCAACACCAGTTGTTGAAGAGGCTGTCATTTCCCCATTTTATATCCATGACTACTTTATCGTATATTAATTGACCATATATGGTTGGGTTTATATCTGGGCTATCTATTCTGTTTCATTGCTCTATGGGTCTGTTCTTGTGCCAGTACCAAATTGTCTTGATTACTGTGGCTTTGTAGTAGAGCTTGAAGTCAGGGAGTGTAATTCCCCCTGCTTTATTCTTCCTTCTCACGATTGCTTTGGCTAATTGGGGTCTTTTGTGGTTACATATGAATTTTAGTACTATTTGCTCTAGTTCATTGAAGAATGCTGTTGGTATTTTGATAGGGATTGCATTGAATCTGTAGATTGCTTTAGCCAGGGTAGCCATTTTGACAATATTAATTCTTCCTATTCATGAGCACAGGATGTGTCTTCTTTAATTTCTCTCATGAGTGTCTTGTAGTTTTCATGGTATAGGTCTTTCACCTCCTTGGTTAGGTTTATTCCTAGGTGTTTTATTCTTCTTGATGCATTTGTAAATGGAATTGTTTTCCTGATTTCTCTTTCTTCTAGTTCATCATTAGTATATAGGAATGTCACAGATTTCCATGTATTAATTTTGCATCCTGCAACACTGCTGAATTCAGTTATTAGTTCTAGTAGTTTTGGGGTGGATTCTTTAGGGTTTTTTATGTACAACATCATGTCATACTTACAATGTCATGTTAGAGAATAGCCATTCCAAAGAGACTCTTATGCAAAAAAAAATCTCTTTTTGCAACTGATTTAAAATGACTAGAGGATCTTATTCTTTTCACTTGAATTTGCTGAATTCTGATGGTTTCCAGATTATATAATTAAATGTTCAATTTCTTAATAGATTTAACTCACACATATATTTGAGTTAAAAATAATTTATAATTAGAATGTATTATGGTCTAAATAAATTTTGAACCAAAATCTGTTACTTAAGATTATTTTAAATCATTATATATAAGAATTTATGTATCTTTCAAATCAAATACTTTTCATAAAATACTATCTTTAAATATCAAATCTGTTAAAAATGAAAAATATTCTATCAAGGATCTGGTGTAAAAACATTTATTTACATAGTAAGACTGTAATAACTACATAATTATTTTTCTTGGCACTGGAATGCAATTTCTACTCCCACAGGGAGGAACATATTACATTTGTGGGCAAAATAGTAAAAACATAAGGTTGAAAGGGTAAAACAGAAACATATAGGGAAAATGTGTCATTAAGGACACTACTTTGGAATGGAGAAATGCACAAAATGGTTTGGACACTTACAGTCAGAACCCAAATAACTTGCCAGAAGTGTTCTCTGGTCAGAAATTAGACCCATTTTTCTCAAACCTGTCTTTTTGCTGGCTAAGGCAGTTAATATTTTAAACTCCTACGTGTAAATAGGTAGACTGTATGTGTGCAGATTATATTTTAGGACAGATTACTTGGGGAGAAAAACTAATGTCTCCAACCTGGTGAACTACTGGGGGGGATATTCTGCTGTGGGTCCTCAGGACAGTGCCACATGCAGTAGTGGCGGGCTTGCTTGGCATCTGCCTCAGATTTCCCATGCCCCTGACTCTTTTTTTTTTGGTATCATTAATGTACAATTACATGAGCAACATTATGGTTACTAGACTCCCTCAGTTATCAAGTCCCCACCGCGTACCCCATTACAGTCACTGTCCATCAGCATAGTGAGATGTATAGAATCACTACTTGTCTTCTCTGTGTTGTACGGCCCTCCCCATGGCCCCCCCACCTACATTACTCCTGACTAATTCTTATGTATCCCAGGACTTGACCTCTGATTCTTGGCTTTAGTTCATAGGAATTCTGACCCTAATTCTTAAATGTTCATTTTGTATGATGATGATGATTTGGCATTCTTGTTCTTAAAGTGAACTATGATGCCTATTAATTTTGCCTAATCACTCCAAATCATATAATACTGGTCTTTAATTTCTATATAGACATTTCTGTGGGGCCCACAAAATCAATAGAATATTAAAGAAAGGACACTATAGGCTTGTTCAGCAGTTAACTGGTGGTTGGTTACTTTAGAGATCACTGAAAAATGAATTGATTTAGAGACACCAATCTACAAAGCCCAAGCCTGCAACATCAAGGCACTCTATCACTGTACATTGTATCTTCAAGTTAGGTTTATAGCACATTTTAAAATTATACTGTCTTGAACTCCTTTCTGAAATCCTCTGAATTGCACTCTCAGGAATAAATACTCAAAAAGAAACAGTACAAAAAAGAAAACAAAGTTGAAATAATATAAGTATCTTTGTCATGAAAATGGCACTAAAGTAACAATGTAATCACATCACAAAGGATTTGGGATAAAGAAAAATTTGACCAATTATTTTAGTGTGCATCAAAATGTATAAACAGACTCATCATTTTTAAACACATTATATTTACACAGCTGTCATACTAAAGAACTTATACATAGTGAATTTTAAAAATTGTGAATATAAAATACATCTCAGTTGATAGGGTATTTTCATGAATAACTATTTTATCGTCAATATAAATTCTATGAGAGAAACATTACCATCCCCATTTACATTAACGGTTTTCCTTTGACCACCTCATTTCCCATGGCATTCATCTTATTCCACTTTGGCTGCCTTCCTGTTTAGTTTCACCTTGGTGCTTACCATCGCTCACAACTAATCCTTCTTGGAAATACTACACTAGAGCACCGCACACAGGTCTATAATCTCTTACCTTTCCAGTTCATTATTCAAGTATCCCCATTATACCTATTCTTTAACCTGATGGGGCTACCTAGGACCTTTTGCCCTGTCTATCCATGTGTGTATCTTTACTTCCTTCCCTATCCAGCTAAGTGCTGTGGTTACCACTTCACCTTAGCACTTACACCACTGCCCTTTCTTCACACAAATACAGTAAGATATCCAGCATAGATAAATCCAACTGTCCATCATGGCCTTATCTATCACTAAACTCTTGAATTCAAGCTTCTCGGCCTGGTGGTATGATACATTTATTTGTGGTATTCAACTTCAAATGAATCCTCAGCACCCACTACTGAATCCTTTGTGTTTCATAGTCATTGGCTCTCTAGTTCCCTACACCACACTTTTTCAGACCTCTTTCATTCTCATCAAACCTCTGATCGATCTTTTGTTTCAAAAGAAAAGAATAGAAGCTATTACAAAACTTTCTGACTTAGATGAGAAAATTTAAAACTCAGAGAAGTTAAGTAAATTGATCAAAGTCCACAGCTAACAACGGTCAAATCAAATCAGTCTACATGTTACAATGTCTCTCGTTTTCTTTTTCTCAGTTACTACCCTGCCATCAGTTCTTCAAGGCAAAAACCTAGATTCCACCTTTGGTTCTTTCCTCACCTCATCTTCAACAACCATCAGCTGTCTGTTTCTCTCTGACTCACATTTTCATAGAACAAGGTACCATCATCATATATTTGGATCACAGCAATAGCCCTTAAATTTGCTCCCATTCAATATATTCTCTACACTGAAAACACTGTAAGTGATCTCTCCAAAATGCAAACCTTCCTTGCCAACCTAACTCCTCAGTTAAACTTTCACCAACTCTTTCAAATTTAATCCTTCAGATGTTGGCAAACTCTGTAAATGGCCGGAAAGTAGGGTTGTGGTCGAATGATGTCTGGCCCACACTTAACTCTGCTACTTCATATATATATATATATACATATATTCCTGGCATTTAAAAGGTATCTACTATACATTTACTGAATTTGATTCATCACAAAATTATGAACTAATTTCAGGACATGTTCTTGATCTATTGGCAATGAAAATTTTATTACCTTGAATATCATCATTGAATGTGCAATACTGGTTTTGATACTTGCTCAGGAGACGAAATGCATTTATATTAGCAAAATCTTCAAACTGAATAAGACAATTCATGCCATACCTATAAGAAAAAACATCCACATTTGAAGAGGTTAATGAAATAACATTTTTAAATAAACCTTTAATATTAGCCTATAGAAAAGGCAAAACATTTTTCTTTTAATGTTGCTTACTTAATGTTGCTTATCCTGCTACTTACTTAGTATAAATATGTAATACAATGTCTGTTCAGCAAATGTTTACCTTTACCACATGCTTACTACAGAAAAAAGCATTATGTTGGCTGACAATGTGAAATAATACAAAGATGGCAAAAATCTGGGTCTCTACCATCAAGGAACCTAAAACTTAGTAGAAACTAAGATATTTTGAAAAAAATGAAAAGTAATGTAAAAGTGGTACAAACAAGGAATAATAGAAGTTGAAAAGACAGATAGATAACATTTCTGGCTGGGATCACAGACCAAGTAACAACCGAATTGAGTCTCAATGAATAGTTACTGATAAATAGAGACATAGGCTTTTACAAGCTAAATAAATAGCAGCAGCAAAATAGTTGAGATGAAAGTTGGGAAGGAAAAAACTGTTCAAAAAATGGCAAGAAGCCCTGTTGAGCTATAATGTGGTGATACAGGTTAGGGTGTAGTGAAAGATAAGGTGGGAATTTTATGTTGGGAATCTTAAAATTCTAGTCTAGGATTCTCATTTTTACTTTACAGTAATGGCCAAACACTGAAAGGCTTTGAGCTTTGAAGTATACAAGATGGATTTCTATTTCTGAAACTAACTTGCTTGCCTGACTCTCTGTTCTTATGATCATCCATCCACCTATCCACCCAAGTGAAAGGAATTAACATTACAGATTTCCCAGAGTAAGCCACGCAGCCACAAGCAGCCTTGCTCCTATGCATTTATGGAATCTGACTCAGCTAGACTCGCACTGCCACCCTGTCTGCTATTCCTTTATTTCTGCTTGGCGAGATGCCACTTGCATTACGCTCGCTGATTATTCCTAACCTTCCCCAATATTTGTAAATCTTCAATTTCTCATTTCCCACTTCCTGGCATAGTGAGGGCCCAAAGCATGATCTCCCCCAGATGTTCTCCCCCAGCCCCTCTCCCCGCCTCTCTATCATTAGCTCTATTCTTCAGGCATTGGTGGACAAGGCTTTTGCTCCTCTTCCTGTTAAGCCATCTTACTACTGGCGCCCACTTTCTCATCCCTTTCTTCACAAGTAGTTCCCCCTCCTGTATTTACAGCTCCTTCTTCTGCACAAGTTCCCTTCTCTTATCAGAAAACTTAGTTTGAGTCTCTCATTAAAGGGAAAAAGTCCTCTCTTGACCCCATGCTTTTCCTATCCTTTCCATTTAATGAGCTTGAAATAGGGGTCTGTAGTTTCTTTATTTCTCAATCCCCTATAGTTTACCGTCTGTCCTCACTACTCTAATAAAATTGTTGTTCTAAAGTTAAAATATTTCCTGACTAAAAATCCAATGAACAATGCACTCAATCCGCAATTTCTTAGAGCTGTTTCCTGCACTGCCACTAATTGTTTGTTTTTCTTGAACCTCTATTCTCCAGACTTCTGTGATAATCATATTTTTCTGTGCCTTCTCCTAAATCTCTGATCATTTCTTCTTCCTCCCTTGTGGAATTCTCAGCACTTAAACATTGGTGTTTCCCATGACTCTGCCCTTGGCGTACTATGTGGGGTGGGATGGGGTGGGTGGTGTGTGCATCCCGACAGAATCTCAATCATGCTTATGGTTTTAATCACCAACTATAGGTACTGACCCCAAATGTATATTTCTAGTCTAACTCCTGTTAACTTAGACTTTGCTATCCTATGTCCAGCTGTATAATTTTACTTGAATGTACCTCAAACTGAAAAATCCAAAATTAAACTCATTATATTCCCACAGTTACCTATAAAAGCTCAACAAATATTTGTTGGATGACTGTAATTAATAGACAATTCAAGGTACAACTTTAAGATGAGGAAAGTCTTGGGCTCCTGGTAAACCAGGGAGGGGAGATTTGCCCTCAGGTGTGCCTGAGAATAATATGGTAGAGTTTGATGTTTAAGGTAGGCTTTAAGTTTACAACAGATTCTTTTCTATTATACTGTAGGTTATTATATATATCTTTAAGTATGTCCCTTTGAAAACACTGAAAACAGGACTAAAAATAAGGTATCATATAACAGAAAGGTTTTGTAAAACTTAATCAGAATAATAAACTAGTGAAAAGACCGAACAGTTATTAGAGGCTACATATCATTGCAAGCCAACAGTTAGTAAGTTAATATAAGGCTTCAAAGCATAGATTTTTTAAAGTTCATGGTGACCCTACTTCTTCATGGTGAAATCTTAAGACTTAAACCAACACCTCCTTGTAGATCATCCGTTCTGTATTTTCAATCTAAATCTCTCATCTAAACTCAATCATTTTCATAGAACATTTCCAAAACCAAGCACAGACTCTTGTATCTCAACTTCAACAATTTTTTTCTATGGTAAAGGCATAAATTTTCATGTGTCAGAGACCAAGAGATTGCAGCTATCATTTTACTATTTCTTGTTTTTACCCATAATATTCAATTAATTACCACACTCTGTCATTTCTGGTATTTAAATATTCTGCAGACAAAGAAATTATTCTTGCTCCTGCTAGGAATACAGAAAGTCCCCTACTGGCCGCTCCTGTTCTAGCCTGTCCCCTTGTGTCTCTGAACCACATCTGACGCACAGGCAACAGACACATGTGCAACAGCCTCCCCGGGCCGCTCCAGCGCTCACATTCACGGAGCGGGCTGTTCCGGCGACAACACCCAGACCCGAAAACTCAAGGTTCATAATCCTACGTGACAGTTTCAGTCACTTTCTCTCTCACTGTATTCCACTGGAAGTCCTCTCCCCAGCACGCTCACTTCTTCCTTCTCTTAAACACCTATCATCCATCTCCCTCTCATTTTCATTAATGCCCTGCCATTCCAAATCATGTTCCTTCTTGAAAAACTTGCTCAAAAACTACTTTCTCCTTGAAACTTTCTCAACCTTTTCCAGTCCAAGTAGTTTTTTAAAAAATATTTTGGAAATATTCTCTATACTACTTATGTTGGGTCTAAAACTGCTAATGCATAGATATCTCATCAACTAGATTAAAAGATTCCTGAGAGACTTAAAATTCTTTCATATAGCACTATTTTAGTATAGAGAACATAATGTCAACATAATATGTAAGCAAAAATTTGTTTCATTCAGTAACAATAACTGATTGCTTAACATCTCCACTACTTAATACCACGGCTACCAGCTGCTTTCAGTGAGTTGCATCAGACTAGGTCTTTCCACTTACTTACCCAAATTCCAAAAGTTCTTAGCATTTTGTATTTTTTCATTCTAGTTCAAAGAAAGTATACCCCTTATAGTATTGAAACAGATGATGTAACTTTTATTCCAGAATTTCTCTTTTGAAAGAAATAAAATCAAGTGTCTTTCATGTTAATTTTTAAAGAGCAGTTTACAGATATTTCAATATCAGTTTTATTCATAAAAATAAAAAGGTTAGCCTAGTCATGACTTGGTACTGTAAGACTTTAACACAAATTTCTCTTTTGGTTGAGTTCTCTAGTACAAATGGGAAGTTCCAAGTGTAAATCATGATGATTCTTATAATTGTTCTTCATATTTAACTGTTCCTCCTTTAAAAATATTTATTTTCTACAGTTACCTAAGCAAACAAATTTCTGTGAGACTTCTACTTTTTCCATCAGCATTTTAAAAATCTTTCCCTCATTCCTCTTTTCCTTCAGTTTCTATCAATGTCCTTTTAGAAATGTTAATCCTACATTCAGAAGACTTTCTACAATAATCCATTAGGTCTTCAAAATAGGTATTAATCCAAATTAAACAGAAATTTTCCATATGAGTAGAGAATAGCTAATAAATATTAATTAAAAAGAAGAAATTAATGGTCTTAAAGTTCTGCTCCCAAGATCGTAAATTCTGAAATACTCTTTTCTCTGTCCCTGGTGCTGTCTTCCATCTCTTCCACTGACTCCTCCTCTAGCCATAACCTGCTCTTCATCCTGACCTTCCCTTTATCCCTGATTCACTCATCCCAGCTTCCCCATGGTACGCCAAGAGCAGTTATTTCAGCAGTGCACAGGCTACCTGCCTAGACACTCTGTTCCCTTGCTGAATTACTCCCTCACTGCACTTAGGCAGCACATAAATCCATGCTTATCAGTTTCAGCCAGGACCTCGATCAAGGGCAATTCAACCTCTGTTTTCATTGCTAATTGGTCCACAACATGATCCCAAAGTAGCTTTTACAAACCTTTTTTATTTCTCGTTATCCCATAAGCACTCAATCCCTTACAAGTCCCTACCCTCAGTGAGATTAAGGCTGGACAGAAAAAAACAATCTTAGCTTTCTCCATCTCCTCCACATTAAAAAATCTTTGTACTTCCTTCTTTTCTTCCTGCACTTTGAGAAGTAGTCTTCCCTCCTTGATGCTAATTTTCTATGGACTTTATTGCTACAAATTTACCTCTTTATACGACAGCTTCAATTTCTCCGCCACTGGTCCCTTCCTGTTTTCAAGGATTCTCAGGACTCCCTGATTCTGAAAAACACATCCTTTGACCATGATAAAAAGAAAGCTACAGTTACTGATCTTTCTTCCCCAACAATGTCAAACCTCTCAGAAGAGAGGATGATAAACCTTCACTCATTTCTCACTTCTTGTCAATATTATGTCTGCAATTCAGTCTAAAAACACCACATCCTGATACCACAATGCTGAGGAGGTTCCTCTCTTTCTCTGATCTAACAAAAAATTTGCAAGACAGTTATTTTTCTTCCATTGTGGTTATTGATATATTATATTTGTCCTTAACGGACTATTTTTTTAATCACAATAAAGTCATAGGTGAAAACTGGTATCTGAATTTTTATTTGTATATCTTAATTACAACTGAAGCTTAGCATCTTTTAAATCTCTGTTGGTCATTTATAATTCATTTTGGAAGGTTACATGTGCTTTGGTTCATTTTTTTTAACTTTATTTTGGTATCATTAATCTACAGTTACATGTGCAATATAATGATTATTAAATGACCCCCTTCATCAGGTCCCCCCCACCAAACCCATTACAGACACTGTCCATCACCGTAGTGAGATGCTATAGAATCACTACTTGTCTTCTCTGAGTTGTACAGCCCTCCCCATGCCCCCCCAAAATTATATCTGCTAATCATACTGCCCCTTTTTTCCCTTGTCCCTCCCTTCCCACCCATCCTCCTCAGTTCCTTTCCCTTTGGTAACTATTAGTCCGTTCTAGGGTTCTGTAAGTTTGCTGCTGTTTTGTTCCTTCAGTTTTTTTCTTTGTTCTTATACGCCACATATGAGTGAAATCATTTGATACTTGTCTTTTTCCGCTTGGCTTATTTCACGAGGCATAATACCCTCTAGCTCCATCCATGTTGTTGCAAATGGTAGAATTTGTTTTCTTCTTATGGCTGAATAATATTACATTGTGTTCATATACCACATCTTCTTTATCCATTCATCTACTGATGGACACTTAGGTTGCTTCCATTTCTTGGCTATTGTAAATAGTGCTGCGATAAACAGGGGTGCATACGTCTTTTTCAAACTGGGCTGCTGCATTCTTAGGGTAAATTCCAAGGAGTGGGATTCCTGGGTCAAATGGAATTTCTATTTTGAGTTTTTTGAGGAAGCCCCATACTGCTTTTCACAATGGTTGAACTAATTTGTAGTCCCACCAGCAGTATAGGAGGGTTCCCTTTTTTCCACATCCTCACCAACATTTCTGTTGTTTGTGTTTTGGATGTTGGCCATCCTCACTGGTGTGAGGTGATATCTCATTGTGGTTTTAATCTGCATTTCTCTGATGATTAGTGATGTGGAGCATCTTTTCATGTGACTGTTGGCCATATGAATTTCTTCTTTGGAGAAGTGTCTATTCATGTACTCTGCCCATTTCTTAACTGGATTATTTGCTTTTTGTTTCTTGAGGTGCATGAGTTCTTTATATATTTTGGCTGTCAACCCCTTATCAGATACGTCATTTATGAATATATTCTCCCATACTGTAGGATGTCTTTTTGTTCTACTGATGGTGTCCTTTGCTGTACAGAAGCTTTTCAGCTTGATATAGTCCCACTTGTTCATTTTTGCTTTTGTTTCCCTTGCCCGGGGAGATATGTTCATGAAGAAGTCGCTCATGTTTATGCCCAAAAGATTTTTGCCTGTTTTTTTCTAAGAGTTTTATGGTTTCATGACTTACATTCAGGTCTTTTATACATTTTGAGTTTCCTTTTGTGTATGGGGATAGACAGTAGTCCAGTTTCATTCTCTTACATGTAGCTGTCCACTTTTGCCAACACCAGCTGCTGAAGAGGCTGTCATCTCCCCATTGTATATCCAAGGCTCCTTTATCATATATTAATTGACTGTATATGTTTGGGTTAATGTTTCGATTTTCTATTCTGTTCCACTGGTCTGTGGGTCTGTTTTTGTGCAAATACCATATTGTCTTGATTACTGTGGCTTTGTAGTGGAGCTTGAAGTCAGGGAGTGTAATTCCCCCTGTTTTATTCCTCCTTCTCAGGATTGCTTTGGCTATTCGGGGTCTTTTGTGGTTCCATATGGATTTTAGATTTATTTGTTCCAGTTCATTGAAGAAACCTGTTGGTATTTTGATAGGGATTGTGTTGCATCTGTAGATTGCTTTAGGAAGTATAGCTATTTTGACAATATTTATTCTTCCTAGCCTAGAGCATGGGATGAATTTCCATTTGTTAGTGTCCTCTTTAATTTCTCTTAGGAGTGTCTTGTAGTTTTCTGGGTATAGGTCTTTCACTTTCTTCGTTAGGTTTATTCCTAGGTATTTTATTCTTTTTGATGCAATTGTGAATGGAATTGTTTTTCTGATTTCTCTTTCTGTTAGTTCATCGTTAGCATATAGGAAAGCAACAGATTTCTGTGTGTTAATTTTGTATCCTGCAACTTTGCTGAATTCAGATATTAGTTCTAGTAGTTTTAGAGTGGAGTCCTTAGGATTTTTTATGTACAATATCATGTCATCTGCAAATAGTGACAATTTGACGTCTTCTTTACCTATCAGGATGCCTTGTATTTCTTTGTTTTGTCTGATTGCCGAGGCTAGGACCTCCAGTCCTATTTTGAATAACAGTGGAGAGAGTGGGCATCCCTGTCTTGTTCCCGATCGTAGATGAAAAGCTTTCAGCTTCTCGCTGTTAAGTATGATGTTAGCTGTGGGTTTGTCATATATGGCCTTTATGATGTTGAGGTACTTGCCGTCTATACCCATTTTGTTGAGAGTTTTAATCATGAATGGATGCTGAATTTTGCCAAATACTTTTTCAGCATCTATGGAGATGATCATGTGGTTTCTGTTCTTCTTTTTGTTGATGTGGTGGATGATGTTGATGGATTTTCAAATGTTGTACCATCCTTGCATCCCTGAGATGAATCCCACTTGATCATGGTGTATGATCCTCTTGATGTATTTTTGAATTCGGTTTGCTAATATTCTGTTAGTATTTTTGCATCTACGTTCATCAGGGATATTGGTCTGTAATTTTCTTTTTTGGTGAGGTCTTTGCCCGGTTTTGCTATTAGAGTGATGCTGGCTTCATAGAATGAGTTTGGAAGTATTCCCTCCTCTTCTATTTTTTGGAAAACGTTAAGGAGAATGGGTGTTATTTCTTCTCTATATGTCTGGTAGAATTCAGGGGTGAAACCATCTGGTCCGGGAGTTTTGTTCTTGGGTAGTTTTTTATTACCGATTCTATTTAGTTGCTGGTGATTGGGGTGTTTAGTTTTCTGTTTCTTGCTTGGTCATTCTTGGAAGGTTGTATTTTTCTAAGAAGTTGTCAATTTCTTCTAGGTTTTCCAGCTTGTTAGCATATAGATTCTCATAGTATTCTCTTATAAATCTTTGTATTTCTGTGGGGTCTGTCGTAATTTTTCCTTTTTCATTTCTGATTCTGTTTATGTGTGGAGATTCTCTTTCTCTCTTAATGAGTCTGGCTAGGGGTTTATCTATTTTGTTTATTTTTTCAAAGAACCAGCTCTTGGTTTCATTGATTTTTTTCTATTGTTTTATTCTTCTCAATTTTATTTATTTCTACTCTGATCTTTATTATGTCTCTCCTTCTGGTGACTTTGGGCCTCATTTGTTCTTCTTTTTCCAATTTCAGTAATTGTGTCTTTAGACTATTCATTTGGTAATGTTCTTTGGTCTTTAAATAGGCCTGGACTGCAATATACATTCCTCTTAGAACTGCCTTTCCTGCGTCCCACAGAAGTTGTGACTTTGTGTTGTTGTTGTCATTAGTCTCCATATATTCTTTGATTTCTGTTTTGATTTGGTCGTTAACCCATTAATTAGGAGAGTGTTGTTAAGTCTCCATGTATTTGTGGGGCTTTTTGTTTTCTTTCTAAAATTTATTTCTACTTTTATACCTTTGTGATCTGAGAAGTTGGTTGGTAGAATTTCAATATTTTTTAATTTACTGAGGTTCTTTTGGTGGCCTAGTATGCGGTCTATTCTGGAAAATGTTCCATGTGCATTTGAGAAGAATGTGTATCCTGCTGCTTTTGGGTGTAGAGTTTGTAGATGTCTGTAGTTTGTAGTGTGTTGTTCAGTGCCTCTGTGTCTTTACTTATTTTCTGTCTGGTGGATCTGTCCTTTGGAGTGAGTGGTGTACTGAAGTCTCCTAAAATGACTGCATTGCTTTCTATTTCCTCCTTTTATTCTGTTAGTATTTGTTTTACATATGCCTGTGCTCCTGTGTTGGTGCATATATATTTAAAATAGTTGTATCCTCTTGTTGGACTGACCACTTTATCATTATGTAATGTCCTTCTTTATCTCTTGCTACTTTCTTCATTTTGAAGTCTATTTTGTCTGATACAAGTACTGCAACACCCGCTTTTTTCTCCTTTTTGTTTGCATGAAATATCTTTTTCCATCCCTTTACCTTTAGTCTGTGTATATCTTTGGGTTTGAGGGGAGTCTCCTGTAAGCCGCATATAGATGGATCTTGCTTTTTTATCCATTCTATTATTCTGTGTCTTTTGATTGGTGCATTCAGTCCATTTCCATTTAGGGTGAGTATCAATAGATATGTACTTATTGCCATTGCTGGCTTTAGATTCGTGGTTAGCAAAAGTTCAAGGGTAGCTTCTCTACTATCTAACAGTCTAACTTAACTTTCTTGTTAAGTTATTGTAAACACAGTCTGATGATTCTTTATTTCTCTCCCTTCTTATTCTTCCTCCTCCATTCTTTACATACTAGGTGTTTTATTCTTTGCCTTTAGTTAGTATTTGGATGGTCTGCTTTCTTTGCTATGATTTTATTTTCTCTGGTGACCTCTTTTTGGCCTCCGAGTGCTGCCATCTAGAGCAGTCCCTTTAAGATATCCTGAAGAGGTGGTTTATGAGAGGCAAATTCCCTCAGCTTTCACTTATCTGGAAATTGTTCAATCCCTCCCTCAAATTAAAATGATACTCGTGCTGGATACAATATTCTTGTTTCAAGGCCCTTCTGTTTCATTACATTAAATATATCATGCCATTCTCTTCTGGCCTGTAAGGTTTCTGTTGAGAAGTCTGATGATAAGTTTGATGAATTTTTCTTTGTAGGTGATATTTTTTCTCTCTCTAGCTGCCTTTAATACTCTGTCTTTATCTTTGATCTTTGCCATTTTAATTATTATGTGTCTTGGTGTTGTCTTCCTTGGGTCCCTTGTGTTGGGAGATCTGTGTGCTTCCATAGTCTGAGAGACTATTTCCTTCGGTTTTCAGCAATTCTTTCTTCAAAGACACTTTCTATCCCGTTTTCTCTCTCTTCTTCCTCTGGTATTCCTATAATGCGAATATTGTTCCATTTGGATTGGTCACACAGTTCTCTTAAAATTCTTTCATTCCTAGAGATCCTTTTCTCTCTCTCTGCCTCAGCTTCTCTGTATTCCTGTTCTCTGATTTCTATTCCATTAAGAGTCTCTTGCATCTCGTCCAGTCTGCTGCTAAGGCCGTCGATCACTTGTCTCATCTCTGCATTGTCTTTCCTCACTTCCCTCACTTCCTCTCTTAGCTCTTGCATATTTCTCTGTAGATCCATCTTTATGGTTATTAGTTTTATTCTGAATTCTTCTTCAGGAAGATTGTGCATGTCCATCCCATCAGGCTCCCTCTCTGGGGCATTCTGGTCTGGGGTTGTCTGGGTAAGCTTTGTTTGTACCATATTTCTCTGTCTTTTCATGGCAATAGAAGTGGTCAGAAAAAGAAAAAAAGAAGAAAGGGAAAATAGAGGAAAAAAAGCCTACTCGGTGTAGTTTCTGTGACGATCCTGTAGGTGGCACTGCTGCTCCACTATTCCACACCCACGCTGCTCCTCCGGACCCTTTGTGACTCTGGCCAGGGTGGGAACGAATGGGAGGCTGCTGATATCTGTGGCAAGTCTCCGTGCAACTGCTTTTCCCAGCCACAGTCCAAGGGGACCGAAATTCCCCAGGGCTCCCAGCCTGCTTGGCTGAGTGCGCTGGGACGATCCTGCTCCTCCGTTGAGCCCCTGTCTCTTTAAAACCCCTAAAAAAGCACGCGCTTTTCTTTTGTCCCGGGGAACCAGCTGGGTGGACCTGCCATCTTGGAATCTGCACCTTTGTCTCTCCAATCTCCGATTCACCACGCGAAGTGTGTCAGCGCTCCTGGGGCAGATCGCCAGGGCTGGTTATTTCACGGGCCTGTGCTTCCACTCCCTCCCTGCTCTGAATCCTCTCCTCCTGCCGGTGCGCTGGGGTGGGGGAGTGCTTGGGTCCCGCCGCGTCTCGGCTGACTCTTACCCGCTTCGCGGGGTGCCAAGTACTCTCAGGCATAGCTGCAGGCTGGTGTCGTCCTGTATCTTCTGTTCTCTCTTTAGGAATAGTTGTATTTGCTGTATGTTCATAAACATATTTGGTTTTGGGATGAGATATCCACCGCCCTGCTCATGCCACCATCTTCCCCTGATCTCTTTGGTTCATTTTTCTATTCTTATGTCCTTTTTATTATTTCATAACAGGCCTTTACATATTAAGAATATTAACTTTCTGTTACATATTTTGCACATGGTCTTCCTACTCTAGCGTACTGTAGCATTAATCACAGTGTTCCTGTTTGTTTTCACCAGAGGAATTTTATACTTGTATATAGTCATAACTTTCCACCTGTTTATTTAGTGTTTCCTGCCCAGTGTGCAAAGCCTGGCACAGTGTGTTTCTGCTAAGTGTGCAAACATTGGCACAAGTATTCTATGATCACTATGTATTTTTTAAATTAATAGCAACAATAGAAGCTATAGACAGTAAAATAATATAAAATAAAAATTTTTGAAGAAAAGCCTAAAAAAATTAACTATCATCTAGAATAGTATGTCTAGCAAAGCAATTCTTCATGAGTAAGGCTAAAACAAAGACATCTTTAGATAAGTAAAAGCCAAAGACTTTTACAAACTTCTAAAGGATGTATTTAAGGAAGAAAGGAAATAATCCTAGGAAAAAGGTCTATAATACAATAAGACAGTAAAATACAAGTAAATATAAATAGTTTTTATCCATATGAAATAATATCAAAGGATAGGGCCAGTTCTGGCAGGACAGAGGGAGGAGGTTGGAAAATTCTTCACCAAACAGTGAAAGTACAACAGGGGCCTTCAAATTAAGAATTTCAGGGCTCTGGAACCCAAACCAGAGGCAAAATAAGCAAAAAATTTTAAAGCAAAATGGAGAAGGGGTCAAATCTTGAAGGAAACACAAACATTTTATGTTCCTTATATGTTGCTATTCAAGGAAACTCTTTAGCTTTATTAAAAATCACTAAAATGTTAAGAACGTATAAAAGCATTTCTATGGTTATAAATTCTTACTTTTTTAAAGCAACTTTAGCAGAGAAGGAAACTCTGTGGTAGCAGCTTATTACCCCAAACACAAAACGCAGTCGATAACTATCTGATGGCTCTTGTCCGACTCCACGGGTCTCCATGCAGGCGTCAGAAACCAAAGGCTTCATGCTTTGGACGGTTCCCTCACTCAGAGTCCTCTTCACACGTCCTGGACTGGCTGGCACAGCGCTCTGGCAGCATCAGCTGCTCTGTCATTACGTTCGGAACCACAGGCCATTGTGGTTCCCGAAGTGAGGAGGAACCAGAGCCTTCTCAGTTCTATTCCCGGATCTGCTACTTACTTGGTCCTGTGGTTTGGGGCTTGTTACAATTTCTCTGTGATTAAAATGAAATCCCCACAGTATGGTTTGCCTTCAGTGTTTAGGACACAATCTGGTCAGACTATAAATTTATAATGTCCTAAGTGAAATCTGGAAATAGGCGTAGGCAGTAAAATGGTGTACATGATACCTTATCATTCACAGAAGTTGATTTTATAATTATCCCATGAAGGATATGGCATATCAGTTTTAATTTCATGACTTTTTTCTACCTGGTAATTAACTTTGATTTGACCCTTAAAGATTTAGAGAGAGGTGTCCTAAATTTGTTTTGTGATACAAGCATCTTGCATCATATAATAAAAGAAAACCATGTAAGGGATATCTTCTTCCAGATTTAACCAGCCCTGACACTAAGAAATTATAAATAGTTGAACACAAGGAAGTTAGCCAATTCGATTCTATATAGTTATGAAAAGAACCTACTATTTTATGATCAAAATAATACATAAATAGTGGGTATAAATGGTTTTAAAAGTTAACAGAACTACCATCCATAAAATCACCATGTAAAAACTGCACAGAATTTTCTCCTGTGGCTTTGTTAAATCAAACAAAAACTTCATTACACTGTCGAATCATCACATCTAGCATATACTAAGTGCCAGAAACTGTGCTCCACAATTCGTAGGTTTCATCTCACTTACTGTTTCAGCAATCCAAACCAGGAAGGGACTGTTAATCCATTTCACAGAGGTAAAAAATGAGCTCAGAGAGATTAAGGGGCACTGCTAGTAAGTGGTAGTGACTGGACTAAACTGCAGGGCCCATGGTTTTAACTTCTTATACTGGCTCCTATAGGCCATCACTGTCATGATGAAGTTGATGAAGTGAACATTAGATTTATAGATAAAAGCACTGCAGTGATAAAATAAGGGAGTTACAATCTTATAAAACTACCAAGACAGCATTTGTATGTATTCAACGTACTCGTTTTTTTTTAATTATAGGAAGTATATGGCCCAGATATTGGGGAAAATATGGGTCTTCCTTTGATCACCAACTATCAATAAGTCATTTTAGATTCCCCAGGCGATTGGATTAAAGATGGCAACCTGAGAGGTGAGACAGAGACCTACTCCTAAAACGACATATAATATGAAAATATAATTAACAAAATTAATCCTGAAAGAGCAACAGGAAAGAAGTCTGCACCAGACTACATACACCTGGAGACAAGAGCAGACCTCACGGAACACAGTGGGAACGTAAACAATCTTCAAGCACTCCAGCCCCCTGGCTGGCTACACACCTCCAAGGCCCCCCACTGTGATACACAGCCTGCTGTGTCTGCCTCCCAGCTAGCCTGCACCTGGCATGCAAACTGGCAGCCCCTGACCTGTTGTCAGGCCAGCGAGAGGGAAGCCCAGCCTACGGCAGCTACAAACACAAAGCACAGAGGCTTATACCTGTGTGTTCGGCCCACTGGTTCTGGCAGTGGAGACAGGCATAGCAGCTGGGAAGCAGGAAACAGCTCTTCTGTACCCAGGAACCAGCACTACTGCCTTGCGACACCTGACAGTGCTCCAGGGGCTGAGCAGCTCGAGAGAGTAGAGCTTCTGGACACTAGAGGGCGCCACATACAAATATGAAACGTCAGTGGAACCTGGTTCAAAGCAAAATCTCATCACCAGAGAAAGGACCGAGTGAGACTGAATGAATAAATCTTCCTGAAAGAGATTTCAAAATAAAAATCATAAACATGCTCAGGGAGGCAAAGAAAACTATTCAAGAATGCAGGAACGAATTGAGGACAGAGATCCAATCCCTGAAAAGCACAATGGAGGGTATTAAAAGCAGATTAAATATAATGGAGATGATAAATGAAATAAAAACTAGGGAAGAGGAATACAAAGAAGCTGAGGCACAGAGAGAAAAAAGGATCTCTAGGAATGAAAGAATGCTGAGAGAACTGTGTGACCAATCCAAACGGAACAATATTCGTATTATAGGGGTATCAGAAGAAGAAGAAGAGAGAAAAAGGGACCGAAAGTGTCATTGAGGAGGTAATTGCTGAAAACTTCCTTAGTCTTGGGTAGGAGATAGTCTCTCAGGCCATGGAGGTGCACAGATCTCCCAACACAAGGGACCCAAGGAAGAAAATACCAGGACATAAGGATTAAAATGGCAAATATCAAGGATAAGGACAGACTATTAAAAGCAGCCAGAGAAAGAAATAAGATCACATACAAAGGAAAACCCATTAGGTTATCATCAGACTATTATACTACATAAGACTACTATAGTAGAGGGACTACTATAGATGGAAGTGTTGCTAAGGTTAAATAGCTGTCACCAGAGGTCATAAAAAGGGATAGACAAAGGGTACAGAATATGATACTAATATATAAAGAATGGAGGATGAAGAAAAGGAGGGGGAAAAAAAAGAACAATTAGATTGTGATCACAATAGCATACAAAGTGAGTTAAGTTAGACTATTAGATAGTAAGGAAGTTACCTGAAAGCTTTGGTAACCTGAATCTAAAGCCTGCAATGGCAGTAAGTACATACCTATCAATAATCACCCTCAATGTAAATGGTCTGAATGCACCAATCAAAAGATATAGAGTCACTGAATGGATAATAAAAAAGACCCATCTATAAGCTGCCTACAAGAGACTCACTTCAAACCCAAAGACATACACAGACTAAAAGTGAAGGGATGGGAAAAGATATTTCATGCAAATAATAGGGAGAAAAAAGCAGGTGTTGCAGTACTTGTATCAGACAAAATAGACTTCAAAACAAAGAAAGTCATAAGAGACAAAGAAGGACGTTACATAATGATAAAGGGGTCAATCAAGGAAGAGGATATAACCATTATAAATATCTATGCACCCACACAGGAGTACCTACATATGTGAAACAAATTCTACAGAATTAAAAGGGGAAACAGAATGCAATGCATTCATTTTAAAAGACTTCAACACTCCACTCACTCTGAAGGACAGATAAACCAGACAGAAAATAAGTAAGGACACAGAGGCAATGGAAAACACATTAAAACAGACGGACCTAAGAGACATCTGCAGAACTCTACACCCAAAAGTAACAGGATAGACATTCTTCTCAAGTGCACATGGAACATTTTCAAGAATAGATCATATACTAGGCCACAAAAAGAGCCTCAGTAAATTTAAAAATATTGAAATTGTACCAACCAGCTTCTAAGACCCAAAGGGTATGAAACTAGAAATAAATTATGCCAAGAACACGAAAAAGCATACAAACACATGAAGGCTTAACAATATGCTCCTAAATAACCAATGCATCAATGACCAAATAAAAACAGAGATCAAGCAATATATGGAGACAAATGACAACAATAATTCAACACCACAAAATCTGTGGGACATGGTGAAGACCATGCTAAGAGGGAAGTATATTGCAATACAGCCCTACTTCAGGAAAGAAGAACAATCCCATATTATAAACAGCTTAAACTCACAATTAACGAAACTAAAAAAAGAGGAACGAAGAACAGATGAGGCCCAAAGTCAGTAGAAGGAGGGACATAATAAATATTAGAGCAGAAATAAATAAAATCAACAAGAATAAAACAATAGAAAGAATCAATGAAAGCAGGTGCTGGTTCTTTGAGAAAATAAACAAAACAGATAAACCCCTAGCCAGACTTATCAAGAAAAAAAGAGTCTACACACATAAACAGAGTCAGAAATGAGAAAGGAAAAATCACTACGGATACAACAGAAATACAAAGAATTATTAGAGAATACTATGAAAACTTCTTTGCTAACAAACTGGATAACCTACAGGAAATAGACAACTTTCTACAAAAATACAACCTTCCAAGGATGATGCAGAAAGAAACAGAAAATCTGAACAGACCAATTACCAACAACAAAACTGATTTGGTAATACAAAAACTACCTAAAAACAAAACCCCTGGATCAGATGGGTTCACCGCTGAATTTTATCAGACATTTAGTGAAGATCTAATACCATCCTCCTTAAAGTTTTCCAAAAAGTAGAAGAAGAGGGAATACTCCCTAACTCATTCTATGAGGCCAGCATCACCCTAATACCAAAACCAGGCAAAGACACCACAAAAAAAGAAAATTACAGACCAATATTCCTGGTGGGCATAAACGCAGAAATACTCGAGCAAATATTAGGAAACTGAATTCAAAAATACATCAAAAAGATTACCCATCATGATAAAGTACGATTTATTCCAGGGATGCAAGGATGGCACAATATTAGAAAATCCATCAACATCATCCACCATATCAACAAAAAGAAGGACAAAAACCACATGATTATCTCCACAGATGCTAAAAAAGCATTCTACAAAATTTAACATGCATTCATGATAAAAACTCTCAATAAAATGGGTATAGAGGGCAAGTACCTCAACACAATAAAGGCCATATATGACAGACCCACAGCCAACATCATACTTAACAGCAAGAAGCTGAAAGCCTTTCCTTTAATATCAGGAACAAGACAAGGATGCCCATTCTCCCCACTTTTATTCAACATAGTTCTGGAGGTCCTAGCCACGGCAATGAGACAACACAAAGAAATAAAAGGCATCCAGATTGGCAAGGAAGAAGTTAAACTGTCACTATTTGCAGATGATATGATATTGTACATAAAAAAACCCTGAAGAATCCACTCCAAAACTACTATATCTAATATCTGAATTCAGCAACGTTGCAGGATACAAAATTAATACACAGAAATCTGTTGCTCTTCTATACATTAATGATGAACTAACAGAAAAAGGAATCAGGAAAACAATTCCATTCACAATTGCATCAAAAAGAATAAAATACCTAGGAATAAACCTAACCAAGGAAGTGAATGACCTATACACTGAAAACTACAAGACACTCATGAGAGAAATTAAATAAGATACCAATAAATGGAAACACATCCCGTGCTCATGGATAGAAGAATTAATATTGTCAAAATGGGCATCCTGCCTAAAGCAATCTACAGATTCAATGCAATCCCTATCAAAATACCAACAGCATTCTTCAACGAACTAGAGAAAATAATTCTAAAATTCATATGGAACAACAAAAGACCCCGAATAGCCAAAGAAATTCTGAGAAGGAAGAATAAACCTGGGGGGATTACGCTCCCCAACTTCATGCTCTACTACAAAGCCACAGTAATCAAGACAATTTGGTACTGGCACAAGAACAGACCCATAGATCAATGGAACAGACTAGAGAGCCCAGATATAAACCCAAGTATACATGGTAAATTAATATACGATAAAGGAGTCATGGACATACAATGGGGAAATATGACAGCCTCTTCAACAACTGGTGTTGGCAAGAATGAAACTGGATTATTTTCTATCCCCATATACAAAAGTAAACAAAATGGATCAAAGACCTGAATATAAGTCATGAAACCATAAAACTCTTAGAAGATTACATAGGCAAAAATCTCCTGAATATAAACATGGGCAACTTTTGTCTGAATGCATCTCCTCGAGCAAGGGAAACAAAAGCAAAATTGAACACATGGGATTACATCAAAATTAAAAGCTTCTGTATGGCAAAGGACATCATCAACAGAACAAAAAGACATCCTACATTATGGGAGAATATATTTGTAAACAACATATCCGATAAGGGATTAACATCCAAAATATATAGAGAACTCCCATGCATCAACACCCAAAAAGCAAGTAACCTGATTAAGAAATGGGCAGAGGATATGAACAGACAATTCTCCAATGAAGAAATTCAGATGGCTAACAGATACATGAATAGATGCTCCACATCAAGAATTATCAGGGAAATGCAAATAAAAACCACAATGAGATATCACCTGACACAAGTTAGGATGGCTAGTATCGAAAAGACTAAGAAGAACAAATGCTGGCAAGGATACGGAGAAAGGGGAACCCTCCTACACTGCTGGTGGGAATGTGGATATAACTATTATAAATATCTATACACCCAACATAGGAGAACCCAAACATGTGAAACAAATACTGACAGAATTAAAGGGGGAAATAGAATGCAATGCATTCATTTTAGGAGACTTCAACACACCACTCACTCCAAAGGACTGATCAACCAGACAGAAAATTAGTATTGAGACAGAGTCACTGAACAACATATTAAAACAGATGGATCTAACAGACATCTACAGAACACTCCACCCAAAAGCAGCAGGATACACATTCTTCTCAAGGGCAGATGGAACATTTTCAAGAACAGATCATATATTAGGCCACAAAAAGAGCCTTGGTAAATTCAGAAGGATTGAAATTGTACCAAACCAGCTTCTCAGACCACAAAGGTATGAAACTAGAAATAAATCATGCAAAGAGAACAAAAAAGACCCACAAACACATGGAGGCTTAACAACATGCTCCTAAATATTTAATGGGTCAATAACCAAATAAAAAAAGAGATCAAGCAATATATGGAGACAAATGAAAACAACAACTCAACACCCGAAACTCTGTGGGATGCAGCAAAGGAAGTACTAAGACAAAAATATATAGTAATACAGGCTTACTTCAAGAAAGAAGAACAATCCCAAATGAACGGTCTAAATTCATAATGAAACTAGAAAAAGAAGAGCAAATGAGGCCAAAGTGATTAGAAAGACAGAAAAAATAAACATCAGGGCATAAATAAATAAAATCAAGAAGAATGAAATAATAGAAAGAATTAATGAAACTAAGAGCTGGTTCTTTGAGAAAATAAACAAAATAGATAAAACCCCGAGGCTGACTTATCAAAAGTCTGTACACATTAACAGAATCAGAATAAGAAAGGGAAAATAACTATAGAGAAATGCAAAGAATTATTAGAGAATATTATGAAAAATTATATGATAACAAACTGGATAACCTAGAGGAAATGGACAACTTTCTAGAAAAATACAGCCCTTCCAAGACTGACCAAGGAAGAAACAGAAAATTTGAACAGACTAATTACCAGCAATGAAATTGCATTGGTAATCAAAAAACTACCTAAGAACAAAACTCCTGGACCACATGGCTTCACCACTGACTTTTATCAGACATTTATAGAAGACCTAATACCCACCCTCCTTAACTCATTCTATGAAGCCAGTGTCACTCTAATACCAAAACCAAACAAAGACACCACAAAAAAAGAAAATTACAGACCAATATCCCTGATGAACATAGATGCAAAAATACTCAACAAAATATTAGCAAACCTAATTCAAAATACATCAAAAAGATCACCCACCATAATAAAGTGGCATTTATTCAAGGGAAGTAAAGGTGGTACAATATTGGAAAATCCATCAACATTATACACCACATCACAAAAAGAAGGACAAAAATGACATGATCACCTGAAAAAGCATTTGACAAAATTCAACATCCATTCATGATAAAAACTTTCAACAAAATGGATATAGAGGTCAAGTACCTCAACATAATAAAGGCCATTTATCACAAACCCACAGGTAACATCATACTTAACAGTGAAAAGCTGAAAGCTTTTCCTTTAAATCGGGAACAAGACAAGGATGTTCAAACTCCCCACTTTTATTCAACAGAGTACTGGAGGTCCTAGCTATGACAATCAGACAACCCAAAGAAATAAAAGGCATCCAAATTGGTAAAGAAGTTAAACACTCACTGCTTGCAGACAACATGTTGTACATAAAAAAAAACTAAAGAATTCACAAAGAAAACTACTAGAACTAATAAATGAATTCAGTGAAGTTGCAGGATACAAATTAATACACAGAAATCTGTTACATTCCTATATACTAACGATGAACTAGAAGAAAGATAAATCAGGAAAACAATCCCACTTACAACTGCATCTAAAAATAAAATACCTATGAATAAACCTAACCAAGGAGGTGAAAGACCTATACCCTGAACACTACAACACACTCATGAGAAAAATTAAAAATTTTTTCCATGAAAAAATGGAAATACATCCCATGCTCATGGATAGAAGGAATTAATACTGTCAAAATGGCTATCCTGCCTAAAGCAATCTACAGATTCAATGCAATCCCTTTCAAAATACTGACAACATTCTTCAGAGAACTAGAACATATAGTTCTAAAATACGTATGGAATCACAAAAGACCCCAAATAGCAAAAGCAATCCAGAGAAGGAAAAATAAAACTGGGGTGATTGTGCTCCCTAACTTTGAGCTCTACTACAAAGCCACAGTAATCAAGACAATTTGGTATTGGCACAAGAACAGACCCATAGGTCAATGGAACAGAATAGAGAGCCCAGATATAAACCCAAACATATATGGCCAAATAATATATGATAAAGGAGCCATGGATATACAATGGGGATATGACAGCCTCTTCCACTACTAGTGTTGTCAAAACTGGAAAGCTACATGTAAGAGAATGAAACTGGATTATTGTCTAACTCCATACACAAAAGTAAACTTGAAATGGATCAAAGACCTGAATGTAAGTCATGAAACCATAAAACTCTTAGGAGAAAACAGGCAAAAATCTCTTGAATATAAACATGAGCAACTTTTTCCTGAATGCATCTCAGGCAAGGAAACAAAAGCAAAAATGAACAAATGGTACTACATCAAGCTGAAAATCTTCTGTACAGCAAAGGACACCATGAGCAGAACAAAAAGGCATCCTACAGTATGAGAGAATATATTCGTAAATGACATATCCAATGAGGGGTTAACATCCAAAATATAAAAAGAATTCACATGCCTCAACACACTAAAGCAAATAACCTGATTAAAAAATGGGCAGAGGATCTGGACAGACCCTTCTCCAAGAAAGAAATTCAGATGGACAACAGGCACATGAGAAGATGTTCCACATCGCTAATCATCAGGGAAACACAAATTAAAACCACAATGAGGTATTATTACCTCACACTAGTTAGGATGGCCAACATCTGAAGGACAAGGAACTGGCAAGGATGCAAAGAAAGGGGAACCTGCCTACACTTCTGGTAGGAATATAAATTTGTTCAACCATTGTGGAAAGCAATATAGAGGTTCCTCAAAAAACTAAAAATAGAAATACCATTTTATCTAGGAATTCCACTCCTAGGAACTTACCTGAAGAAACCAAGATCCCAGATTCAAAAAGACACATGCACCCCCTATGTTTATCACTGCACTATTTACAATAACCAAGACATGGAAGCAACCTAAGTGTCCATCAGTAGATTAATAGATAAAGAGGTGGTACATATACACAATGGAATACTATTCAGCCATAAGAAGAAAACAAATCCTACCATTTACAGCAACACGAATGGAGCTGGAGGGTATTATGGTCAGTGAAATAAGCCAGGCAGAGAATGACAAGTACCAAACGATTTCACTCATTTGTGCAATATAACAAAAAAGCAAAACTGAAGGAACAAACAGCAGCAGACTCACAGACTCCAAGAAGGGACTAGGGGTTACCAAAGGGAAAGGGGATAGGGAAGAGGGGCAGGGAGGGAGGGAGAAGGGGATTAAAGGACATTATGATTAACACACATAATGTAGTGGGGTCACAGGGAAGGCGGTATAACATAGAGAAGACAAGTAGTGACTCTATAGCATCTTACTATGCTGATGGACAGTGACTGCAATGGAGTGTTGGGGGGGAACTTGATAATATGGGTGAATGCAGTAACCACAATGTGAAACCTTCCTAAGATTTGTATATCAATGAAACCTTAATAAAAAAAAATCCTAGGCTACCTACTATACATAAAATATTAAGATTTTGAAAAACACCTTGACTCTGTTACCAGTCTGATTAGTGAAAGTGAAAGAATATAAATCTGATAATTTTGTTCTCCGTACAATCCAGATCAAGAAGTGTTGTAGCCTCTCTGATAAGAGATTTCTGAATAAAAGTATGAATACTAATGAGGAGGAATACATAGCAAGGTGAATACATTTTGCATTGTCCATATAGGAACATTTTGGACCAACTGCTTTTCATAGACGTACAAGAAACAGAAATAACTTCTGGGAAGAAGCAATTACAGTTCACGTGTGCATAAGCATAATAATTCCATTCATACTCCTGAGCACTGGTAGACTGTTAAAATAAGGTCAAAAGAAATACTGACTTGATACCTAGTATCTTTTTTCTTTTTTATGTACATATAAATATGATGTACATGTGATATGCTTCACCACTGATTTAGGGAACAGGGACACAGATACATGATATCTGATAACCTTTTATAATAAGCTAATGGTTCCGATATTTTCCTCACTCAAATAGCCTAATTCAAATGTTGCATTCTTCTCTCTTGTTTTTCATACTCTATTAGGTTGTATATGAGTAATCAAATTAGCAAAAAGTGGAAAGTTCTTTGGAAAGAAGAAAATAAATGACTATAAAATTTAAATATTGAATAATAACAAAATCTATAAAGTCACCTAGATAAACAAGGTACTGTCCTCAATTATGTCAAGCTATGACTTTTTCTGTGCCTTGATTTCCATAAAATCAACTTTAATGATATATGATTTGCATACATTTTTTGGTGTACAATTTGATTCATTTTGATAAATGTACATTTATGTAACCGCCTCTATAAGTAAGACCACAACACCCCAAAAAGCTTTTTTGTAGGTAGTCTAGGCAATCCTCCACCCAGCACTGGCCTGAGACAACCACTGATCAACTTTTTATCACTATACATTAGATTTGTCTTTTCTAGGTCTTCATATAAATAGAATAATGTAAACAAAATCTTTTCTATTTTACTTCTATTGCTTGACATGATTTTTTTGAGATTCATCCATGTTGTTGTATAAATGAATAGTTCCTTTTTACTGCTGAATAGCATTCCATTACATGTCTATACCATGATTTGGGTATACTGTGACATCTGGACATTTGAGTCAATGGATATTTGTGTTGATTCCAGCTTGGGGATATTATAAATAAACCTGCGAGGAATGTTTTCAAGTTTTCATTCATTTTTTTGAAAATACCAAGGAATGTAATTGTTTGGTAGTATGATGGGTATGTAAATAATATAACTGCAGAACAGTTTTCCAAAGTGGTTCTTCTATTTTATATTCCCACCAGCAATGTATAAGGGTTCCAGATGTTCCAAATGCTCACCAACACTTATTATCATGAGTCTTTAAAAGTTTAGCCATCTAATGGGTGTGCAGTGGTATCTCATTATGATTTTAATTTGCATTTCACCAAGACTTAAATGAGCTTACAAGTGCTTAATGAGCATTGTGAAGTGTTCTTTCAAATCTTCTGCCGTTTTAAATGACTGGGTTCTTTGTCTTATTATTGAGTCATAAGAGGTTTTTAAAAAATATATCTTGGATAAAAGTTGTTTATCAGATAGATATATGTATTATGAATATTTTCTCCAATCTGGCCTGTCTCACATTTCCTTAACACTGTCTTTTGAAGAGCATTGTTTTTAACTTTGTTGAAGTGTGATTTAACAGTTTTTTCTTTTATGATTTGTGCTTTCTGTAAGAAATATTTGCTCCCCAAGGACACAAAGACTTTCTGCTACATTTTCTTTTTTATAGTTTAGCTTTACATTTAGGACTGTGATCCATTTTGACTTAACTTTGTGTAGTAACTGTGAGGTAAGGGTTGAGATTAATTTTCTTTCTTATGGATATCTAATTGTTCCAAGACTTTTTCTTGAAAGTACTACACTATCTGCACTGAATTACCTTGGTACTCTATCTAGGATCAATTAAGCATATGCACATGGGTCTACTTCTGGATTTTCTATTCTTTTCCATTAATCTATTCTGTTTTATTGTTCTATTGCTTTATAACAATATCACACTACCTTGATTGACTGTAGCTTGACAGTAAGTCTTAGAATTAAGAAGTAAGTGTAAGTTCTCCAACTTTATTCTTTTTTTTTCCAGGTTCTCTGCATTTCCATATACATTTTAAACACATTGCTAATTTCTACAAAAACCTTGCCACGATAAGATTTTTTTAAATTAGATGTAATTTTTTTATCATAAAACTTTTATCAAAAGATGTCAGTGAAATGATACTGAGCTTCTTTGAATGTATTATTTTATTTGGAACTATAGATGTCTGCATGTAAAAGTAACATTTAGCTATGCACCTTTGCTTCACTACTAAACATCCACATATATTTTGGCAAAAAGGTCTAACCATATAGAAAGGCATCAGAGAATATTATTAACTAACACCCATGAGCTCCCTATGTAATTTTGTAAAAATACACAATATTTATTTCAGACCAAAAAAAAAAGTCACACATCACTTAAACCTCCTCTGTTCCTTTTCCCACTTACCTCAGTTAACTACTCTCTCAAATTTGATGTTTATCATTCCCATGCATGCTATTTTTTATGACAAATGTATAATATCCAAAAACAAACCTGACATTGCTTTTGAACTTTATATACATGGATAACTGCATGAATCTGATGGATGCTGAATAGTACTTGATACTTATGAAATGATAGTCTAGTGCCATTATTAAGAGCTCAGACTGAGTGGGATGAAATGTATCCTTTTACAGTTTTTCCTCGATTCTATGATTCACAGATATATTCATGTGGACATACGAAAAACTAGTTCATTCAATTTTTATGTGCCATATTGCATGCTATACATATAGCATAATTCATGGATTCTCCTGTTGATGGACATTTAGATTGCTTCCAGTTTTTCACTACTACAAACAATGCTGTTGTGAAATTTTCTGTATGTCTACTTATGAACAAGTTTCTCTGTGGTACAAGTTATGACAATCTGAGCTATACACTGTCAATAGGTTTTATGAATTTATACCCCTGAAATATTCAAAACAGCCTCATGTGGAACTCATCTACAAACAATCTTTGTTCTGAAGCTCCCCATTAGGTTAGCTAAGTCTTTATCAGAAATACGTTCTAGTCTGAGACTCTCTCTGCACAATCTTGCTTCCTGGATATGCAGTATGGTCTGAAGCTTTCCCTGCCCAATCCTTCTCCCTCTGTTTTTGTTTCATAAGAATTACCCCCAATAACTTCTCATGCTTCATCTTCACCTCAGGAACTACTTTATGGAAAACTCAAACTGTTATCATGATTGAGTAGATAAGCACTCAAGCCTCTATGGAATCAAACTGCTTGAATTTGTATTCCAAATCTACTTCTTACATGCAGATTATTTAATAACCCTATACTTCAGTTTCTTCATCTCTAAAATACCTACCTCACAGAGAGATGTTTGAGAGATTAATATAACACTTTGGAACAACCTCAGCAACATAATAAGTACTCAATAAATACTTGCTTTGTCTAAACTCAAAATGGATTACAGACCTAAATATAAGACATGAAACTACAAAACTCTTAAAAGAAGACATAGGCAAAAATCTCATGAACATAAGCATGAATAATTTTTTCTGGACACATTAACCTGGGCAAGGGAAACAAAAGCAAAAATAAACAAGTGGGACTACATCAAACTAAAAACTTCTCTACAGCAAAGGAAACTATCAGCAAAACAAAAAGACAACCTACAGTATGAGAGAATATATTCATAAATGATATAATCAATAAGGGGTTAACATCCAAAATATCTAAAGAACTCATATGCCTCAACACCAAAAAAACAACCCTATTAAAAAATGGGCAGAGGACCTAAATAGACATTTTTCCAAAAAAGATAACCAGATGGCTAACAGGCACATGAAAAGATGCTCTACACACTAATCGTAAGGGACATGCTTATCAAAACCACAATGATACATCACCTCATACCAGTTAGTATGGCCACTATCCAAAAGACAAGAAATAATAAGTATTGGCGAGGATGTGGAGAAAAGGGAACCCTCCTACACTGTTGATGGGAATGTAAATTGGTACAGCCACTGTGGAAAGCAGTATGGAGGTTCCTCAAAAAAACTAAAAATAGAAATACCATATGACCCAGTAACTCCACTCCCAGGAATTTACCTGAAGAAATCAAAATCTCTGATTTGAAAAGATATATACACCCCTATATTGCTACATTGTTTAGAATAGCCTAGATAGGGACACAACCTAAGTGTCCATCAATAGATGAATGGATAATGAAGGTGTGGCACTTATATACAACTGAATATTATTCAGCCATAAAAAAGAAAGAAACCTTGCCATTTGCAACAACATGGATGGACCTAGAAGGTGTTATGTTCAGTGAAATAAGCCAGGCAGAGAAAGACGAATACACAAATACCATGTGATTTCACTTATTTGTGGAATATAAAAACAAAACAAAATGAACAAACCATAAATAGACTCACAGACACTGAGAAGTGACTGGTGGTTACCATGCAGAAGGGGCTGGAGTGGGTAGATGAAATAGGTAATGGGGATAAAGAGGCACAAAATCTTAATCATAATATAAATTAGTCACAGGGATGAAAGTACATAGAGATTATAGTCAGTGGTTCTGTAATATTTATGTTCAC
Organism: Smutsia gigantea; assembly: GCA_032199065.1. NCBI lineage: Eukaryota > Metazoa > Chordata > Mammalia > Pholidota > Manidae > Smutsia > Smutsia gigantea. The sequence continues at coordinate 74,196 of JAVSCE010015114.1, read as the reverse complement.
AGTAACTACAGTAGTTGGGGCAAAACTTTAATAATATAGATAATTGTGAAATTGCTGTTGTATAATTGAGACCAATATAAGATTGTATATCAACTATACTTCAATATAAATAAATAAATAAATATTAGTTTTATTTGCCCATGTGATTTCCTTATTTATCACAAGAACTGTGATTACGTTTCAGGATATATGAAACCATGATTGAGTTAAACAATGACTGGGAATATTTACTGATCCTTTCCTTAGAATTGATGTATATTTAGATGTGTGTTATTATAGCATGTGGGTAAAGGTAGGGAGACCTCAAATAAAATATTCAGTCTAATTATCTCTGTCAATGCCTAATCTATATTTTAAAACTTGTTCCTCTATTATTAGTGTTTTGATTTTTTTTTTTTGCTTATAATATATTACATGTAACAGGTAACATTAAGGAATACTAACTGTAATAACATAAACATTCTTGGGAAGCTTTGATCAAATGCCTTTTCAATCATAAAGTGCTGCATTTATCTCACAATCTACAAATCTTGAGATTGTTCTATTAATTTACTTTAGGGGAGATATTAAAAATCAAACAAAATTGTAATTTTTTTGTATGATAATGCAGAAATCAAAACATAGTTAGTATTCTTTTTTAAGATGAACTTTCCCCTGAAATTATTTTCCCAGAAATACCCACCAGGGGACTCAAAAATTTAGAATGTAGTCCTAAATGAATCCACATAATGAAGAAAGGTCAAGAAAGCAGCTCAGGAACCAGTGCATTCTGCTTGTACTCCAGTCCTTGGAAACCAGGTTAATGAGAATTTGGAAGAGCATCAAGTTTTTAAGAATGACCCAGACAAACATTTACTGTAATGAGATTCTATTCCCTATTGTCAGGTTTAAAACTAGGAGTTTAGCCAAACACAGACTTCTGGAATAAATGGATACTTGTAAAAATAAATGTCTCCATTAACTTTCTGAAATGTATTTTCTGTTTCATTCCAAAGTTCTGTATTTCTCCATAGCAAGAAAAAAAACCTCTGTATTATTCCAACACCCCACGTGAAATACATACCCAGAGGTTTAGGCCTATAGATCTCTGTAATGTATTCATGCAAATAGATCATAAATTCCATTCTTTAGTCAACTCAATGGGAAGAAAAACCAAGATAGTGCTTCAAATAAATGGTGCTGGAGTGAGTGCTGGAAAGAGAAAAAGATGTGTACTTCTTGTCAGTAAAATGAGTGATATTACCATCCTTCAAGTGATTTGCATAATTAATTCCCATTTGGTTTCTAACACTAGAAATATTTAATATACTATTAAAAATAAAATTTTTTTCAGACTATATCTGATTTTACATACCAGAACATCTTCTAAAATACTAGTCTTCATTTATTTTTTCCAATGTTAGCTAAACTCCAGAACAGATCAGGGTCCAGATTTCTGGGTAAATGATCAAAATTGATCTTTTCCCCAAACCACATCCAAAAAACTACAAAAAAAAAAGCTTCATCGTTATGCAGGACAAATCCCATTTAACCATTCTTTCCTTTGGTCAAAATTATCAATACATCCTTTAGTGATTAGAAAGAAACATCTAAGAAATTGGGTTTCTCAGAACTGTGTGCTACAGTTAACTGGGATTTTTCGAAAATAGAATCCTTGCCCATAAATATTCCTGAGAGACATGGGTAAAAATAAAATAAAATAGGTCTCTTCACTCAGCATTTGAGTTCTCAGAACTCTAATACTTTCATAAACTGATAATCTCTGAGAAAAGGATGCATAATAAGTGAATTCATCATTCTTATTTAACTAGAAAATAATCTCTTCATAGCCCCAAAAAAGTTAAAAAGAATACTGATCATGAATATGCAACTCTTAAAATAGGGTAAGAAAGGTTCTAAGTTACAGTTTATAATAAAGATCAAGACCTGTAAGAGTAAATTATTGTTCTACACTAGTAAAAAAAATAAGATGTCATTTTTGGAAGGGAAAATTTTTTAAATCACAGCAAGGTATATGTATTATCAAAGCCAAAAACTGAATTAATTCCAAATGAAGAAAAGTTTGTAGGTAGGCGATGAAGTAAAAATAAGTCTAACAAGGGAACCCACACAAAATTTACTTTCTAGTAACAGAAAATAAAAAGATCTCAAGAAGGAATGGGCTCATGATTTTAGGATATTCCTAAGGACTATTTATTGGTATAGCACTAACATTTTTAAAGCTAGATTTGTTAAATAGTAAGAAACTTCATTAAGTTCCACAAAACTCAAAAGGGATAAACATTTTAAAGTAAACTTATAGACACAGGTTGAAATCAAATGACGATTTGTGGACATATTCATGAGTACACCAAGTTTTATTTCCATAGGGAGAGCTCTATCAGATCATGAAAGGAAAGAGGTATATGGCAGTTAAGCAGAAACAAAAAAACGATATATCTACAACTGAGTCAGACAGAGGCTGCAAGTGGTTTTTTGAAAATAGGCAATGCTTAAATCATAAGCATACATGGAGTAAAGAAGTCTCCACTCTTCGTTCTCACATGAGCTGTATTAGTCACTTTATTTTCTCATAACCTGACAACAATAATATTTTGTGGATTCTGTGGTATCTGGATCAAAGGGTAAGGTTTATATTTTCAAATTCCCAGTTAAGAAGAAACTTTTCGATAAAAGAGAATACAGACTCAAAGTGATGCTGGTTGTAAGCAAAATATCAACTATGGGACATGCCAAATTCCCTCTGTGCCAAGCAATGTAAGGATGATGTGGAATATAGGAGGTTACAACTTCAGGTAGAATTATTCAATCTCAAAATCAGAATATAAGACAGGAAGGACAATATTTTAGAATGTGGACTTCATTAAACGAACTCACCAGATACACTAAAAGATCCTAGAGATACGAATATGAAGTATCCTTGATATTCCACCAGCAAATGTGTAACTAAATACACAAAGTTCCTTTGAAATAATGGCATAGAGAAGTCTTAACATTGCCATGAAATCCTAACAGACAAGAGAAGAATTTTTTTCCTGAAACAATAATGCTACCTTATACCCAAAACAGTATTCTAGGCCTTAAGATGGAAGTATATGACAGATTTTTTTAAAACCATCTGAAATAAGAGAAAATGAAACAAAGAATACCAGGATTAAAGTTGGGGAGATTTACATATTATGCTTTCAAATATCCGTATGTTCTATGTATCAGGGGAGCTGCTTGCTTCACTGTTTTCAGGATGACTGGAAAGGAAATGCAGTCAGCTACTTACTATAGCCACCTCCCTAAAATCCCAGGATCAGATTCAAACAACTAAACACAAGATGAACCTTTCCTCCAAGACTCAGGGCATATTTACCACATATTAGTGATAAATATCAGAATTACTCTCTACTAACAGATTTAGGATGTGTGTAACTACATATCTATATCTATATGCAAATGTTTGTATAACCACAGAATTTATATTGATATTTATATATTTGTTTTATAGAATTAATTTTTACATGTGAATAATTCAATAAACGCAACCAATAGCTCCTCAGAATAAAGGCAAAATGTACGATATAAAGCTGCACTAGTAGTTTCTAAAATGAGTTTCACATTCCTTCCTTTAAGAAGATATAAAATAAGATATCCAAAAGATGGCGGTGTGAGTAGGGCGGCAGAAATCTCCTGCCAAAACTATATAAATCTACGAAAATACAGCAAATACAACTATTCCTAAAAGAGAGACCAGAGCACACAGGAACGTGCACAGCATGCAGCCACACCCGGTAGGACTCAGGACCCCACGAGGAGGGTAAGATACGGAGCCGTGACCCGGCGGCATCCGAGCACTCACCCAAACCACCACACCGGCGGCAGGAGAGGATTTGGAGCTGGGAGGGAGTGGAAGAGCAGGTCCGCGAAATAACCAGCCCCGGTGGTCTGCGCCGGAAGTGCTGACACACATTCTGCGGTGCATAGGACATTGGAGAGGCAGAAGGTGCAGGTTTTCAGCCGGGAACGCGCCGGGACAGTGCAGCCAGAGCCCCAAGACAAGAGAAAAGTGCACGCAGTTTGTAGTGGACTTGGAGAGGCAGGGGGCCCAGGAAGGGAAAACCAGCATCCTGGCGGGCTCAGCCCTGCAGGCTGGAAGTCCTGGGGAACTTCGGTCCCGTTTGCTGGTGACAGAGAAAATAGAGCAGCCACGCTGGAACTTTATACAGAAAACAATAGCCTCACACTCGTTCCCACCACGACCAGATCTACAAAAAGCAGGGCGGCAGGGGCTGTGGATTAGTGGAGCAACAGCGACACCTACAGCACGCTTAGAGAATCCACTCCAGATGGGCCTTTTTTTTTCTTTTTTCTTATTTCTTTTCTGCTTTCATTTTCCTTTATTCTCCCTATTTCTTCTTTCTCTCTTTTCTCTCTCTTCCTTCTTTTTTTGCTTGTTTGTTTTTTTCTACTTTTTTTAATTTTTTTTCTTTTTCCCTTTCCTTTTTCTTTTCTTCTTACTCTCTTTTCTTTCCCTTCCTTCTTTTTTTACTTGTTTGGTTTTTTTTCTTGTTTTTTTGTGGGTTTTTTTTTAAGCCTTAAAGAGACAAGCTTACATACGTGGCACCTACCAGCGACCACTCCTGCCAACATATGACAAGAAAGAGGAACATGATACAGACAAAAATCACCAAGACCCAGACAACCCCCGAGAAGGAACCTGAAGGGATGGAAATGCAGAATCTTCCTGAAAAAGAATTCAGAATAAAAGTCATAACCATGCTGATGGATCTACAGAGAAATATGCAAGATCTAAGGGAGGAAGTGAGGGAATCAGGAAGGACAATGCAGAAATGAGACAAGCCATCGACGGGCTCAGCAGCAGACTGGACGAGATGCATGACACTGTTAATGAAATAGAAATCAGAGAACAGGAACACAGAGCAGCAGAGGCAGAGAGAGATAAAAGGATCTCTAGGAATGAAAGAATATTAAGAGAACTATGGGACCAATCCAAATGGAACAATATTCGCATTATAGGAGTACCAGAGGAAGAAGAGAGAGAAAAAGGGATAGAAAGTGTCTTTGAAGAAATAATGGCTGAAAACTTCCCCATGCTGGGGAAGGAAATAGTCTTGCAGTCCATGGAAGCCCACAGATCTCCTAAAACAAGGGACCCCAGGAAGACAAAACCAAGACACATAATAATTTAAACGGCAAAGATCAAAGATAAGGACAGAATATTAAAGGCAGTTAGAGAAAGAAAAAAGATCACCTTCAAAGGAAAACCCGTCAGACTAACATCAGACTTCTCAACAGAAACCTTACAGGCTGGAAGAGAATGGCATGATATATTTAACACAATGAAACAGAAGGGCCTTGAACCAAGAATACTGTATCCAGCACGATTATAATTTAAATATGATGGAGGGATTAAAAAATTTCCAGACAAGCAAAAGCTGAGAGAATTTGCGTCCCATAATCCACCTCTACAGGACACCTTAAAGGAACTGCTCTACAGGGAAGTATTCCTAAGGCTAAAAAGCTGTCACCAGAGAAAATAAAATCATACCAGAGAAGCAGAGCATTAAATACTAACTAAAGGCAAAGAATAAAACACCTAGTATATAAAGAATGGAGGAGGAAGAATAAGAAGGGAGAGAAATAAGGAAAATCAGACTGTGTTTACAATAACATAACAAAAAAGTTAAGTTAGATTGTTAGATAGTTAAGAAGCAACCCGTGAACCTTTGGTAACCACGAATCTAAAGCCAGCAATGGCAATAAGTACATACCTATCAATAATCACCCGAAATGTAAATGGACTGAATGCACCAATCAAAAGACACAGAGTAACAGAATGGATAAAAAAGCAAGACCCATCTATATGTAACCTACAAGAAACTCACCTTAAACACAAAGATATCCCCAGACCAAAAGTGAAGGGATGGAAAAAGATATTTCATGCAAATAACAAGGAGAAAAAAGCAGGTGTTGCAGTACTTGGATCAGACAAAATAGAACTCAAAACGAAGAAAGTAGCAGGAGATGAAGAAGGACATTACATGATGATAAAGGGGTCAGTCCAACAAGAGGATATAACCATTTCAAATGTGCATGCACCCAACATAGGAGCACCAGCATATGTGAAACAAATACTAACAGAATTAAAGGAGGAAATAGACAGCAATGCATTTATTTTAGGAGACTTAAACACACCACTCACTCCAAAGGACAGATCAACCAGATAGAAAATAAGTAAAGTCACAGAGGCACTGAAAAACACACTAGAACAGATGGAACTAACACACATCTACAGAACTCTGCAACCAAAAGCAACAGGATACACATTCTTCTCAGGTGCACATGGAACATTTTCCAGAATAGACCACATACTAGGCCACAAAAAGAACCTCAGTAAATTCAAAAATATTGAAATTCTACCAACCAACTTCTCAGATCATAAAGGTATTAAACAAGAATTATACGTTAGAAAGAAAACAAAAAGGCTCACAAATGCATGGAGACTTAACAACATTCTCCTAATTAATCAATGGGTCAATGACCAAATAAAAATAGAAATCAAAGAGTATATGGAGACTAATGACAACAACACCACAAAGCCACAGCTTCTGTGGGACGCAGCACAGGCAGTTCGAAGAGGAAACTATATTGCAATCCAGGCCTATCTAAAGAAAGAAGAACATTCCCAAATGAATAGTCTAAAGACACAATTACTGAAATTGGAAAAAAAAGAACAAATGAGGCCCAAAGTCACCAGAAGGAGGGACATAATAAAGATCAGAGAAGAAATAAATAAAATTGAGAAGAACAAAACAATAGAAAAAATCAATGAAACCAAGACTTGGTTCTTTGAAAAAATAAACAAAATAGATAAACCCCAAGCCAGGCTCATTAAGAGAAAAAGAGAATCTAAACACATAAACAGAATCAGAAATGAGAAAGGAAAAATAACGACGGACCTCACAGAAATACAAAGAATTATAAGAGAATACTATTAGAATCTATATGCTAGCAAGCTGGAAAACCTAGAAGAAATGGACAACTTCTTAGAAAAATACAACCGTCCAAAACTGATCAAACAAGAAACAGAAAAACTAAACAGACCAATCACCAGCAACGAAATTGAAGCGGTAATCAAAAAACTACCGAAGAACAAAACCCCCAGACCTGATGGATTCACCTCTGAATTCTACCAGACATATAGAGAAGAAATAACACCCATTCTCCTTAAAGTTTTCCAAAAAATAGAAGAGGAGAGAATACTTCCAAACTCATTCTATGAAGCCAGCCCCACTCTAATACCAAAACCAGGCAAAGACCTCACCAAAAAAGAAAACTACAGACCAATATCCTTGATGAACGGGGATGCAAAAATACTCAACAAAATATTAACAAACCGAATTAAAAAATACATCAAGAGGATCATACACCATGATCAAGTGGGATTCATCCCAAGGATACAAGGATGGTACAACATTCAGAAATCCATCAACATCATCCACCACATCAACAAAAAGAAGAACAGAAACCACATGATCATCTCCATAGATGCTGAAAAAGTATTTGACAGAATTCAGCATCCATTCCTGATTAAAACTCTCAACAAAATGGGTATAGAGGGCAAGTACCTCAACATCATAAACGCCATATATGACAAACCCACAGCTAACATCACACTTAACAGCGAGAACCTAAAAGCTTTCCATCTACATTCGGGAACAAGACAGGGATGCCCACTCTCTCCACTGTTATTCCACATAGTACTGGAGGTCCTAGCCACAGCAATCAGACAAAACAAAGACATACAAGGCATCCAGATTGGTAAAGAAGAAGTCAAATTGTCACTATTTGCAGATGACATGATACTGTACATAAAAAACCCTAAAGATTCCATTCCAAAACTACTAGAACTAATATCTGAATTCAGCAAAGTTGCAGGATACAAAATTAACACACAGAAATCTGTTGCTTTCCTATACACTAATGATGAACTAACAGAAAGAGAAATCAGAAAAACAATTCCATTCACAATTGCATCAAAAAGAATAAACTACGTAGAAATAAACGTAACGAAGGAAGTGAAAGACCTGTGGTCTGAAAACTACAAGACACTCCTAAGAGAAATTAAAGAGGACACTAACAAATGAAAACTCATCCCATGCTCTTGGCTACGAAGAATAAATATTGTCAAAATGGCTATACTAACTAAAGCACTCTACAGATTCAATGCAATCCCTATCAAAATATCAACAGCTTTCTTCAATGAAATGGAACAAATAATTCTAAAATTCATATGGCACCGCAAAAGACCCCGAATAGCCAAAGCAATCCTGAGAAGGAGGAATAAAACAGGGGGAATTACGCTCCCTGACTTCAAGGTCTACTACAAAGCCCCAGTAATCAAGACAATTTGGTATTGGCACAAAAACAGACCCACAGATCAGTGGAATAGAATAGAAAATCCACATAGCAACCCAAACACATACAGTCAATTAATATTTGACAAGGGAGCCTTGGATATACATTGGGGAGAGGACGGTGTCTTCAGCAACTGGTGGTGGAAAAACTGTACAGCTACATATAAGAGAATGAAACTGGACTACTGTCTAGCCCCATACACAAAGGTAAACTCAAGGTGGATCAAAGACCTGAATGTAAGTCATGAAACCATAAAACTCTTAGAAAAAATATAGGCAAAATCTCTTGGACATAAACATGAGCGACTTCTTCATGCACATATCTCCCCAGGCAAGGGAAACAAAAGCAAAAATCAACAAGTGGGACTATATAAAGCTGAAAAGCTTCTGTACAGCAAAGGACACCAACAGTAGAACAAAAAGACATCCTACAGTATGGGAGAATATATTCATAAATGATGTATCCTATAAAGGGTTGACATCCAAAAAGATAAAGAACTCACGCACCTCAACGAACCAAAAGCAAATTGTCCAGTTAAGAAATGGGCAGAGGACATGAATAGACACTTCTCCAAAGAAGAAATTCATATGGCCAACAGGCAGATGGAAAGATGCTCCACATCACTTATCAGAGAAATGCAGATTAAAACCACATTGAGATACCACCTCACAGCAGTGAGGATGGCCAACATCCAAAACACAAACAACAGCAAATGTTGGCGAGGATGTGGAGAAAAGGGAACCCTCCTACACTGCTGGTGGGACTGAGTTCAACCACTGTGGAAAGCAGTATGGAGGTTCCTCAAAAAACTCAAAATAGAAATACCATTTGACCCAGGAATTCCACTCCTAGGAATTTACCCTAAGAATGCAGCAGCCCAATTTGAAAAGGACAGATGCACCCCTATGTTTATTGCCGCACTATTTACAATAGCCAAGAAATGGAAGCAACCTAAGTGTCCACCAGTAGATGAATGGATAAAGAAGATATGGTACATATACACAATGGAATATTATGCAGCCATAAGAAGAAAACAAATCCTACCATTTGCAACAACATGGATGGAGCTAGAGGGTATTATGCTCAGTGAAATAAGCCAAGCCGAAAAAGACAAGTATCAAATGATTTCACTCATATGTGGAGTATAAGAACAAAGAAAAAAACTGAAGGAACAAACAGCAGCAGACTCACAGAACCCAAGAACGGAGTAATAGTTACCAAAGGGAAAGGGACTGGGGAGGATGGGTGGGAAGGGAGGGACAAGGGGGAAAAAGAGGCATTAAAATGAGCAGATGTAATGTTGGGGGGGGGGGCACGGGGAGGGCTGTACAACTCAGAGAAGACAAGTAGTGACTCTATGGCATCTCACTATGCTGATGGACTGTGACTGTAATGGCATTCGTGGGGGGGACCTGATAAAGGGGGGTACTGTAATCACCATAATATTGCTCATTTAATTGTAGATTAATGATATCAAAATAAACTTAAGAAAAGAAGATATAAAATAAGAACTCTTTAATATACCTATAAGCAAATCTTTTGCAAAACCAAAGTTAAACATAAACAATGACTAAATAAATTAGACAGGAATGCTATTTTTTTTCTAGCTTGTATTCACAAGAACCTTGGTTTAAAGGCTCTTCTCCAAGTTTTCCACTGTTATCAATTTTATCAGTTATTTAAAAAAATATCTTAGAAATTATAAAACAATCAACTGTCTCACTCAAAACTTAGTATTCTAAACAAAAAAAACTTAAAGATGACTTCCGGGAAGACGGCGGTGTGAGCAGGGCGGCAGAATCTCCTCCCAACACTATAATCTACGAAAACACAGCAAATACATCTATTCCTAAAAGAGAGACGAGAATACACAGGAAAGCGCTCACTGTGCAGTTACACCCAAGAGGACTCGGAACCCCAAGAGGCGGGTAAGATACGCAGCCGTGACCCGGCGGGACCCGAGCCCTCCCCCACCCCGGCACACCGGCGGGAGGAGAGGATTCAGAGCCGGGAGGGAGTGGAGGCACACCCCGTGAAGTAGCCAGCCCCGGTGGTCTGCGCGGGGAGCGCTGACCCACATTAAGCAGTGCAGCGAAGATTGGAGAGACAGAGGGGCAGAATCTGAGCAGGGAACGCGCCAGGGTGCTTGCAGCCAGCTCCCGGGAAGGAAAAAAAAAAAAGCGCGTGCTTTCTTCAGTGGTCTTAAAGAGACAGGAGCCCAGCGGAGGAGCCGGATCACCCCAGCACACTCAGCCCAGCAGGCTGGGAGTCCTGGGGAGTTTCAGACGCCTTAGCTGGCGACTGAGGAAGCGTAGCCATACTTACACTTCTCACTGAAATCAACAGCCTCCTATTCGCTCCCACCCCTGCCAGAGCGATAAAGGGCCCTGCGGAGCGGCGCAGTCACAGCTGTGGAATAGTGGGGCAATAGCGCCACCTACAGCATTCCCACAGAATCTACGTCTGATGGGCATTTTTTTTGTTTGTTTTGTTTCGTTTTTTGTTTTGTTTTTGTTTTTTCTTTTTTTTCTTTCTTTCTTTCTTCTTTTTTTCTCTTTTTTTCTTCTCTTTTTAAAGTCTTGAAGAGCCCAGCTGACATACGTGGCAACTATCCCTGACCAATTCTATAGCCATGAAAAGACAGAGAAATATGGTTCAGACCAAAATCAACCAGACAACCCCAGAGAGGGAGTCTGAAGGGATGGAAATGAACAGTCTTCCTGAAGAAGAATTCAGAATAAAAGTCATAACCATGCTGATGGACCTACAGAGAAATGTGCAAGAGCTGAGGGAGGAAGTGAGGGAACTGAAGAAAGACAACGCAGAAATCAGACAAGCAATTGACGGGCTTAACAGCAGAATGGATGAGATGCAAGAGACTGTTAATGGAATAGAAAACAGAGAACAGGAGTACAGAGCAGCTGAGGCAGAGAGAGATAAAAGGATTTCTAGGAATGAAAGAATATTAAGAGAACTGTGTGACCAATCCAAACGGAACAATATTCGCATTATAGGAGTACCAGAGGAAGAAGAGAGAGAAAAAGGGATAGAAAGTATCTTTGAAGAAATAATTGCTGAAAACTTTCCCTCGCTAGGAAAGGAAGTAGTCTCGCAGTCCACCAAAGCTCATAGATCTCGCAACACAAGGGACCCAAGGAAGACAACACCAAGACACATAATAACTAAGATGGCAAAGATCAAAGATAAAGACAGGGTATTAAAGGCAGCTAGAGAGAGAAAAAAGATCACCTACAAAGGAAAACCCATCAGACTATCATCAGACTTCTCAACAGAAACCTTACAGGCCAGAAGAGAATGGCATGATATACTTAACGTTATGAAACAGAAGGGCCTCGAACCAAGAATATTGCATCCAGCACGATTATCATTTAAATATAATGGAGGGATTAAACAATTTCCAGACAAACAATAGTTGAGAGAGTTTGCCTCTCATAAACCACCACTACAGGGTATCTTAAATGGACTGCTCTAGATGGAAGCACACCTAAGGCTAAAAAGATGTCACCAGAGAAAAGAAAATCATAGCAAAGAAAGCAGACCATCCAAATACTAACTAAAGGCAAAGAATAAAACACCTATTATAGAAAGAATGGAGGAGGAGGAATAAGAAGGGAGAGAAATAAAGAAACATCAGACTATGTTTACAATAACTTAACAAGAAAGTTAAGTTAGATTGTTAGATAGTAAAGAAGCAACCCTTGAACACTTGGTAACCACGAATCTAAAGCCAGCAATGGCAATAAGTACATATCTATCAATAATCACCCTAAATGTAAATGGACTGAATGCACCAATCAAAAGGCACAGAGTAACAGAATGGATAAAAAAGCAAGACCCATCTATATGCTGCCTACAAGAAACTCACCTCAAATCCAAAGATATACAGAGACTAAAAGTGAAGGGATGGAAAAAGTTATTTCATGCAAACAACAAAGAGTAAAAAGCAGGTGTTGCAGTACTTGTATCAGACAAAACAGAATTCAAAAAGAAGAAAGTAGCAAAAGATAAAAAAGGACATTACATAATGATAAGGGGGTCAGTCCAACAAGAAGATATAACCATTATAAATATATATGCACCCAACACAAGAGCGCCAGCATTTGTGAGAGAAATACTAACAGAATTAAAGGAGGAAATAGACAGCAATGCATTCATCTTAGGAGACTTCAACACACCACTCACTCCAGAGGACAGATCAACCAGACAGAAAATAAGTAAAGACACAGAGGCACTGAACAACACACTAGAACAGATGGACCGAACAGACATCTACAGAACATTACACTCAAAAACAACAGGATACACATTCTTCTCAAGTGCACATGGAACATTTTCCAGAATAGACCACATGCTAGGCCACAAAAAGAACCTCAGTAATTTCAAAAATATTGAAATCCTACCAACCAACTTCTCAGATCACCAAGGTATAAAACAAGAAATAAATTTTAGAAAGAAATCAAAAAGGCTCACAAATACATGGAAACTTAAAAACACTCTCCTAATTAATCAATGGGTTAATGACCAAATCAAAACAGAAATCAAAGAATATATGGAGACTAATGACAACAACAACACAAAGCCACAATTTCTGTGGGACGCAGCAAAGGCAGTTCTAAGAGGAAAGTATATTGCAATCCAGGCCTATTTAAAGAAGGAAGAACATTCCCAAATGAATAGTCTAAAGACACAATTACTGAAATTGGAAAAAGAAGAACAAATGAGGCCCAAAGTCACCAGAAGGAGGGACATAATAAAGATTAGAGAAGAAATAAATAAAATTGAGAAGAATAAAACAATAGAAAAAATCAATAAAACCAAGACCTGGTTCTTTGAAAAAATAAACAAAATAGATAAACCCCTAGCCAGACTCATTAAGAGAAAAAGAGAATCTACACACATAAACACAATCAGAAATGAGAAAGGAAAAATCATGACAGACACCACAGATATACAAAGAATCATTAGAGAATATTATGAGAATCTATATGCTAACAAGCTGGAAAACAGAGAAGAAATGGACAACTTCTTAAAAAAATACAACCCTTCAAGACTGACCAAGCAAGAAACAGAAAAACTAAACAGACCAATCACCAGCGACGAAATCGAATTGGTAATCAAAAAACTGGCCAAGAACAAAACCCCCGGACCTGATGGATTAACCTCTGAATTCTACCACACATATAGAGAAGAAATAACACCCATTCTCCTTAAAGTTTTTCAAAAAATAGAAGAGCAGGGAATACTTCCAAACTCATTCTATGAAGCCAGCATCACTCTAATACCAAAACCGGGCAAAGACCTCACCAAAAAAGAAAATTACAGACCAATATCCCTGATGAACGTAGATGCAAAAATACTCAACAAAATATTAGCAAACCGAATTCAAAAATACATCAAGAGGATCATACACCATGATCAAGTGGGATTCATCCCAGGGATGCAAGGATGGTACAACATTCGAAAATCCATCAACATCATCCACCACATCAACAAAAAGAAGAACAAAAACCACATGATCATCTCCATAGATGCTGAAAAAGCATTTGACAAAATTCAGCATCCATTCCTGATTAAAACTCTCAACAAAATGGGTATAGATTGCAAGTACCTCAACATCATAAAGGCTATATATGACAAACCCACAGCTAACATCATACTTAACGGCGAGACGCTGAAAGCTTTTCATCTAAGATTGGGAACAAGACAGGGATGCTCACTCTCTCCACTGTTATTCAACATAGTACTGGAGGTCCTAGCCACAGTAATCAGACAAAACAAAGACATACAAGGCATCCAGATTGGTAAAGAAGAAGTCAAATTGTCACTATTTGCAGATGACATGATACTGTACATAAAAAACCCTAAAGATTCCATTCCAAAACTACTAGAACTAATATCTGAATTCAGCAAAGTTGCAGGATACAAAATTAACACACAGAAATCTGTTGCTTTCCTATACACTAATGATGAACTAACAGAAAGAGAAATCAGAAAAACAATTTCATTCACAATTGCATCAAAAAGAATAAAATACCTAGGAATAAACCTAACGAAGGAAGTGAAAGACCTGTACTCTGAAAACTACAAGACACTCCTAAGAGAAATTAAAGAGGACACTAACAAATGGAAATGCATCCCATGCTCTTGGCTAGGAAGAATAAATATTGTCAAAATGGCTATACTACCTAAAGCAATCTACAGATTCAATGCAATCCCTATCAAACTACCAACAGCTTTCTTCAATGAACTGGAACAAATAATTCTAAAATTCATATGGAACCACAAAAGACCCCGAATAGCCAAAGCAATCCTGAGAAGGAGGAATAAAACAGGGGGAATTACGCTCCCTGACTTCAAGCTCTACTACAAAGCCACAGTAATCAAGACAATTTGGTATTGGCACAAAAACAGACCCACAGACCAGTGGAACAGAATAGAAAATCCAAACATTAACCCAAACATATACAGTCAATTAATATTTGATAAAAGAGCCTTGGATATACAATGGGGAGATGACAGCCTCTTCAGCAGCTGGTGTTGGAAAAACTGGACAGCTACATGTAAGAGAATGAAACTGGACTACTGTCTAGCCCCATACACAAAGGTAAACTCAAGGTGGATCAAAGACCTGAATGTAAGTCATGAAACCATAAAACTCTTAGAAAAAAACATAGGCAAAAATCTCTTGGACATAAACATGAGCGACTTCTTCATGAACATATCTCCCCGGGCAAGGAAACAAAAGCAAAAATGAACAAGTGGGACTATATCAAGCTGAAAAGCTTCTGTACAGCAAAGGACACCATCAGTAGAACAAAAAGACATCCTACAGTATGGGAGAATATATTCATAAAAAACGTATCTGATAAAGGGTTGACATCCAAAATATATAAAGAACTCATGCACCTTAACAAACAGAAAGCAAATAATCCAATTAAGAAATGGGCAGAGGAAATGAATAGACACTTCTCCAAAGAAGAAATTCAGATGGCCAACAGGCACATGAAAAGATGCTCCACATCGCTAATCATCAGAGAAATGCAGATTAAAACCACAGTGAGATATCACCTCACACCAGTGAGGATGGCCAACATCCAAAACACAAACCTCAACAAATGTTGAGGATGTGGAGAAAAGGGAACCCTCCTGCACTGCTGGTGGGACTGCAAATTAGTTCAACCATTGTGGAAAGCAGTATGGAGGTTCCTCAAAAAACTCAAAATAGAAATACCATTTGACCCAGGAATTCCACTCCTAGGAATTTACCCTAAGAATGCAGCAGCCCAATTTGAAAAAGACAGATGCACCCCTATGTTTATCGCAGCACTATTTACAATAGCCAAGAAATGGAAGCAACCTAAGTGTCCATCAGTAGATGAATGGATAAAGAAGATGTGGTACATATACACAATGGAATATTTATTCAGCCATAAGAAGAAAACAAATCCTACCATTTGCAACAACATGGATGGAGCTAGAGGGTATTATGCTCAGTGAAATAAGCCAAGCCGAAAAAGACAAGTATCAAATGATTTCACTCATAAGTGGAGTATAAGAACAAAGAAAAAATAGTGAAGGAACAAAACAGCAGCAGACTCACAGAACCCAAGAACGGACTAATAGTTACCAAAGGGAAAGGGACTGGGGAAAATGGGCGGGAAGGGAGGGATAAGAGGGAAAAAGGGGCATTACGATTAGCAGATGTAATGTTGGGGGGGGCACGGGGAGGGCAGTACAACTCAGAGAAGACAAGTAGTGATTCTATAGCATCTCACTACGCTGATGGACAGTGACTGTAATGGGGTTGGTGGGGGGGACCTGATGAAGGGGTAGTTTAATAACCGTAATATTGCACATGTAATTGTAGATTAATGATAATAAAATAAATTATATTAAAAAAAAACTTAAAGATGAGTCTCATTCTATGATCTAAAACAACATTCCATGACTGCAAAGAAGTTTTTCTTTTATGAAGAGGCATTTTTTATCCCAAAAAAAGAGGTTGATTTTCCCTTAAACTCTTTAAGTATAATTATACTAATAGGTTCAGATGACTGATTTTACAGTGCCAAGTCAGGTAAAATCACTACCATTTATGAAAGAAGATTTTGTATCTGCTGACAAGAATCTACTCCATGTTATTTCTCTTAAAGTAAAAGTGACATTACACCATCTCTACTGCTTCATTTAAGTCTTATCTGCCAAGGCTTTTTACTTGTATGCATGTGTGTGTTCTGGTGACCTTATTTGATTAAGTGTCTGTCAACTCCTTATGTGAAGTATCCTATTTTTATAATGAAAAAAATGAATCTTCAATGGAATATTTTTAATCCTTACCTTGATTTATTGCTGGGTTTGAGCCTATTAATCCCTCTTTCCTGAAACTTAGCATTTAGCCTGATTATTCCCTTTCCGGTATCTGGCAACTTTTCTCTGCTGTGCTAATACTTGAATATTGGTGTTTCCAAATAATCTGCTAACACTGAAATATGGAAGAGGAGAATATAAAATTATTTTATTCTTACTACTTAATATTTTAAATTTCCCTTCTGATTGCTCTTATGATATTGATAAATGTTCATGTCCATGGTTAAATTATTAAGAAGAATGGGTGGAAAGTGCATTTTTATTAATTTATTAATTGCAAAAAGTTCTATCACTAATAAATTACAACAGGAGACTAAAAACTCATATGCTATAGTTCTTTAGATCTGCAATAAAATGTCAAGTGAACATTTTTAGAATGAATTCTTGCACATTGTCTTAAGGTAGACAGTCACCTGTTTTGAAATAAACAATCCCACCTCAAAGAAATACTTGAGATGAATGATAGCAATAAGAACTAAATAATTAAAATAAGCCAGCAATTTAGGTGTCCACTACATTATCTTTTGTAAACAGGATATTTATATTCTCATACTCTCTCACTTTAAGAGACAAGATGTGTAATGCCAACCACTTAACCAGTACAATCATTTTTTATAATCTGTTCAGTTCATTGGCTTTTGAATCAATCGGAGCATAAATCCCTCAACAGGCCTCGCTCTTAGTATCCACTTTCATCAGAATCAGCCAATAATTCCACATGAGCAGAAAACACACCTGAAAACCTATTCCCATATGCCCACCAAAAGAATGTCAGCTCTGCTGATATGTAATCACAGGTCAAGGAAGATCAGAGATTCAGTTGGGGTTGCGGCAGAACACTGAAAACACTATGGAGTTTAAGTAACACAACATGGGGAAAGATTCATGCAGGATGTGCTACGGCAACGTTGTAGCCTGGGCTGTCAAACTGAAACTGAGAATAAAACTAAGACTTGGAATTCAACTCAGTGTGCCAGAAAGTTTCCTTATCTTCTTGGACTTCCTGACATCTGCTTCTCAGATTTGTGAATCCAGGTCAAGGTTTGTGGTCTGACATTCAAACAGCTTGGAAGTCAATGCTCTAGTCATTACAAGAAAAATGCTGCACAAACTCAAAATTAACAACTGTCCTTAGATCAATCCTGCTGCCCCCAAAACCAGAGAGAAAAACAGACAAATACAGAGAATCACAGTTTACTGGGAGCAGAAGACTAGGAGCAATCCTTGCAACTAGAACCAATATCTATGCCAATACTTTAAACTTTAATTAATAAATTGTTGGCACCTCAGTGCAAACGTGAGAGTTAAAAACTCCCAGGGGTGCAGTCTGAAGGGGAGCCCCCTTCATTTTTACCTCTAGGAATCTCACCAGGTTCCCACTATAAAGAAAGGAGAAAAACCCCATTATGCTTCTAGCAGACTGGAGGGAAAAATAACCATTTTGAAATACACCCAGAGTTCTCTGTTCTCCTTAAGAAAGCCCCTCTAGCCTTTAACACTGAGGAAAGGAAATACCCATGTTAGGCTCACTAAAAGACTGAGACCTACACATAGAATTCTTGCACCCTTCCTCTTCTGCCACATCTTATCACCACATCAAAAGAGCTCCAGTGCAATTACAAGAGATTACAGATAAAAGAACTGCATGCCTCAGACTCTATTTAAGGAGTATATAGGAAAAGCCAAAGACAACAGAGGAGACAAAAACTAGGACACTAAGGAAATTTTAGCCTCTACCACCACAGCCAGCAAACACAGTCTAACTCCTAGCCAGAGAACAGAACCCTCACCAAACACCAATCTTCCTTAGTTCTTTTTACCCGGTACATCATATCCAGCTTTTAAGAAAAAATTATAAGGCAGGCTAAAAGGCAAAAAATACAGTCTGAAAAGCAAAGTAAGCATCAGAATTAGATTCAGATACAGTAGACATCTTGAGTAATCAGACCAGGCATTTAAAATAACTATGATTAACATGCTAAAAGGTCTGACAAAAAGTGGACAACATGCAGAAACATGTAGGTAAAGTGAAAGAGATGGAAACTCTACAAAAGAATCAAAAAGAAGTACTAGAAATCAAAATCATAGTAATATAAATGAAGATTGCATTTGATGGGCTCATCAGTAAGCTAGACACAGAGAAGGAAAGAATTAGTGCACTTAAAGAAATGTCAATAGAAACTTCCAAAACTGAAATGCAAATAGAGAAAAAAACAGAATAGTCTAGAACTGTGGGATAATTACAAAAGGTATAATATATGCTTACGAGAAGAAGGAAGAAACAGAATATTTGAAGTAATAATCCTAAGACTTTTACAAAAGTAATCACAGTTATTACCAAACCAAAGATACAGAAAAGTCAGAGAACACCAAGCAGATAAACACCATAAAACCCCTATACTTAAGGTATATCATATTCAAACTTCAGAAAATCAAAGACAAAGAGAAAACTCTGAAAGAAGCTCTTATCTACAGGGGAAGAAAGTTAAGGATTATACCGTACTTCTCTCCAGAAACCATGTAAGCAAGAAGTGGAGTGAAATATTTAAAGTGTTAAAAGAAAAACACCCAACATCTATAATTCTGTACCCAGCAAAACTATCCTTCAAAAGTGAAAGAAAAATAAAGACTTTCTCAGACAAATTAAAATTGGAGGAATTTGTTGCCAATAAACCTGCCTTGCAAGAAGTGTCCGAAGTTCTTCAGAAAGAAGGAAAATGATGTAGATCAGAAACTTGGATCTACATAAAGAAGGAGCAGCATTAGAGAGGAATGAGTAAAGGTAAAATAAGATATTTTTCTTTATCTTAACTGATCTAATAGATAACAGTTTCTTCAAAATAATAATAGTGTTATTTGGTGATTATAGCTTATGGGTGAGATAAATGACAGCAATGTTGTGAGGGATGGGAGGGAGGTATTGGGAATATTCTAAGACACATACACTATTTGTGAAGTGATGCAGTGCTATTTGAAAATGGACTTGTATTAGTTGTAAATGTATAATACAAAGTCTGGGGCAACCACTAAAAAATTCTTTTTAAGAAGTATAACTGATAAGCTAATACAGGAGTGAAAATGAATCTAGGGTCAGTACTTGTTTCTTCTTATACTAATTAATTCCTTGGCCTTCCTTCCCTGGCAGTATCTGTTAGACATGTCTTTGGGAGCTCTACATATTTCAAGTTTTGGCTCCTCTAATTGCTCTATCTTTTTGCTGTTCATGTTTTGGCAAAATGGTGAATAAGATAAACAAAAGAGCTGCCCACAATAGTGAAAGAATTAATCAAATAACCACACTGGCTAAGAACATGGAAGAATTTTTATGAACCTTGTTTCATCATCAACATATAGTTAGGTATTAGCTGATTATAACATAATGCTGTGCAGGTGAGTCTGATAATACTAGTGTTACGGAAAACTGGAAAACCTGGACTGGATCATTGACAGAATAACCAAGCGGCACTTGGAGGTCTTGGAGGGTGGAGGTTTATTTCACACCGACAGGCTCAGAGGAGAGTGATCTCCAAAGGTCTGAGCCCCAAGTACAGCAGGGCCATGCCTTTTATACATCTATTACAAAGCTAGTGGGTTGTCAGCACCCAGGAACCATTGCAGTGGGACCTATTAGGTCACTACAGGTGTATTCAGGATGCTACTTATATTTTAATTCCTTTCTGTAAAGGTTACCCAGATACCATATTATAAACTAATGGGCTTCCATGACTATGATCAACAAGTTGTTCCATACCTGAGTCCGGTGGAGGGGGGATACATTGGTACACTGTTTCAATCCCAAGCACCCAAGCACCTTGTGATTCCTCTACATTCCTGAACCCTGAACAGAAACCCTGTTTCCTTGGCTTCCCTGGCTTCTCACCATACCTGTCAAGAAGGGGAAGGATATGAGAACTTTCTGAGTATTTCCTCATCACTAGTAATAAAAATACATCTATATCTAGTAGTCAGAACAACAGCTGGCATATAGGAAATACTGAATATTCATTGAATGAATAAATGAATTTATGTTAAAAGGAAGAATATTTGATAGCTGCTAAGGAGCAAAATATACTTTTTAATACTATTTATCAACTTGCTTTAATATCCATCTCACAAACAAAACAAAGTCACCTGTATTGCTTTTCATTTCTGAAATCTAACTTATAGAAGTACTTAAGAGTATGCCTGGAGAATACATCTGGTGCATTAAAAGTGCTGAGACCAGGTGTCTAAGTCTTTAAACATAAAACACTCACTTGTGAAAAATATACTTTCAAAGTTCTCCAGATATTTATGCAGATTTAGGCAGCCTTACCCCATGATTAAAACCAATTTCATACAACTTTTCAAACTATCAAGGGATGATGGTGAATCAGAATGAATGAAATGAGCAAAATCTGCCCCTAATTTTAATTGCATATGGTTTAACACTTAAGAAAAAGAACAGTTAATACTAGTCTTTCCATAAAAGCCAGAAGAGAGAAGTGAGATAGGTCTTCTCTGACAACTCATCTCCCCCAAGTTATTTAGTTCTTTAAAAGCGTTTATCAAAAGGAATGCCTGACACATACAGATGGTTCAATGTGTTGAATGAATAAATGATTCAAGGTACCCTAAATATTTTCTTTTAACTAAGTTTGGAGGAATCATTGGTACAATAGGGAATAGCTATAGAAGACTGAGCTAATTTCCCTCACTGTATACCAGCCAACAATTTTGCTTTGTTTCCTTTATCTTATCATTTATTTGTTTTCTTCTATATCGATAAGCTTACCCTGAGGAAAAGTTTAACTCAGACAACTATAAAAATAATTGGAATGACCATGAACCAACACTGCAGTGAACACTCACATTAAGCCTTGTTTGGCAATGGCATGCTCTTTTCCTCCATACAACATTATATTGCTAAAATCAATCAAATTATCAAATTAAAGTGGCTATCTTTCTGTTCAAAAAGATGTTTGGAAAAATTTTATACCTCTCTAGGCTAGAATTAGAGCATTTAAAATTTAATTTAAAAATTAAGATGTCTGAACTCAGAATGTACTACAGATGCCATGTTCTATGCGCTTGATATATCTGGATAAAACATGCCTTAAAATCAGAGAGGAATGTAGTGAATGATTAAGAGCACAGCTCTGGAGCCAGACTGTCTGGATTTGAATCTCATCCCTGTCACTTGCTAGTTGAATAGCTATAGAAATTTACTTAATCTCTCTTTGCTTCTGTTTTCTTAGCTGAAAAATGAGGATAAATACTTGTAAGAATCTCATAGGGCTATTTTGAAGATTGAAAAAATGTAAAAGCACTTAGGACAGAGCGTGATACATACCTTAAAAATGTACTAGCTGTTGTTGTGGTGTTTGTTACTGTTATTAATGTTGATGGAAGACATCTGGTAGGGTTTTTTTTGATGTGTCATAACCAAAATAAGGAGGAATCATGATTCCTTAATTTTTAATCTTTGTTCTCTCTTAATGGCAACAGTAAAAATCATTCTTTAATTTTTGAAGATTCAAATACAAGACTTGAAAGTATACCAGTATTCATTCTTACATTTAGAGATGGTTTTTAGTGTCAAGAAAACAAACAATGCATTCAAATCAAGTCACCGTGTGATAATTTGCAAGTTAAGAAGAAAACAGACCTTTGAATACCTGATACCTATGCGTGCTCATCAGTGGGTAAAGGCAAAGTCTTTTGCATTTCACTTCAGGGGAAAACACAGATAACTGATAAACAGAGTGCAGTAGCTATTTCAAGGAACTGTAGTTCTTACAAAGCATGAATTATTCCTGAAAAATGTATATTTATATCAAAAGTTGTGGTTGTGCTTCCAAGTATTTTCTGTCTATATATAGCACTTGTGAAATGAACACCAATCTGCAATGAAAAGTAGAAGTTACTGTATTCAATTATAATATTGAGCACTTACTATTCTAGACACATGGACAGTATACTTCATTCATTTAATCATAAAAATAAAATCTTTTAGTTTCTAACATTTAATGATATTTTATTAATCTTTTAAAAACCTTTTTAATTCAACTATAAAAACTTTCCTAACAATTTCTTTTTTTTATTGTGGTAAGAAATATATAAATTTTATATATATATATGTATAAGATCTATACATAAAAAATATATATATAATCATATATATTTATATATAAATATACTTCTATATATAAATATACAAAATGTTATATATAAATATATAAAATTATATATAAAGATTTATTTTATATATAAATATATAAAATTAGACATCTTATAAATACATACAAAATATATAAAAGAAATATATATTAAACTTACCACTTTAACCATTTTCAAATGTGCAGTTCAACAGTGTTAAGTATATTTATAGTGTTGTACAATACATTTCTAGAACCTTTTTAATCTTGCAAAACTGAAACGCTGTACCTTTTAAATATTAATTCTCCCTCTCTCCTCCCCCCAGCCTTTGTCAGCTACCTGCTTTCTATTCCTATGATTTTGACTTCTTTTGATACTTCATGTAGACTTGCACGCTAACAATTTCTTATGGACAGAATTTTATTTAGGTATATATGTTACCAAACTGCAGATTCAGTGCCTAGCATTTTATCCTGCACAAGAAAATATCCTAAAATAAACTGAATGGAAATGAATTTTGCCGGGTAGATCAACCATGTATACATGTGGGATGGGGCAAAGGAGTGGAATGAGGGAAAGGGATATCGTACTGCATCTGCTTCTGGGTCAAACACCACTAAAATGAACTAAACATTTAAATTCTACTGTTTTACTCATAGTATCTCTTTATTTACTCTTTGGGTACACGTGAGATTTGTAATAGTTGTACATTCCACCGGACACAGACTATAGGTTTAATTAATAAAACTAAGTAAGGTTACAATTTTTAGTTGTTTATATCCTTAACTATTTGTAACCAGGAAACAAGATAAATGCTTGCTGGTTAAATGACACAGTAAGTATGGGACATATCTTCTACTTCTACTTCTACTTCCTATGAAATATATATATACAATATAAAGTTTGCCCAAAAACACTGAAAAAACTAAGGTCACTCTATGTATGTTTTGCCCATTTATGAAGAACTGTTAGTTTTATTCTCCAAAGCTAGAAGGAGTAGAAAAACTATTTCATTATTGAATTCAGAATTAATTTCAAGTAACCATCTAATACACATTCCCTTAAGGTTATACACAGTCTTCAGATATATCTCTGGCATTCCGGAACTGTAAATTTATACCTTAGCCCTCGTTCGACAACCATCTGTTACATAGGTATTATGTATTATGGTAAGTGTTACACAGGAGAAGCAAAATATCTAGTCCATAACCTCTGCGGTCTCCAAGACTTAGTGCTAATTCAGATGAATAAATATAATTACAAGTCTGTGTGATACATGCCATTAGGGTATATCCATGCTAAGGAACCACATAGGAAACTTTAGTCTAGACTAGTACAGTCTTAATATTTAAGCTCAGTTATGAAAGACAAGAAAAAACAGAAGCAGTAAGTACAAAAACAGAGGTGTGACAGAACAGTGACATGTATCCACAACTAAAATGATTTCTTTATAAATAGTGTAAAGGATATATGGTGCAGTTGTGGGGGGATGGTGGCAAGAAGGAAGGTTAAGTGCGTGGGCCAGATCAGAAAGGGATTTATATGTAGAAGATGAAAACACTTAAAAAGGGATAAAGATAAGTTCATGAAGACTAATATAACAAAGAAGACAATTAGAAGTCACTGAAGGGTTCTGATATGGTGACAGGCAGTCAAGGCATGGATCAAAGACATAACGGAGGAACTGTCGCGTGGATTTAACAATGAATCTGTTCTTTAGATACATGTACAAGAAAACACTGGAAGGTCATTGAGAGTACTCAAGAAGAAATTATTTCAACTGCTTTGGGATACAATCAGATGATATGGAAAGAGATGTTTTAAAGAGAGAGGTCAAGAACTGATCTAGGTGATCGGCATGAATGGCTTATGTAAGCCCAAATCTCAATTTTAATCTTCGCAAAGCTAATTCAGTATTTTTTAGTATCTTTGTATCATTTTTATTGTATTTATTTTTATCTCTAATTATGAACTTTGAAGTTGACTATTTACAATTAATACATAGCATAGAGAATACAATGCAAGGCAAGTAAAAACCTCTTGTGAAATATTTTTTCTCTTGAATTAATCACCCTGCCACTGTCTGTCAAGCTCCTGATGAAATAAACTTTGGGTAGCAAAGGAAAACTAAAGTTGATGCAAAACAAAATATCTTAAAACATTGAATAAGGAGTTTACTCCTCTGGGTCAAGGGTAATTATAATGTGATAATCAAACATTTTCAACTGACTCATGATGATCACAATTATCACAGAACTGCTGAATTTTATGATATGGATCCGCTTTGAATATTGAAACAAATAGAGCTTCTTTAATACTTCAGGATTTCATAGAATCCTGAAGTTGGAACACTTTGGAGAATGTTTAATTCTGATCCATTCTCCCACTTAAGGCAGAAATCTTTATATACATGAATGCATCTGCCTATGTAACTTGGAGTGACAGGTCACAAATAATATTAACAACAAAATAACAAGTGAGCGATTTTTTATGTGCAAGCATCATGGTGAATACTTTTACATGATTTTATATTTGTACAATTCTATTAAACATTTATGTAATATTAAACCAAATTTGCCAGCCTATAACTTGACTACATAAATGGCCCTAATCATCCTTCCTGGGAAAACACAATTATAGTTACTAATGCTAGCACTTAGTAAAAGTAATTTTGTTTTTTAATGTTTTTTAATGTTTAATCATCACAACAACCTTATGAAAGAGGTACCGCTATTGGTTTTCACATTTTTCAAGAAAAGAAACTAGGCCTTAGGGAAGGTAAGTGACTTTTCCAAGGATGCAAATGCAGTAAGTTGACAGGGCTGAGGGCCGATTTCAAAGCCCAGGTCTTACTTCTCGCGTGTCCCTTACATGAGGCCTTGTTAGGCTGGCAAGAGATCAGGTTTCTAGGCTTCCTGAGCCAAGAGACCACAGACCATGCTGAAATCACCGGAGCAGGAAATGTCTGCGACTCCATCCCAGGCAAAACCACCCCGGCGTGTGCTCAGCGTGACTGAGCCTTTTTTCGTTGAATTTCTACACTTCACAATCTAACCTTACTGGTTAGAAATAAATTTAACAGTTGTTTATTTTGCTTTTTATTCACAAATGTGTCAGTCTTTACCATGTGTACTGTCGAATGTGGTGTTATTTTGACCGAAGATGTGAAAAAAAAAAAGTGAGTAGCCAGCTGTGGATGCCACAAAGAAAAACCGTTCTAAGAATTAATCCCTACATCATGATTAAATAAAAACCATGGAATTCTGTGTGAGTACTGGCTTGCTTTATAGTTTGCAAACTAAATTTAACAATCAAATGATGGAAAATTTAGTCAGCCAGAATGTGAACATCTTGGCAAAAATGATTATTTTGTTCTTATGTCTTGATTATGGCAAATTTGACACAAACTTTGTTACATCTTTAAATAATAAACCTTGACATCTATCAGCTCAAAAAATATTTACTACATGTATTAAATGTACTTAGGTTACATTATGTGACATACGAATTTCAGTACTTATCTCCACCCTGTCAAGGGATAATCTTTTCATGAGACATGAGAAAATCAGTCATCATTTACCATGCCCTACAGCTCTCCTTTCCACATGAAAATGACACTAGTAACTCATCAAAAGTAAGGCATGCTTAAAATTCAATTTTCTAGCAGTGGTGAAAGATTTGTGCCTATCCACTCACAGTCTCTTATGTGGCCTCCCTTTAAATTGTTCAATTCAGTTCAAAAAATGTTTGTTGTGTATCTATTTTGTACCAGGCATTGATACAGGAACTTGTGCATGAAATGAACAGCAAGATCCCTGTCCCTGGGGAGCATACATTCTAGTGAGTGAGATGCATAATAAGTAATAAACAAATAAGTAAATTATATAAAATTACATAACAATAAGTTGAGCAAAGCAAGAGGATCAGGAAAGCCAGGGGTGGGGAGAAGGTGGTGCAATATTACATGGGGTGATGAGGATAAACCTCCGAGGAAGGTAAGATTTCAACAAATACTGAGAAAAATTAAGTTGTTAACCAAGTCAATTTCTGGAGGAAAAATATCTCAGACAGACAAGAAAAAGGGCAAATATTCTCAGCTGGGATAACACCTTGACAGTTCTGTGGCAGGAAACGCAGTCTGAGAGTGCAGCTGCAGCCCGGCACATCAGGGGCCCAGAGCAGCATCATAAGGACAGGCTTTCACTAACTGAAATGCACTGACCAGCAATAATAGCTTAGGTCAAGATTTGATATTGCAAATTAGATTCCACATTTCCTAGAAAAACGTCCCAATCATATCTGACCTTACCCCAACCAATTACCTAAGTTTGCTTCCTTAATTAGTCTTTTCCTTTTAGCATCTTTAATTTCCAATAATAAAATTCTATTTATCTTGTTCAAATACCGTTATGCTATTTTCCCACCAAACCAGCCATACAGATAGTCCTTAAAAATAAAAGTTGTTTTCATATATGAACACCCACTTTATCTTTATTTACAGATACATGTATATTAAGGTGGGCAAGAAGAGAAGATTACAACAAAGGACCTTATTTTGACCACCAAGGCATTACTATTAATAGTATTTTTTTGCTTTCATTTTTAGATTAATTTATGAGCATAAAAAAGAAATCTACATTGAGTGTCTTTTTGAATATTACCAATGATCAGATATATTCACTCTTACTGTTTAATTCATTACATATGTAATATAGATGGAAAACAGCAAGAAACACAAGCCTCTAAGAAACTGGGCTTCCCTTGGCTGATATGAAAGTCATGCCCATATGCAAAGAAGAGGGACACAGAGAAGAAGCATAGTATACAGATTAATGTTAAACCACAATGATTATCTTTAATAAATATAATAATTTAGCCTTACAAAGATCAGATAAAATATTAAGGGATTCCTATGATCTCAGTATTGATTCAAAGAGAAAAAGATAAGTAATAATATATGCAACAGGAATCTATTAAAATGCTTTTCTCAAAGAAAACTTAAAAACTAAAATGTAAGTATACCTATGTAATTAAAATTCAAATCTTTAATTTACTACAGGCTGAGCTACTTCATTTGAACACCTGTGCTTCTCTAACCACCTTTCCTTTACATAAAAGTTGCTGTAGTTTCATGAACGTTAGATTCAATGTTTAAGTAATGCTTTCAACAGTAGTTATTTTACATCTACTATGTGGTACAGTATAATGTAGGATAACCAGGAAAAAAAGTAACCCCTTGATAATAAAGTATTTATTCTGACACAACTCACATCCCAGTAAGGAAAATAGGGCACAGTGGAATAGTGCTCATATAAATAGAATAAAACCAGTGTAAAACATTTAGACCCATATTAAAGAAATGCTGGAATTAATATAATTAGAATTAATGATTAGAATAAAATGGGATTCAGAAAGAAAAGCATCTAAAAGAAAAGAATTGCAAACCATGTTCAGAAAAAGCTGGTAAACTTGACTTGTTCCTCCAAGTCAAACTGAATCTTCCAAGGCTGGGCCAGGATACAGGCAAAGATGAAAAATTAACATTAAAATACTGAAGTACATATCCACCTTAAATCTTCTAGGGGATATAAGTGTATAGACAGTCATACATACATGCACATCATGCATGCCTATAGATTTCTAATTCTCACATGACTTATCTTTCTCATTCACTTGAAAAAAGTGGAGAGAAACATATAGAAATAGCTGGCATTTTAAGAAAAATATGGCTATAGTTAAATTGTGAATCTGATCTTTCTTTGGATGAGAAAGTGGGAAAAAGTTGAGTCATAAATCTGATTTGAGTCATGTTCCTTAGTAACATGGTGCTGATTTTTCTCATATTGACAGACATTCTTTCCATTTGATTTTTTTTTTTCTCAAGTGTTTTACATCACCTTTGGACCACAGGGAAGAATGGCAGGTGGTGTCCCATAGAGTCATAAGTTTTCATTAAATTTCTTATGAAAACCAAGGTAAATTATGCTGATCAAAGTGACAGGTGGACTCCAAAGGGCCACACAGACTTAATGATAAAATCATATAAGTTATAAATATATCCATTCATCTGAAAAAAGGATCAAGTATAAAAGGCAGTGACTGGAACAGAAGGAAAAAGGCAGCACAGAAAGTCAGCCATGAAATTAACTGCAGCAGAAATGGCAGAAAGGATAGCACGGCCATAGAAAAAGCCCCTTCCCTATGGTGAGGCCAAAGATTTAGTGTAAAATAGTGAAGAAACTATTAAACTGTAACTTTGTGTAAGGGTAAAGAGCATATAAACTTACATATCTAATGACTTCTTTAGGTACAATTATTATTAATAATAACAAAAGTAAATTTAGTAAATTTGGCCATGAAAATCAGGTGCTATACCTCATTCCTTTGAAATCTGACATGTGACCTTCAAGAACTTTGATCAAATTAATAGCTTCTCTGAATAGTTTGATCTTTCTCAGGCAGAGTCAATGCTTTACTTCAATAATGAATCAGTGAAGAAAGCATCATTTCATGAAAATATCACCATTATACCTTGCAGCATACACCAGATGGTATGGCTTAAGACTAAGATTATTTTCCTTAAATGTTATGTGATGAATCTAATAAAATGTGTGATGACAGCCAAATTTAAGTTCCTATCAACTCAAAACTGACCATTATATACCTAAGATGTTATCTGCAAATCTCAACCAGAAAGCAAGAATTTAGAATAAATACACACAAAAAAATGAGAAAGGACTCTAAATATAACACTGAGGAAAGCCATCAAACCACAAGGGAAGAGAGAAAGAGAATAATAAAGGATTAGATAGAAACTACAAAAACAGTCAGAAAATAATTAACAAAATGGCAATAAGTACATACCTATTAATAATTACTTTAAATGTAAACAGACTAAATTCTCCAATCAAGAGACTAAGTGTTGAATGGATAAAAAAAAAAAAAGAAGACCCATCTACATGCTGCCTACAAAAGGCCTGAAAGCGAAGGGATGGAGGAAGACACTCTGTGAAAACAGGAATGAAGAAAAGCCAGTGTAGCTATACTCACATCAGGAAAAACAGACTTTTTAAAAAAGATTGTAAATAAAGACCAAGAGGGGCATTATATAATCATAAAGGGGTCAATCCAGCAAGAAGATACAACATTTGTAAATATATATGCATTCAACATAGGAGAACTAAAATATATAAAGCAAATACTAACAGATATAAAGGGAGGAATTGATAGCAATACAATAATACTAGGGGACATTAACACCTCGCTTACATCATTAGATAGATCATCCAAACAAAATCAATAAAGAAACATAGGCCTTAAATGCCACACTGGACCAGAAGGACTTAATATATTAATACACAATATTCTAATCCAAAGCAGCTGAATACACATTCTTCCCAAGTGCACATAGCATATTATCCAGGATAGATCACATGTGAGGCAACAAAAGAAATTTTAGTAGGTTCAGGAAGACTGAAATCACATCAACAATCTTTCCCAACCCCAAATATGAATTTAGAAATCAATGACAAGAAGTCAGAAAAATCACAAAAATGTGGAGGTTAAACAACATGCTACTGAACAACCAAAGGGTCATCAAAGAAATGAAAGGAGAAACCAGAGAATACCTAAAGATAAATGAAAACAGAAATATAATATACCCAAATCCATTGGATGCAGCAAAAGCAATTCTACAAGGGAAGTTAATAGTAATATAGGCCTACCTCTAGAATAAAGAAAAATCTCAAATAAACAAACTTAATTTACACCTAAAGGAACCAGAAAAAGAACAAATGAAGCCTAAAAGTTGGCAGAAGGAAGGAAATAATAAAGATCAAAATGGAAGTAAATAAAATAGAAACTAAAAAGACAACAGAAAAGATCAATGAAACTAAAAGCTTTGGTTCTTTGAAAAAAATAAACAAAACTGACAAACCATTAGCAGCTAGACTAACCAAGAAAAAAAGAGAGGGCTCAAATAAAAAAAATCAGAAATAAAAGAGTGTCAATTACTGTTGATACCACAGGAATACAAAGAATTGTAAGAAACTACCATGAGCAATTATATACCAACAAATTGGAAAATGTAGAAGAAATGGATAAATTCTTAGAAACACACAATCTTCTAAGACTGAATCATGAAGAAAATTTGAATACTGATTTCTAGTAAGGAGACTAAATCAGTAACCAAAACCTCCCAATAAACAAAATTCCAGAACAGACAGCTTCACTGATGAATTCTGCCAAACATTCAAAGATTTAATACCTATCTTTCTCAAACTCTTCCAAAATATTAAGAGAAGGAAACACTTCAAACTTAAACCAAATAAGGAAAAAAGAAAATTACAGAACAACATCCTTTATAAACATAGATGCAAAACTCCTCAACAAAATATTAACAAACCAAATTCAACAATACATTAAAAGGATCATACATCATAATCAAGTGGGATTTATCCCAGGGATGCAAGGATGGTTCAACATCCACAAATCAATCATGATATGTCACATGAACAAAATGAAGGATTAAGAATCACAATCAACCCATTAAATGCAGAAAAAGCATTTGACATAATTCATCATCTATTTATGATAAAAACTTTCAATAAAATGGGTATACAGGGAATGTACCTACATAATACAATCCATATATGACAAATCCAAAGCTAACACCATACCCAATGGTGAAAAATGGAAGCTTTTCCTCAGGAACAAGACAGGGATGCCCATTCTCACCCCCTTTATTCAACATAGTATTTTAAGTATTAGATACCACAATAAGGTAAGGAAAAGAAACAAAGGGCATCTAAGTTGGAAAGGAAAAAGTAAAACTGTCACTATTGGCAGATGATGTACTATATACAGAAAACCCTAATCTCTCCACCAAAAAATTGTGAGAATAAATGAATTCAGTAAAGTTGCAGGATACAATACAATATATAGAAGTCTGTTGTATTTCTACACAATAGTAACTATCAGAAGGAGAAATTAAGAAAGCAATCCCACTGACAATTGCACCAGAAAGAATAAATTACCTGTGAATAAATTTAACCAAGGAAGTGAAAGATCTATACACTGAAAACTGTAAGAAACTGATGAAAGAAACTGAAGACACAAATAAATGGAAAGATATTCCATGCTCAGAGATTGGAAGAATTAATATTGTTAAAAATGCCCATATTACCCAAAGCAACCTATAGATCCAATGCAATACCTATTAAAATTCCAAAGGCATTTTTCACAGAACTGAAAGAAATAATTTCAAAATTTCTATGAATCACAGAAGATCCTGAATAGCCAAAGCAATCTTGAGAAAGAAGAAAAAAGCTGGAGGTATCATTTCAATACTCCCTCATTTCAAACTATACTACAAAGCTACTATAATCAGAACAGTATGGTATAGGTATTAAAAACAGAAATACAGATGAGTAGAGATAGCCCAGAAATAAACCACACATACCTGGAGAATTGATTTACAACAGACGAGCCAAGAACATACAACGGAGAAAGGACAGACTCTTTAATAAATTATGCTGGAACACTGGACAGCCACATGCAAAAGAATGAAACTAGAACACTATCTTACATTATGCACAAAAATTAACTCAAAATGCATTAAAGACCTGATTGTAAGACCTGACATCATAAAATCTGTAGAAGAAAACAAAAGGTGGTAAGGTCCTTGACATTAGTTTTAGTAAAGTGTTTGTAGATTTGATCTAAAGGCTAGGAAAAAAACAAAAACAAAAGTAAATAAGTGGGACTCTATCAAATGAAAAAGTTTCTGCATAGTACAGGAAACCATAATCAAAATGTAAAGACAACCTACTGAGTTGGAGATGCAAATCATATATCAGATAAGGGGTTAATACCCAAAATATATAAAGAACTCATTCAACTCAAAATTATATGATTAAAAAAATGGGCAGAGGATCTGAATAGACATATTTCCAAAGACAGATGGCCAACATGCACATGAAATTATGTTCAACATTACTTAATTATTAGGGAAATATAAGTCAAAACCTCACACCTGTTGAAATGGCTAGTATCAAAAAGACAATAAATAAAATGTGTTGGAAAGATATGGAGGAAAGGGAACCCTCCTACACTGTTGTTGGGAATGTAAGTTGAGGCAGCTACTGTAGAAAACAGTATGGAGATTCCTCAAGAACAGATCTACCATATGATCCAGCTATTCCATTTCTGGACATTTATCTGAAGGATACAAAAACACTAATTCCAAAAGATATATGCACTCCTATATTCATTGCAGCATTTTTCACAACAGTCAAGATATGGGAACAACTTAAGTATCCATAGATAGATGAACAGTTAAAGAGGATGTGATATATATATATACACACAATGAAATATTATTCAGCCATAAGGAGGAATGAAATCTTGCCATTTGCAATTATGTGAATGGACCTTGAGGGTATTATGTTAAATAAGTCAGATGGAAAAAGAAAAGAAAAATACCATATGATTTTCACTCATGTGGAATATTAAAAAAGTAACTAATGAACAAAGTAAACAATCTGAAACTCATAGATACAGAGAACAGATTGATGATTACCAGAAGGGAAGGAGTTGGGGGTGGGAGAAATGAGTGAAGAAGGTAAATTATATGTTGATGGACGATAACTGGACTATTGGTGGTAATCACTTTTTGTAGTGCATAGATATGTCAGACGACAACATACCAATTTTAACTAAGAAAGAAAAGGCTACTGTAAGTACAACCTCAAAAGGAAATACTTAAGTAGTGCCTACATGTGGTGATTTTAATATATACTTGGCAGTATGTAAGGATTATAAGAGCTGTAATATTTCCTGAAATTAAATCACACACAAAAAAAGGATTTCTTTAAAATACCAAAGTTCTTCCATTCATAACTTTAATTTTAAGCTATGTACAAACAGTTTAAATGCAAATATATATACACATCAAATTTAATCATTCATGTAATAAATATTTACTGAGTACTTATCACATGTGGATAGCATTTTAGGATCCAGGGATATGGCAGTGAAGAAAAGAGAAAACTCCCTGTACTCATGAAACTGATAATATACAGGTGTAGAGAGAACATAAATACTTAAATATGTCAGATACTGATATTGATAATATGTCACATAAATAATTAAATATGTTAGGGAAGAAGACAATTGAGGTGAAGGTAAGATTTTTAAATAGGTTAGTCAAGGAAGGCCTCATTGAGAAAGAGATACTTGAGGAAATCTTGAAGGAGGTAAGAGAGCTAGCAATGTGGGAAACTGGAAAGAGGTGGAGATGGGGAAGATTCTAAGCAGAAGAAATGACAGCCTTTAGGAATTAGAATGCCTGGCTTGAATTAGAAAAATCACAAACGGGCCAGTGTGGCTAGAACACAGTGGGCAAGGGGGAAACTAGGAAGAGGGTAAGATGATAAAGACAACAGGGAGTCAGATGTTCCAGGGCCTTTTATGCTGTTTCAAGGACTTTTTTTTATTCAAATGAAATGATTAGCCTTTATAGGTTTTGAGCAGAGGAATAATCTAACGTAGAATCATTTTACCTTCCGTACTGAGAACAGACTAAAGGGCAACAAAGGAGGAAGCAGTCAAACTAATCAGGAAGTTGTTACAGTAATCAGGGAAAAGAGACTCAGATAAGGGCAGTAATAGCATGGGCGCTGAGAGATGGTTAGATTCTGGATATATTCTGAAGTTGGAGCTAACAAGTTTTTCAGGTAGCATGGATATAGAGTGATAATTCCAAAATTTTTAGTCTTAGGAACAAGAAGAATGGGGTTGTCATTACTGGGATGAAAAGTACTGAGGCAGAAGAAGCAGGGGAGCGGGGAGATTGGGAATCCAGTCTGGACATGTTACATATGCGTTGTCTATTATAAATCTATGTGGAAATGTAGAAATGTGAAGGAAGAAGTAGACTATGATTCTGGGGTTCAGAGAAGAGATACAGGCTGGAGAAACAGATATGGAAGTCACAAAACAGATAAACAGTAAAGAGCAAAGTTTTAGGTTCCAAGTTGGGGGACACTCTAAGTCACAGAGGTTAGCGGGGATGAGAGAAATAAGCCAAGGAGTATGAAGGAACAACCAGTGAGGTAGGAAAAAAGCCAGGGGAGTATGCTGTTCTGGAAGCAAAGGGAAGAAAATCATGTAATAAAAATGCTTGGTGAACATAATGGCATAAAGTTTATTCTTTATTTAGGATCACTTTATTAACCTGTATTCTCAGATGTAGACTTACTAGGCCCAATTGATAAAATTGTTGAAAAGGCAAGTACAAGGAAATCAGACCTGTGGTACTACACTAGAAATGCTAATTAACATCCAGGCTAATTAATCAATACTTTTTGAATTCAGTTTTTCCATTGTTTGTGAATTCACCTAACTACAATCAAAGAGTTCACAATAATTTCCAACAAAGCTATTGGCTAAAAAAAGTATGACTTTGGCAACTGACTTCATAAAAGAGAGAACTATAACATTCATCTGATTTATATAAATTAAGTCACTCCTCGTGACTTAATTTCTTGTTTCCTTCATTGCATTTATTACAATTTCATTGTTTCATTTTATTATTTTCTTGTTTAATTGTTACTACCTGTCTCCTCGAGTAGAGAATAAGGTATATGAAATATAGGGATGCTTTCATCTTAATCATCTCTGACTTCCCAGCACCAAACACAGTACCTGGTTTTCAACAAATAGTTGAATGGATCAAAACAATGAGAAAGAAAAAATGGTTTTGCATGACACTTTTACTAGAGAAATCTAGCCCCTTTTAGGGCCCAGGTAGCTGGGACAACTCAATGATTTGCTCCATTGGCCAATTTTTCTAAACCAAAAATTCAATGCAGAGGCCAGCACCTGTCTGTCAAGTGGCTTGATAATAGGGTATCAGAAATGGCATCCATTCTACAGATTCTAGAAGATGCCTTAATTACAAAGCTTGTGACTTTTTCTACTCAAATTTTATCTTTATATAAATGTCATTGTGCTGAAGACTGTGATACGGCATTCTAATCGCCCACTGTTGTCCCATGGATTTCCTTAACTGCAGAGAGAGCACTACACCATAGGCCATGCT
This sequence comes from Smutsia gigantea, assembly GCA_032199065.1. Taxonomy (NCBI): domain Eukaryota; kingdom Metazoa; phylum Chordata; class Mammalia; order Pholidota; family Manidae; genus Smutsia; species Smutsia gigantea. Next base: position 38,141 of record JAVSCE010015114.1, on the reverse strand, counting down.
CTTTCTCGGGGACAATGGGAAACTTAAGAACAACAGAAAAAGATCACAAAAAGTTGAGGTTAAGTAGCCACCACTGTGAAGGCCAAAAGACCTCCTTGGTAGACACAAAAAAGTTCTCAGATCCTGCAGTTCCTGGGCAGAGAAAGCTAATGACCAGGAGCAGGGATCAGTCATCAGAGTAGTCAAAAGTCCAAAACACTTAAGCAAGTCAGGTCTGCTAAGTCAAGATCCGCGCTGGAAGAGAACATGATCCTGCCACATAGGGTGAGATGTCTGGTTTGACACCTCCCCAGATCTTGAGATCCCAGATTCCCCAGAACTTTCTGAACCCACAAAAGTGGCCTTCCCCTTCCTTCTCGGGCATGATGTATATAAAGGCTCCACCCTCATAAGATAACATGTGCCTCCCTAATTCCCATCTGTCTGCCCTTACTTCTTCAGTCCCTCAGGCCTAGAACTGGGGTTATGTCACAGGATAACCCACCTGAGAAATACTAGGCCTAATACAGAGGTTTACTCCCCAAAGGAACTGGATGATCTAGCTAGTTTATACTGGCCAGGAGAGTACATGTGAGATTAAATTCTGAGGGTGTTTGATTAAAGGGGTCCAAATTTAAGATTAGATAAGGGAGTATTTTTTTATTTGAGGCCACTCTCCTGAGATGCAGGTTATACAACCAGCAAGAATCTCAGGAAATGGTATAAACTCACTACTAAGATGGTTCCTAGAGACCTGGAAAAAGTAATAGCTCATATTAAATATGGTTGAAATGAAGAAATACTGTGCCAGATGGCAGAAGACAGGATTACAAGGCTCAGAGAGTGAATTCTGGAGTGCATGTGCTACATACAGTCAGAAAATGCATCTGTTAATTATGTTTCACAGGAAGGCCCAGAAAACACACCATTTACCAAAGCCATTAGGAGTATGCTAGTGAAAAGACACCCATTATTAGCAAACTCTGTGGTGGCTGTCTCTAAAGGCCAGGACTGACAGAGGAAGGGCTGTTATAGAACTAAGCTCATTGATAACAATGGGAATGACAGGACCAGGTGAGGAGCAGAAGCCATCAGAAGCAGAGGACACAGTTATCATCAGATTAACAAGATTGGGGTATGTGGGGGGCTGACCCAAAGAATGATTGAGATAGTTAAAATAACATGACATCCCTAGAGGTAAAATAGCTGACAAGGCTACTACTCAGTGAGCACATGCAAAAGAAATCAAAGACGGCCAACCACAAAGCAGGAATGTTGTCCCTGTGAAGTCACGATCTCCTGTTCAGCTTCCAAACCTGAGCTAATGTTGCAGCCAGAACCTTCTAACTGAAGAGGCCCAGTTTCCAGAGGGAAGGACCCTGCAACACCATAGCAAGAATATACAGTAGCAATTTGCCCTTCTCCTTCTTCAAAGGCACTTACAGACCTTTATTTAGTTAAGTATGCACTGGGAACAGGGATACCCAAACACTTCAAGGGCACAGGGTTGCCAGTGACACCAGGAGACCTGAAGCCATCCCTCCTCACTAGAATGGAGGTATATGGAGGCCAGAAATAAATGGAGCTCTGCCCAAGGTCTAGCTCATACTGGGTCCATTACAACCACAGACCCACGTGATGATGATTCCCAAAATATATAATCAGAATAAGACATACTTGGCAAGTGCCAAAACACCCAAATCAAGTCCTTGGCCTATAAAGTAAGAGCTATAATTACAGAGAAAGCCAAGAGGAAGAATTTGAAACTGCCCCACCCCAACCCTGACAAGGCCATAAATTTAAAAATGAACAGGTACAGGGAGAGGCTGGTAGAAATCAGTGTTCCTTTAAGTATCTAAACAGCATTCTAGGATGGCCCCAGTGAAGTTATGCAAGGTTGCTGGTGGGTCCACACTGCAGTTAGACTTCTTCGCTTATCACTTCTGTCTCTGTCCCCTCCCTTCCATAGGAGTTGATTCCAAGGACACTCCTTCATAAACTCTATTTCAGAATCTGATTTTTGGGCAACCCAACGTGAAACAATCATTTTCCACCTTGAATTTATGTTACATTTCCTTTTTAAGTAATCTTGAGCTTATCTTCAAGACTACTTTCCAATTTAATTGGGTATTGCTAGGTGTCACTTCTAGAAAACCTTTCCCAAAGTAGTATCCTACTAAGAAGTACTTTTTTAAAGTCTTTGGGATTCTTCTCCAGGAACTTCCAATTTACAGGTGTTCTCTGCATTTAAAATTATTGTTGACTCATGTCAATCGCCATTTTCCTATCAAAGATCTTAGGTAACCGCTCAATTCAGTATTTAAGAAAAAACAAAGTTTTTCTGATCATATATCAACACAAAGCATTCGAAGCTAGCTCATATCTCATTTTCTCCAAAAAGCTTTTCATTGATTCCAAATGGAATTACCCTATTTTTACTTCATCAGCATCTAAGTATATAGGCCACACATAGTATGTTCATAACTTGTTTAACAGCTTCATTGTAAGTATACTGAAGTTGTGTATATAAAGACAGATTCTATTTACACAAAAGACAATTAAAAAATGTTGAGAACTGCATTTTCCTTTTCTTTTATACAGTCTCATAAAAGTATCTACACAATCTCTTGATTAATGTCGCTACCTGGAAAGTTACAGATGATTTCAAAACATTATATAAGTTTTACAGAGTAAGGAATTTATAATTAAATATGAAAAACTACTACAAATTAACTGTATATACAATCTTGAAGTTAAACAGTAGAGTTTCTCAACTATTTCTATGAATAAGTACAGCTTAATCAAGTTAATAAATAATAACAATAAAATCAAGCATGCATTTTTAAAAAGTAGTGCATAGTTATTGGCACTCTACACTAAAATCTTGGGTAATAAGATATTTAATATATTCTAAATACTATGCAAGCTAACTTGCTGCTATTGGATACAAGGTCTTGAAACTAAACCTTAAAAAATAAAAAGAAACCCTAAGTATGTCTCTAGTTACAGTTGATTCTAGTGATGAGTTTATTTCTATGAAAAACCAAGGCAACATACATATATTTAAATACTACATGGTTTCTGTGACAATAGAGTAACAAATGGGATGTCTGTCTGTTAATGTAACAAAATTCTCTCAGGACATATTACTGAATTATGATGGAAGTCAGCTCTTGGAAGGAAAAAATTTGGAGAATTTTACAGTAGGCCTTGGCCCCCAATTAAATGTTACCTAAACTAGGGGAAATAGAGTACTGCACTATATTTTAATCAAATACTGTAGACTTAACCAGAGATTCATGATTGTGATTGGCTGTCCTCCTACTTTATTGTGGACCCTTGTGGATCATACTAACTCATGTTCAGTCCCCACTTCCTCTGCTTCTCCTACCACGAAAGAGATCATATAAACACCCACAAAGACGACTGAAGATCACATCTTGATCACTAGCCCGAAAGAAAGCACAGACTGCCAATGACTCCAAAAAGTCTTGCTCAGGTAATTTAGCCATTGCCACTGCCCCATTCATGACAATCATGCATTTCATTAACCCCAGGATCTAGCAATTCTTAGAAGAGAAAAGTATCTCCAGGGATAGCAGCAGAGACAACCTTTTTTGGGACAGACCCGTGATATTATCATTTGGCCACTAATAGGTATGAAGGCAGGGGTGTGTATGTGTGTGTGTGTATGTTTCATTCAAATCAGTTCTAATTATTAAAGTTACAACACCAAACTTGGATATTCCTATAGCTTATTATGTTAGTTATCTTTAATTTTTTAAAATTCAACTCAAATATAGATAAAATAGAGATCATACGTACTTGGAAGAAACTGCCTCCATGAATTCATCCAAGAAACCATCGTACTCAGGCCCTCTCACTCTCCTCTGGCGTAGTCCAATGTACAACGGGTCTTTAAGTAACTCCTAGATAAAAAAAAAAATTACGAGATATAGAAATAATGATAGGCAAGTCATTTACTGATTCTGACCCTCAGTTCCTCCTCTGTATAATAGGAATGGGAATAGAAATAAGATTTTTCCATACTGATTCAGACAGTGTTATTATTTAGTATTATATAGAATCTATCTACAGTATTAATATGACAATAAGAAAAATAATCACTAAACATTAAAACACTCTGCCTTATTCTAACGGGAAAAAAGGAGTAAAATCTCTCAGTGGTGATAATTAGAAGAGCTCTATTCAGATTTTACAAGCAAAGTTTATTACACAGAAAAATAATGTTGGGTTTTGAAGTATTATATTAGCTTAGGAAATGGAAACACAGCAAATATTTTCTTAGATTTATTTTCTGTTTCTAAAAGCAAAATGTTTGACAAACATTTTGATTATATATTGAATACAATAGTTGATGTTAAAAATAATTTTTAGCCTTGACTATACTTTCTCTTAATCTTTTTATTACAGTTTAAGTTTTTTCTAAAATTGATAGATATGAGACAACACTGCTGTGTCCATTTTTTAGTATATGTAATACTGTTTTTATTAATTTTTTAATTGAGGTATAATTAATATACTGTAAAATGATCCCATTCCTAACCAAAGCTCCCAGTAAACTAGGAATAGAAACTTCCTCAACCTAATAAAGGACATGTGTGAAAAATCCACAGTTAATAACACATTTAACAATGAAAGCTTGAAAGCTATTCCCCTAAGATCAGAGATGACAAGGATATCCATGCTAACCACTTCTATTTAGCATTATGCTGGAGACCCTAGCTATTACAACAAAGCAAGAAAAAGAAAAATTAGGAATACAGATTAGAAAAAAGAAGTAAACTGCTTTTATTTTTATACATATGATCATGTATATGGAAAACACTAAGGAATCTATAAAAAATAGATGAATTTCAACATGATCATAGGATGTAAGGTCAACATACACAAGTCGGTTTTACCTCTTCATACTAGCAAAGAACAGTTGAAAATGAAATAAAACACACAACTCCATTTACAACAGCATTCCAAAATATAAAATTCATTGTGAAATACTTAATAAAACATGTCTAAGTCCTCTACACTGGAACTACAATGTATTACTGAAATAAATTCATAATGACAAACTGCTTTTGCAAGCTGAAAAAAAAATAACAATCTATGACATGTAACAGTGAAACATTTGACAGAACTATTACCTCAGTAACATGGTAACATGGACTAGAGGAAATATACCTAAAGAACTTGTCAATCTGGCTAAAGAGATTTCCAGTCAGAACGCTGAATGTGTAAACTGGCTTCTCATAGCTCATGTTAAAACAGAGATGAACTAAGTAAGAAAAGGTGCAGTTTGTGAGCAAAATTTAAAGAGAATATAGAGGACACAAGACTCACTTGTAAGTATTTCCAAAGTAAAAAAAGGCCTGCAGTCAAAGATCAAATTAAGGATGTGGTTGTGGCAACTCTTTTGAAAAAAAACTTCTGCAGAGTAAAGGACACCATCAACAAAACAAAAAGGCAACCCACTGTACTGAGAACATACTTGCAAATGATTAATCTGATAAAGGGCTAATATCCAAAATATTTAAAGAACTCATACAGATCAACACCAAAAAACCCCAAATAACCTGATTAAACAATGGACAGAAGACTTAAATAGGTATTTTTTCAACAAACACATATAGATGGTCTACAGACATGTGAAAAGATGCCCAATACCACTAATCATCAGGGAAATGCAAATCAAAACCATGATGAGGTATCGCCTCAGACCAGTCAGAATGGCTACTACCCAAAAGACAAAAAATAAGTGTTGGCAAGGATGTGGAGAAGAGAGAACTCTCACACACTGCTGGTGGGACTGCAAATTGGTGCAGCCACTATGGAAAGCAGTATGGAGGTTTCCCAAAAAACTGACAGTAGAAATTCCATAGAGCCTAGCAATTTCACTTCTGGGAATTTATCCAAAGACACAAAATCACTAATCTGAAAAGATATATGCATTCCTATGTTTATCGCATTATTAACAATAATCAAAATATAGACACAAGCTAAATATCCATCAATAGAGGAACAGATAAAAAAGATGTGGTATATATATATATATATATACACACATATATATATATATATATATACACACTGGCAATACAATATTTTATTACTCAGCCATAAAAAAGAATGACATCTTGCCATTTGTGACAACATGGATGGACCTATAATACATTATGCTAAGCAAAGTAAGTCAAACAGAGAAAGGTAAATATCATATGATTTTACTTACATGTGGAATTTAAAAAGCAAAACAAACAAATGAACAAACAAAACTGATATGGACTCATAAACACAGAGACTAGACTGGTGGTTACCACAGGGAAGTGCAGATGAGGGGATGGGTGAAATAGGAGAAAGAAAAAGAAAATCAGTGAGAAAGTTCGGTATCTTGATCAGAATGATGGGTAGATGACCACACACACATGTGAAAGTTCATCAAGCTGTACGCTAAGATTTATCTACTTTATATTCAAAAACAGAAACTGTTCCCATAGCACTCTGAAAAGTCAACATAGGGAAACTGTACATTTGAAAAAACTGTGAGTGGGGCCTTTATCTAATAGACTAAACTATAATCTGATATACAGACAGCCTATAAAAAATTTAAGGGTGCTCTACAGTTGGATTATTTGGCACGGAGACACTTCAAAATGAAAATACTTCCCTGAGTCCCCAACTTTCCACAGCAAGAAGGCAGGCTGAGAAAGCCGTTCAGCTTCAAAATGGCTGTTTCATATGGAAAAGGAGGGAAATCTCCAGAGGACAGAGCCAGAAGCCTAAGGGAAAATGAACTTCAGATAAGATCCAGAGAAAATAAAGCTGGGCCCTAATCAAAGAACATTCCCTGACCCCCCAAATAGGTGGCCTTGCAACATGTATCCAGTGGGGTTCATAATCGCCATGAACCAGTTAGAGCCGTATGATCATTCTTCTTCCCATTTTGAATGGAGTACTGATTCTGGTTCTCTGCCTGCCCTTGCCTCACCGCTGTTTGGTATGTGGGAACATGTAAAAGCAGCCACATCAAGAAGCAAAACACAAGGAGCTCCATTTGCATCTCTACCTGATTTAGAGGCAAGATCCTGAACTATGGGCCTACTGCTATTATTGGGGTGAAACTTTTGGGAACCTAGGATGGAGATGAGCATAGTATCCATGTGGAAGGTGAACAATCTGTGAAGGATGAGAATCTAGATGGAGAAAGGCCAAGCTGTCCCGAGCATCCCAGCCTCTTTAGCTATCTCGGTGAATCATGAACATTAATAAAATAGCAATTGTTTTAGTCACTAAATTTTGAGGTGATTTGTTATACATAAATGATATGCTTTTGCAGGTGTGGGTGATGTTAAAATGGTTAAATCATTTGCATCATATGAGTTGGGATCTGCTCAAAGCCAACAGAAATTATAACCTAGTTCACACCTATTGTCCTAATGTAATTATTAACAGAACCCTCTTTCATTGTGAAAGCATCTTGGTTTGGCCAAACATTATGTGGTCATCCTACTTATAATGGAGAGCACAACGAGTTAAGACTTTCTGGCTAGCGGGAAGGCAACATATTTAATCACATAACTGTATTTTAGGTGAAATGTAAAATCTGAAACAGGGCTGTTGTAAAGCCCAGCTGTTCCTTGAGGCCTAAAAACCTGAGACAACATAATGGCAGGCTTCTGACCAGCTGAGGTTGAAGTGCCCATGAGCTACTAATGGCTGCCAGAATTCAAATACTTTCTCCCATGTCCAGAATATATATTTGAAAGTCTGAACTGTGAATTAGAAGAAAGAACACATTGAGAAAACATACATGCTTCCCCTTCTCTTTTCTCTCATTCTTTCCCAGGCTAAAAATTAAAGTATATATCATGAAGAATTCTGACTAAAATGAAGAGTCAATAATAAAGACTTATGAATAAGATAAAGTTTTTGAATGAAATCAGGAAGCTATGAAATTCTTCCAATCATAACACCCATATCAAAAATTACTGTTTTTTAAAATTCCATAATTAAAGCTTGAATAACTTTTGGAGATTTGGCTAACAAAAAAAAAGTTAGTATCTACAAAAAGCAACTTCACAAGATTACACAATTTTGATAATGGGTCCATAGATCAAGTAGCATAGCCAAGATATGATGTCAAATCATTGCATTAAAAAATTCATGTAAGTCAAGAGTAAACATTTATTTAGCTCTATGTTGGAGAAAAAAATGAAAGACTTGGTATTAAGCAAGCAGTGTCACGTGTAATGTGTGTGGTATCACTAAGACTTATAAAGACAAGTATCAGAGAAGGGAAAAGATTAGTTGAAAAAGGTTAAAAGACAAAGCATGTGGAAATAAAAGAGAATTCTAAAAAGGAGATAAGGAGGCTGTATATTAGTAAAGTTAATTATCATACTTGTTAGCACTACTTCAATTCTGGAAGCATTAATTTATTTGAAATAATACTAATCATTACCAACTCTCTCACCTTGTGCTTGTTGCTTACATTTCTACATTTCTAGTCTTAAGTTCCTGAGAATTAAAAAATATTTTCTTAATATTTTAAGTTTCTTATCATTACAAAAGCAGTATTTGCCTATCAGAAAATTTAAGAGCAGTGAAAAAGTAAAATTAAAAACAAGAATACCAATAATCTCTATATTTAGAACTACCTACCACTAGCACCTTGATGTATATTCTTCTAGATCCTTTTGTTTATGTCTGTGCATGTATAATATTAGCTGCCAGAATTTGGAACAATATCATAGACTCTTCTATAATCTCTTTTCACATAAGAATATATTGTGAAAAATTTTCATGTCACTAGATGAACATTTTTAAAACTTGTGATCTGTATTAGAACTTTGACTTCCTAGAGAGGATGAAAAATTGACAACTCCTTCACACCCTGCCATGACATATAATGTCTATTTTGCAGCAGTCTTAAGTAAAAGTATTGACTTTTATATATATGTGTGCACATATATGAAATATACATACAGATATATATAAATATACACATATATTTATATATAATGTTATCAAGTAGCATTCATTTGTATTTCTTTTCTAATACTGCTGAACTTTTTAAATAAATTTATTGACAACTTTTATTTCTTCACTTGTCAATTATCTATGACTATATATCCTTAAGCCCTTTTTATATTTCACATTCAACATCTTTATTGACTTGAAGCGTTTTTAAGTGTTTGAATATTAAGAACACTATAAACCTTTATCTGCCATAATATTATGAATATTCCCTATTTTAGCATTTATTTAATAATTTTATTTATAATATACAGATAATCATTTATTATTTTCAAATAAAAAATTACATAAAGAAATAATACATAATTTTTTGCTGTCTTGCTGGCTCTTATCATCAATAAGTTTAAGCAAACTAACTGCCAACATCAGTCAGGAGTTTAAAGCAATACTTAAATGTCAGCATGTATATGAGCTGGCATGAATGTTAAAAAGTGGTAGAAATAAAAATAAATTAAAATTTTACTGTGATTCAGTAAGGCTGGAGTGGGGTCCAGGATTCTGCATTCTTAACACATGCCCCTGGTTTCTTAAGTGGTTGGTCAATGGAACATATATTAAGAACACCCATTTCAAGTTTATATTATTAAGGTAACATAAAATTATTCTACTTTCCAAAAGGTTCTATCCCATGTAAACAGGTTTCTATTTTAGTTTATATAATGGGTATTTCTAAAATATGTCACAAACTTCAAGGAGTTCCTAATAGTTACAGTGAATATAAAACCAAATTGAAGAAAAACCCCATTCTCTTTCCCAGAGAACTGGTGTAGTGTCTCAGGAAATAGATAAAGAAATTCTTGACATAATCCAGTATCGCCTTCTGATTTAGACAGGGTGAGTTAAAAGGAGTCCACCAAAAAGTAAGCACATGATGCTACAAACTGAAAGCATAGGAAATGAAGGATTATTTTCTCTCCACTGACATTATTATAATGAATAGTACTCAATCCAACGAAGGATGACTTGTCGGCAAGCAATCCCCACAATAGGAAAGGATAAAAGCTAGAAGTGAGGGAAGGGGAGGGAGAAATGATGACTGTCTAGCCTGGACCACGCCCTAGAACTCGCAAATATGTTACCCTATGTGGCTAAAGAGACTTTGCAGATGTGATTAGGGGTGACTCCCCAAAAAGTGAAAAACCTTTCCTGACTGTAGTCATAGAAAGAGATGTGGTGACAGAAGTAGGATCAGGAAGATACGACACTGCTGGCTTTGAAAACGGATAAAGGGGACCAGGAGCCAAAGAAAGAGGCAGTCTCCAGAAGCTGAAAAAGACATGGATATGGAAAGCACTACTGCTGACGCCTTTTATGATTTCAGCCTTTTGAGACTGGTGTCAAACTTGTGATCTATGGAAAAATAAGGTGATATATCTGTGTTAAGTCACTAAGTTTATAATAATTTGCTACGGTACAATTGGAAACTAATTCAAGCAACATTTTAGTGCCAGTGCTAGCTTTGGTACAAGGGCTAAAAGATACATGGTAGGTACATATGACAATAAAATGTATTCTTTCATTCAGAATATAACTGGTTCATGCCAAAGATAAAGATCACTTTTTAGAACACAAGGGGGAACCTTCAAAATGGGAAGTCTTGAGTCTATGAGTTCTGGATCTTGATAGGAATTTAGATCTTGATACACTGTACACAGGAATTGAAGGCCAGGCTAAACATAGAACCAGAATCAGAAAAGCTGACACCTGGAGCAATGAGTTAATAAACAAAGAATAGCTATGCACATAGTTTCCTATTCATACTACCCATGTCCTCTTGAAGACTGACCTTGTATTATGGGCTGAACTGTGTCCCCCGATTCACATGCTCAAGTTCTAACTCCCAGTACCTCAAAATATGATTGTATTTGGAGATAGGGCTTTTAAAGAGGTAATTAAATTAAATGAAATCATTAGGGTGGACCATAATCCAATATAACTGGTGGCTCTTATAAAAAAATTAGGACACAGATGCACACAGAGAAGAGCTCATGTGAAGACATTGGAAGAAGACCTGAAGAAGTCAAGCCAAGGATGGAGACCTTAGAAGAGACTGACCCTGCTGACAGCTTGATCTTGGACTTCTACCTCCAGAACTGTGAGCAAATGAATTTCTATTGGTTAAGCCACACAGTTCTGGGGACTGTCATGGCAACCCCAGCAAACTAATACACCATGTGATACATGAGGCTGTTTTTCATAGCCAAATAAACCTATACAAGCATGGAGAGGACACAGAGAACATTCACTCACATTTTTAGCCAAACAGCAAACTTTAATATTGGTCACTTATTTAAGAAAAATACACAAAAAAAATTTTCTATGAAAAGACTCTGCAGTAACAGAAAAAAAAACAAATTAAGGATGCCATGTCCTTAAGAGACAACTGAAAAAAACTTAATAAAACAAGAAAATTTATATAGCAACTGGTTAACAAGTAAATTAAAGAAAATGTGGACTGTGAAATAACAGATAAAAGGCAGATAAAAATATAAACATCCTACCTAAATGAATGCTTTGCATTATTAACTTAAAGAATGAGTATTTTTTTTTAGCCAAGCACTTCTGTGGCTCAGTTTCAGTGTCTTCATTCTTTAAACTTCCTTTAGTTGAAAGCTGTGGAGTTTTAAGAAATCAGGCAAGCGTGACTTAATAGCAAATGAGAACTGTCTTATCATTCATTCAATTGCTAATTGCTTTTCTATGATCACAACTACTCAATACATGTATTAATGTAAAAGTGGAAAACATTTGTAGTTGATAAAAAGGAATCTAGTTTTCATTAAATTTTGTGAGGTTATTCTGGATAAGACACTAAGTTGTGTTATTAGTTTTTATATTTTATTAGGAAGGATAAAACTGGGCAGAGTCACAAAGGGGATGAAATTAAAAATTATTACCACAGTAATGTTTTAACTAAAAGCTTTTTTCCACATATGAAAGTGAAACATAAAGATCAACATAAAAACTCCACTACATTTTACACAAATCGATCAACTCAGTCATATTTTATTAAACTGTTTTCTTTCTTATCTTCTCAGTAAAGCACAATACAAGAATAAAATGTCAGAATGAATAAAATAACATTAAGAGTTAGTACCAACTATTTTTCTATTCTCCATTTATATATTAAGAGCTAGGAACATAAATTTAGGTTAGATTACTTACAGGTTAGAATATTACTAACATATTTTGAATTGCAGTAACTCATAACAAAGAAAGTTACATATTAGAGTGTTTCTATCCATTTTAAGCAACAGTAAGATTAATCCAGAATCTCAAATGGCTTCTACTCTTAATTCTGCAGTGTAAGTGCATTATTGCTACTGAAATAGTTATGTGTTGCCCAAAGTCAGTAGCGTTATGAGAAAGTTGAGTAAAATACACAAACATATTTTGCTTAATAAATAAAACATACCTCCTTTAGTTCTTAGAAAGAATAGGGCAGATATTTGCTTTTTATTTAAAAAAATCATTCTTCTGATGAACCAAATAAGTGTCACTACTTCTTTGCTTAGAAATGTTGGTCATTAGCAGAATAAACTATTGTTGCTATTGAAAATCAAACAATTTTTGTTAACTGGTTATTATAAGCCACAGGAAAGCTGTTGAGTTTTTAATATTTATTTTATAAGCAGCCACTTTACTGAGGGCTCTAATTTGGTCATCATATTTTTAGTTGATTTTCTTGGGTTTCATCAATAGATAAACATATTGCTTATAAATAATGGTAAATTGGTCTTTTCCTGTCAGTCAGTTATAGCCCATTTGTTTTTCTTATTGCATAAACTAGCACTTTCTGAACAATGAAAAAGAGAATAGTGGTGGTAACAGGTATCTTGATAAACCTTTAAAAAAGCCACTAATATATCACCATTAATTATGATATTGCTAGTGGTTTGAACAGATAGTTTCTGACATTAAAAATATTCTTCAAGATTCAGTTTGTCAATATTTATGAAGAATGTTTGCTTCTACACCTACATTCATTAAGCTAACATTTACTTAGTGCTTATAAAACGCCAGTCACAAGTCTAAGCATTCAAAGAGTTTTAAATCATGCCGTTCTCTATACAAGGTGGGTACTCATTTCACATGAAGAAACTCAAGCACAAAAGTGCTGAGTAGTTTTTTCAAGATTACACATCTGGAAACATGGGTAAACATGAGACTTTTAATTAACTAATTAGCACTTTCTTGTTATGTGCTATTTTTTACCAGGTTTGGGTATTAAGGTTATGTTCTTTTCATAAAATGAAATATGAAGCTGTCAATTTTAATATGCTCTGGACAGTCTATATAGCATCATAACATTTCCTTAGAAGTTTGAATGATCAAACCCATAATCTTATCTGAGTTTAAAACTGAATTCTATTTAACATTAAACTTTAGACCTATTTTTCTTTTTGTGAGTTTGCTTCTTATAGTTTTGTCTATTGTTGGCGTGGACTCTGGTGACATGGTTCACAAGCATTGAGCCATTCCGGATGGGGCCGTTTTACCTAACCATTTTATGTAACAGTCTAGGGGGCACAACTATTAGCCACAGGATGGATGCTGGCCACATCAGAAAGACCAACCAGCTGTTATCAGTCAGACTGGAGACTGAGTTCACATGGGCGATTAATCAATCAATCATATCTAAGTAATGGAGCCCCCAGTAAAAACTGTGGACATTGGAGCATATATCAGTCTCACACATCAGCACCAAAGAGTAGCTTGTCCTGACTCTATGGAGAGGAAAATGGAAGCCTCACATCTGGAACCTTCCAAGACTCTTCCCCGTGCAGCTCTTCCTGTGGCTGATTTCAGTCCATATCCTGTCCATGTGATACACCATAACTGTGGTTATAATAGCTTTCAGGGAAATCTCTTGAGTTCTTTTTAGCAAATTATCAAGCCTGAGAAAGATAGAGGGAATCCCCTTGAACTTGCAGCTAGTGTCAGAAGCAAAGGCAATCTTGGGGACTATGCCCTCAAATTTTGCAAAACTGAGTCATAAACAGTTAATATAGAGTTATATAACTATAAAATAGTAATACAGAGTTAGAGACAAAGTATAACTGGCAGAGACATGGCTTGCTAGCTGTCCTTAATGGTTCGTCAAATGTCCTTATTAAAGCATTTAATAAATTTGAAACTAGTTACCTATGTATCTCCTCTTCTAGATTCAGAACATCTTGCTGGCAAGATATTAAATTATTAATTGATATCACCTAAGCTTTGCTTAGGCCTTGCCAAATAGTATGTGCTCAATATTTGTCTAATTCAATTAAATATACATAGTAGAATTTGAAGAGTTTCAGAAAGGTCCCTCAAGCTAAAAAGATATTCTCCAGTCAAAGAGTTAAAATTCTAGTGTTCAGTTATTTTTTTTTTACTAGTATGTCCAAAAGTCCACTAGTGGTAAGCAAAAATCTCTAGAATCAATGAATAGTACTTTAACAATAGATTCATTTAAATTATCAGATAATTTTCTAGTTTAGTTGTTTGAAAAACATTGAAATAAAATAAGCACCAAGCATGTTTAATGGGAAAAGAACAAAAAAAGTGAGATCTACAACACAGCAAAGTCAGAAATTTGATGAAGGACAGGTGGGTACAGTTCCACAAGCTGAGACAGTAGGATGCAGGACAGAAACAGAGTGACATAAAAGCACTGGATACCAAAAGAGGAAAGGAATACAGGGAATACTAGGAATATGGGAATACACTATAATGTGTGAAAATTCAAGACAAGTGGCCAACTTGGCAATTTTAAGACATACCTTCATGAAATAAAGTATTTCATGTAACTAACATAATCTCTAGTAATGCAAGAAGCAGTCTCAATGGTGTTTCCTCAGTGCACCACTTTCTCTATGTCCACATTATACTGACAGCTTCTCGATAAAAAGCCCAAGTTTAAGACTGAATTCTTAAATTTTTGCATGACTGTCTCATCACTCTTTACTCCTCTTCCTCTCTCCTAGAATTTTTAAGATGTTCTACAGATTTTGTGATTCTTAAATTTTATTTGATTTCAGTGCAACTTATCACAGAAGAATATTTTAAAATATATGAAAAAATAAAATCTTAATATTCAATGTATATACACAATTTTAGGGCACTTGTTTTAAGAGGTCAATTTAATAATTTCTAAGTCATTTATTTTGGTATTGAAAAAGAAAATGCCAGATGAGCAATGTGTTTTTATCAAAACCTTTATAAAGGTTAAATGAGCACTCATGTATATAGGAAGTTAAGTATTATATATAATCTTGTATGTATGGATTTACATAAAAATTGTTCAAGTTACTATAACAAATTATTAACAGTCTAATTGTTTTAGAAGAGACAAAGAAAACAACTATAAAAATGGTACACATATAAATTACCAAGGTCTTATTTGGTGATGTCTATTCTGGATTTGATATTTGCAGTCAAAGACTTTTTTTAAAAGTCTATCTGTAACTTACCATGATCTTTCATCTCTATTTCAGAAAATTCTACATTTAATTTTTAGTATCTATCACCCATAACAAATCCTAAGTAAAGAATGAACAAAAAATGTAGTACTTGATATAGAACTTTAAGATACTAAAATATTGATGCAGGAATGAGAAATGCTAAACCCCAATCATCTACTTCAAGTTCAATATAGACTTTCAGAACAAGATTTCAGATTGATTAAACCTAGTAAGTCCTTTGAGATGAATTACTGCATAGCATGGAAATAATATTTTTTAATAAGTAACTATGATCTCATAAAGTAAAACATATACTTTATAGAATAATGGTATAAATGTTCATCAAAGGATAAAACACTAAAGAAATTGGTAAAAGATTAATCACATTGTAGAGGCAGAGAAGGGAAAAGGAAAAGAGAAAGAATAATTTTCTTTTAAGAGTTGGAGGTCAGGTGTGAAATGAGAAATAGAACCAGACAGAAAAAAGTGAACTGCATGAAGTCCCTGGCATAAGCTCAAAATGCAAGAAATTGTGCTATTTTTAAGGTGTATAGTCTTATAGTCTTAAATTATTTACCTCATTTTCCGTTCCCACGTCCAGAAGGACAGGCAGACATTCTTGAGGATTCATCCCTCCACAAGCTGTATACAGAGCCAATTTTCCCACAGGGATGCCCATTCCATTACAGCCAAGATCTCCCAAGCCAAGAATACGCTCTCCATCAGTCACCACAATAGCCTAGAGGAAAAAGAAAAAATGTCTATTAATAGATGTTTGCAAATCCTGGGGCACAGTTTCTGGTCTCTATTTCTGAAGTTAATACTGATAAAATAAAATAGCAAGCTGTCAAAAACTATAAATTGAATGTACATAGAAAAGATTTTATATTTTTGTAAGTGTGGAAAGACTGTGGAGAATTAAATTTGACACATGTATCTTAAGTATTTTAATACATATATATGATTAATTTAGTTATTGAAAAAAGAAGAGAGGGTATGCACATAAAGATTCATACCCAAATAACTCAGCTTTCAATCAAGAGGTGCAAGTGGGAAGAGGACAGGAAAATAAGAGATCAAACTGGTAACTAAAGTGAAACTTAGAACAAGTTTGAAATTAGTTACATCCACTTTGATAATTATACGAGTGTCCACAGTTAAATAATGCATATTTATTGAGTAGCCCCCAATGTTCTGATCTCTAGTTTATTCATTTTGACACCATCCTGTTATTTTCACAACAATGTTGATCCAGCCTCTGTAACTCCTATATCCACTGGGTATTTTTCTACCATCTTTGAAGTATGCCAAGCACACTCTGCTACTTCTCTTACATGCTAATCTTCCACTAGACGTAATGAATTTTGTTAAGTTTAATTCTAATCACCTTGAATATCTATGAAGCATACATTGTAATCATGTGATTTTAATCCTATGCAATTTAAGAAAAATTTTTTGAAGTATTATTGAGATACAATCTTATGTTGGTTTCAAATGTACAACACAGTGGTTCAACAGTTACCCATATTATTAAATCCTCACCCCCTCTAGTGTGGTTACTATCTATCAATGTAGAAAGATGTTATAGAATCATTGACTGTATTCTCCATGCTCTACTACCATCTCCGTGACAAACATTGTGATTGCAAATTACTGTGCCCCCTTATCCCCCTCACCTTCCCCTGCACCCACCTCAAAATCAATTTAGTGAAGGAAAGATAGCCTTTTTTTTTATAACATATGGTACTAGAACAACCGCCTTCCATAGGGAAAAAATAAATAAAAATAAAATAAATAACATAAAACAAAGTAAACCTAAACCTAAATATCACACCTTTTACAAAAACTAACTCAAAATATATCAAGGACCTAAATGTAAATATAGAACTGTAAAACTTTTGACAAAAGCATAAGAAATATCTTTGGGATCAACAGCTAAGCAAAGAGCTCCAAGACTTATGTCAAAAACACAATATATAAGAGAAATATTTTGATATACTGGCCTTTGTCAACATTAAAAAAAAAGCTTTTGCTCTGTGAAAGACCCTATTAAGAAGATGAAAAGATAAGCTAGAGTGGGAGAAAATGTTTGCAAATTACATATCTGACAAAGGATGGATATTTATAATATATAAGAACTCTTGCAACTCAACAGTAAAAAAAAAGAAGAAGAAGAAATTATTGATATACATAAACACCTTGGTGAATTGCCAGAAAATCATGCTGAGTGAAAGCCAATCCCCAAAAGTTGTACATTGTATGATTCCACTGATACATCATTCTGGAAATGACAAAATTACAGAAACAGAGAAGTTAGTAATCTCAGGGTTTAAGATGGTAGTGGTGTTGGGAGAGAAGTAGGAATGACTATAAAAGGGCAATATGATGGATGGAAATGTAGTGATCAAAATGTTCTGTACACTGAGTGCACTGATGTCAATATCCTGGTATAACATTTATTATATTGTTATACTCAGTGAAGTATACACAGGATTTCTCTGCATTACTTCTTACATCTGCATGTGAATATACAATATTTTAAAATAAGGAATTTAATTAAAAAGAAAATATCACACACACACATAGAAGAATACTGTTCAGATTTTAAAAAGAAATCTTGTGGTTTGTGACAACTTGGATGAAACCTGAGGGCATTATGCTAAGTGAAATAAGTCAGACACAGAAAGACAAATACTGTATGATCCCACTTACATGTGGAGTTAAAAAAAAACAAACAGATACAAATTTGTGGCTTCCACTGATGGGGGGTGGGGTGGGGGTAGTGGGGGAAATGAATGAAGGTGATCAAAAGATACAAACTTCCAGTTATAAAATAAGTACACCCTGGGGGTGTAATACACAGCATGATTACTATAATTAGCAATATTGTATTGTATCTTTGAAGGTTGCTAACAGAGATCTTAAAAGTTCTCATCACAAGAAAAAAAACTGTAACTACATGTAGTAATAGATGTTAACTAATCTTATTGTGCTAATCATCTAGCAATATACATAAATAATTGAATCACTATTTTTTCTTATGATGAGAAGACTTAAGATCTACTTGCTTAGCAACTTTCACATTAAGCTTTGTGGAGTTTTAATTTTCCCTAAACTTACCCACCCCACCCAACTCCAAGATAGCCTTGAAAATTAACAGATTCATAACTATGAGAGTTAAAAAAAAAAAACCAAAGCCCTACCTACAGTCACTGGAAGGGACAGAACAGATTTGAAACTACTCCAAAGCCTCATCACCAGATAATTATTATTATTTGACTTGTCTGGCAACTCAATGAAAAGCTCCATTCTCATGTCGTCTTTATTTAACAGGACTCAGAGCTCACTCAGTGAGAATATCTCTAGTCTCATCCCAAGGGCATTTGTTGAAAACAATAAGCAGCAGTTGTTTAACACTGCAGCTGCTGGAAACCAAAAACTAAAAAATGAAAAACTGGGGAGAGAGACATACGTCCATAGAGGACTTAGAAAAGCTCCCAGCATATTCCTGAGAATCTAGAATGCCACATACATATGAAAGACTATGCAAATATTTAGGAAAGACCTGAAAAGGCCCAATTTCTCCTTCCTGGCTGATTTTGAGGTTCTGTGCAAGCAGCAAAAGAAGACCAAAACAGAGTTGTAAATTGTCTGTCTGAGCACTGAAGGTATGCCCAACATGGAATGTAAACAGTAACAAATAAACTTGACTATATTAAAAATGAATAACATAAGTATATAACTACACCAAAGGAGGTGAAAAAGAAAATATTTAACTTAGGTAACTTTGGAAAACAGTATTTTGATTGTATACTGTCATACTATAAACAAAAGGTACTGTAAATAAATATTATACTCCAGTTTTTAAATTTGTGTATCACAGGATATGTGGAAGCAATTCTGAAATTACTTTATGTGCATACTAGGACAGAGTAAACAAATAAGCACTTTTATTATGGATAATAGGATCTAATTTTCTGTCAGAGAAAGGAGTTACAAATAAATTAAGGGAGAAGGTTATCATGAATCCTGCAATGTGGGGCTATTGGAGATATTAATGTGAACTCCTGGTTTTTAATATATGTAGAGATTGATAGGCACAAATTAAATATCGATGTGTGTGGTTTGTATATGTTACTCTAAGCCACCTAGTGTCAAATCTTCATTTCTAAATATCAGTAAATGTACTTAAGGCTACTTCAAAAAGTGGTTAAGTCTTGGACTGGAGCAGGGAAAACACAAGATAAGCCTGGAATATCATGTGATGCCAGAAAGTAATAAGTATTTGAAAATTGACAAAAGTCTGTTGAAAGGCCACAAAAGTTAACTTGAAGGAGGTACCAGGGGCCAAATCAGGGGCAATTTAAGCAACAAACCAAATAATGATAGTAATGAATTAAACCACAGACTGAAATAAATATCATGAGTTCATACTGATATGAATAAATAATCAAATAAATAAATGGAGAAGGGGCAGCTCTTCCTTTCAGTATAAATCCAGTTAATAAGTATAGAAGGAATGGTGGAAAAAGAAAACTTAAACACAAGAGTAGTAATTGTTGCAGACAAAAATATATGTTAACATTGGTGGGTAAAAGTATGATAAGGGACAAAAACAGGCATAGTATACGAGTAATTCCTCAAGAGACACACACCACATTTATTAATTTGAAAAGTAAAAATAATCGCTTTATAGAGGAGAATGCTGGCAAACCCCACATTAAGCAAGTGATCAAAGTTAATATCACCAAGATTAGGACATATTCATATTTTGTATCTCCTGGTATGATGTACAAAGAAGGGCACTAAATTACTTCTGTGGCATTCTTGCCAAAAATGCACAGTGTCAGTCTAATAACAAATATCAGAAAAACCCAAAGTGAGCAACATTCTACAAAATACCCAGTCAGTACTCTTCAGTTAATAGTATTGTGCCAACAGTCATATACTGGTTTGATGGCTGTGCTATGGTTATGTAAGATGTCAACATTAGGGGAAGCTAGGGGAAGCATGTATAGGAACTTTGTGTACCATTCTTGCAATCTTTTGGTGAAGCTAAAGTTATTTCAGAGTAAAAAGTTTAAAAGATAAAACATAAAATATGGATAAGAATAACACAAACCAGTGAAAAATGAGAAAGCAACAAAAACCAAACAGAGTAATAGACTAAGTTATGGCATATTTCTACAAACATACTGGGATATGAAGGTCTACATGAATTCATGAGCACTTTCTTTTTCTCCCATTCAGCAGCTTGCCTTTTCATTTTGTTGATTTCCCTTACCATGTGGAAGCTTTTTGTTTGATTTACTCCCACCTGTTCAGTTTTGCTTTTGTTGCCTTTGCTTTTAGAGTTAGATTTAGAAAAAAAAATCATTGCCAAGACTGATGTCAAGGAGCTTACCACCTATGTTATCATCTAGGCATTTTATGGTTTCAGGTCTTACATTCAAGCCTTTAATCCATTTTGAATTCCTTTTTGTGTGTGGTGTGAAGTAGTGCTCTACTTTCATTCTTTTGCACTTGTCTATCCAGTTTTCTCAACACCATTTTTTGAAGAACTGTTCTTTCCCCAAAGTATATTTTTGGCTCCTTTGTCATATACTTTGTCATATATGTCAATTGACCATATACTGATAGGTTTATTTCTGGATTCTCTATTCTGTACCATTCATCTATGTGCTCTGTTTTTATGAAAATATCATATTATTTTGATTACTATAGCTTTGTAATATAATTTGAAATAGGGATCATGGCGCCTCCAATTTTGCTCTTTTTTATCAGGATTGCTATTTTGGGTCTTTTTTGGTTCCATACAAATTTTATGACTGGTTTTTTTCTAGTTCTGTGAAAAATATCATTGGAATTTTGATAGAAATTGCATTAAATCTGCAAACTGCTTTGGAAATTATGGACACTTTAATTTTAATTCTTCCAATCCATGAGCACCTAAAATCTTTCCATTTATTTGTGTTTTCTTCAATTTATTTCATCAATGTTTTCATGTGGTCTTCAGTGTACAGTTCTTTCACCTTTTGGTTAAATTTATTCATAGGTATTTTATTCTTTTAGATGAATTTATAAATGGGATTGTTTTCTTAATTTCTCTTTCAGACAGTTCATTATTAGTGTATAGAAACACAATAGATTTTTATAAATTAATTTTGTATTCTGCAACTTTATTGAATTCATTTATTAGTGTTAACAGTTTTTTGATGACATCTTTAGGGTTTCCTATATAAAATATGTCATCTGTAAATAACAACAGTTTTACTTCTTCCTTTCCAATTTGGATGCCTTTTATTTCTTCTCCTTGCCTAATGCTCTGGGTAGGACCCACAGTACTATACTGAATAAAAGTGGGGAGAGTAGGCATCCTTGTCTTGTTTCTCAACTCAGAAAAAAAGTTTCCAGCTTTTCACCATGAGGATGATGTCAGCTGTGAGCTTGTCACACATGGCTTTTATTCCACTGAGGCGCATTCCCTTATGTCCCCTGGAAGAGAGTGGGAGCACTCTTCTTGGAGCTGAAGTTCTAGACTCCTCCTCATGTCAGATCCAAGAACAGAAACAGGGGAACAGAGATCATATCTGTCATTCCAGTTTTACAAGACCATGTACATCAAAGAAAAGAACAGTATTTTAAAGAATAATGCCATGATGAGAAGCAGAAATACAGGAAGAATCTGGAGACATGACTAATAATATTATCTGATCCATACCAACCTACACAATCACTTCTTCCAGACTTCTGACCGACCATGACAATCATGGAACCAAAGCCCTTGTTCCTGCTACTAGAGGCATTAAACTCGTTGCTGTCTTTAATTATACCTATGAAATGCCTCATAGGCCTAGTCAAACTCAAGAAGGATGTCCCAATTGCTGGCAAAGATGATCTTGCACACTACAACTAGTCAGTTCTCCTTCCTACAGAGGCTTTTTCTGAAAAAAAAGAATGACAGTAAGTTTGAAAAATCAAAAGGAAATAAATGCATAATTTTAACAATCTCATATATCAGAGCTATAATACATTTTTAAAAATTTATTTTCACATGAAAAATTTCTAGAGACTCATTGGACAACAATGTCAAACAACAGATAAGAAAATAGAACAAGGAAATGGGAATGTATATGGTCTCTTCTTTAGAAAACTCAAGTTCTAGCATTTAAAAGAAACCTGAAAGCATCCTAAAATTCATATGGAATTGACAACTCATCAAAGAAGAAATGAAGATATCAAATAATCATATGGAAAGATGCTCCGCATCATATGTCAGCAGGGAAATGCAGATTAAAATGAGATACCAATACCCACCTATTACAATGGCCAAAATCTGGAACACTGACAACACCAAACACTGGAGAGGATATACAGTAATAGGAACTCTCATTTAATGATAGGAATGTATAAGGATACAACTACTTTGGAAGACAGTCTAGCAGTTTCTTACAAAACCAAACATAGTCTTACTACAGTACCCAGCAATTGCACTCCTTGGAATTTAGTCAAAGGAGTTGAAAACTTAAGCCCACAGAAAATCCTGCACACAGACATTCAAAGCTTAATTCATAGTTGTGAAAACTTGGAAGCTACCAAGATGTCCTTCTATATGTGAATGGATTAGTAAAATGTGGTACATTGAAACAATGGAATATTATTAAGCACTGAAAAGTAATGATCTATTGATTCATTAAAAGACATGAGGGAACTTTAAATGCATGTTACTAAGTGAAAGAAACTAACTGGAAGAGGCTTACATGCTTGTTTTTTTATATAGTTTACAGTAAGAGTCCAACTACGTAACTTCCTGGAAGAGACAAAATTATGGAGACAGTAGAAAGATCAGAGGTAGCTAAGGGTTGGGGTAGCGGAGAGAGAGATAAAGAGGCACAGCACAAAGGATTTTTAGGAAAATGAAAATACTCTGTATGATACCATAATGGTAGATAAATCATTACATATTTGTCCAAATGTATAGAATGTACACCACCAAGAGTGAACCATAATGTAAATGGTGGACTCCAGGCAATTATGATGTGTTACTAGGTTTATCAGTTGTAATCAATGTAACACTCTGGTGGGGGATACTGACAATGGAGGAGGCTATGCATGTGTGAGGGAAGAGGTTATATCTCTGTACCTTCCCCTCAATTTTGCTGTGAGCATATAAAGGCTCTAAAAAAGCCTTTTTAAAAAACTCATATGAAATCTCAAGGGTCCCAAACAGGGAAAATAGTCTTGAAAAAGAACGGAGTTGGATGACTCCTACATTCTGAGTTCAAAACTTACTACAAAGTTACAGTAATCAAACAGTGTGGTACTGGCATAAAAACAGACATATAGTCCAATAGAACCAAACATCCCAGAAATAAACTTTCACAATATGTAGTCAATTGATTTTCAGCCATGGTGCCAAGACCATTTAATAAGGAAAGGTATTTTTTTCATCGAATGGTGCTTGGAAAACTATGTCCACAAGCAAAAGAATGAAGTTGGACTCTTACCTTAAACCATATTAAAAAATTAACTAGAAATTGACCATGACCTAAAGATAAGAGATAAAACATAAAACTCTTAGAAAAAAATATGAGGGAAAATCTTTATGGAAATGGATTTGACAATAACCTCTTGGACTGGGCACCAAAATCACAGTCAACAGAGGAAAAAATAAAATTACATCATTAAACAAAAAACTTTCATGCATCAAAGGACAGCATCAAGAGAATGAGAAGACAACCCACAAAACAGGAGAAGATATTTGTAAGTCATATATCTAATAAGGGATTAATATACAGAATATATAAAGAACTCCTACATCTCCACAAAAAAAGAAAACCACCCAATTAAAAGTGGGTAAAGGACTTAAAAAGACATCTCTCCAAAGAAGATATACAAATGACCAATAAATGCATGAAAAGATGGTCAATATCATTAGTCATTAGAAAAAGGCAAATAAAAACCACAATGATATACCACTTCACATCGATTAGGATAGCTTATGTCAAAAATGAAAACGCACATTTTAAGCCTTTAAGATTTTCAAGCTAGAACTCAAATATGTAATGTACTGGCATAATAAAAATATATCACATGAATAAATAATATGTTTATCATATGCGGTCCTAAAGCTCTTAAATGCTAATTTCCACAACAGCTTGAAAGAATTCTTTTGAACAAAAAGAGTTCAATGCCACCAAAAAAAAGAAATGTATATTTACTACCTTGTAACACAAATGAATAATACAACTACCAAGCAGGATAAGAAAAAAATTATCAGCTAAGGACTGAATATTAAACATTCTTTTCAAATAAACACAAAAATTGTAGAAATTAACCACATAAAATGAAGTGTCATCTGGGTTTTGCAGTTAAAAGTCAAAAGACAGTGATAGGAAGTTTCAGATTAAATAAAATGGGCAAAATGTTGATAAACAGTGAAGCTGTGTAATGGATAATGGAGTTTTGTACATGTATGACATTTTTCATGATGTTATGTTTGAAAATTTTAATAATAAACAGTATTTAAAACTTAACTATAGAGGTTCTGGCCCAGGTTAAAATGAAGTGAGCACATTCCATCCTGTCTGTCTGACTGAATGCAACGAAAAGCACTGGATGGAGTGGACTCTGAAAGGTAAATATTAGCAGGCAGAATGGAAAAGAAAACAGATTTCATGGTAACACTGAAATGGCAGTAGTTTCCAAACTTTTTTCTCTGGTATCTCCCTGCTAGAATTCAAAGTCAGCATGGCACCAGACATGAGAAGTTGATGCAGACAACTATCCATGAAGAACCATTTATTTCTGGTTTGATGAGTGACAAAAGGAAAACGGGATTCTATGAGTAAGAGAGAGTGGAAGAAATTCCCTGGATATGTGTGTGTGGGTGTGTGTCTGTATGTGACCTTTTTCATTGTCTCCTACTCTACAACAAAGCATTCCTGGCAGCTAAGAAGGCATCTAAAGTCAGAAAAGAAAAATTATCCCTGGCCAGGGGACTTGTGTTCCAAAAACACTGGCGGATCTCTTTTGCTTAGTTTTCTATCTTCTGGTCACTAGACTCAGGAGGCTGATGTATTAAAATTAGTCAGCTAATCCATTCATTGCTATGTCTCTTTGCTCTGTCACTAAACCTTTAACATGGATATGTATAGCAAAAAAGTACTGGTTGACTAAACCTAACTACAAAAGGCTAAGACTAACTCTAGGAAGAGTAATTTTTTAAAAAACTATGAAAACATAAAACGTTGATCAACAACAATGCATTATATGTACCACAGATTTAGACTTAGAATACTCTCTGGGCTCCCTCATTAAGTTAAAAGCTCTAAGTCCTGCTGTAATATAGAAATGATACATGAAGACAAATGAAAGAATCAATATTTAATAAGAATGTCACTTTCAAATCTGCACTTCAAAGTGCTCTAATGAGTACTCTCATTTGCATTAAATTCAATTGTTGGACATGGAAAATAGGACACCACTATTAAAATGTATTAACAATTCAATGTCAGAACTCAACTCGGGGTTCATGACATGTTACTCAGAGTCTCATTCAACAGCAAAGAATTGATTATTACTATGAGCTGATCTATAAAAATAACATATATTTCTGCCAAAGGAAGTGCTCTTCCATATAAATAACAATTCCATTTAAATTTTTTTAAGTGTTCACAGCAACAGATGACTTTATAAATATTCTTTTTTAACAATCTGTCTATATTTCCTCTCTAGAAACAAACCTCCTGAGCTGACAACAATATTAGATATTTCACAGGGTATTTTCCTGTCTTTTTTAGTTTAATTCTGACTGATATTTTACCCAGGTACTTTTTAAAAGAGATTTTCCTTCCTTAGTTGAAGAGTTTGTTTTAAACCAGGATTCAAATAAACCAAAACCAGACATCACAAATTAAAGTTCTACAGAAAACGTAGGTAGTTTGTATTACTATTGTGTATTTTGTTTTCTTCTATTCTGTTTTAATAAACTGAGGCCCAGACCCACAGCCAACATCATACTTAACAGTGAAAAGCTGAAAGCTTTTCCTCTAACATCAGGAAAAAGACAAGGATGCCCACTCTCCCCACTTTTATTTAACATAGTTCTGGATGTCCTACCCACGGCAATTAGACAACACAAACAAATAAAAAGCATCCAGATTGGTAAGGAAGAAGTTAAACTGTCACTGTTTGCAGATGACATGATATTTCACATAAAAAAACTGTAAAGAATCCACCCAAAACTACTACAACTAATAGCACAATTCAGCAAAGTTGCAGGATAAAAAATTAATACACAGAAATCTGCTGCATTTCTATATACTAACGGTGAACTGGCAGAAAGAGAAATCAGGAAAACAACTCCATTCACAATTGGATCAAAAAGAAAAAAATACCTAGGAATAAACCTAACTAAGGAGGTAAAAGACCTATACCCTGAAAACTACAAGAAACTCCTAAGAGATATTAAAGAACACACCAAAAAATGGAAATACACCCCATGCTCATGGACAGTAAGAATTAACATTGTCAAAATGGCCATCGTGCCGAAAGCAATCGACAGATTCAATGCAATCCCTATCAAAATACCAATGGCATTTTTCAAAGAACTGGAAAAAATACTTATAAAATTCATATGGAACCAAAAAAGACCCTGAATAGCCAAAGCAATCTGAGAAGGAAGAACAGTGCTGGGGGTATTACGTTCCCTGACTTCAAGCTCAACTACAAAGCCAGAGTAATCAAAACAATTTGATACTGGCACAAGAACAGACGCACAGATCGATTGGAACAGAATAGAGAGCCCAGATATAAACCCAATCATATAGGGTCAAATAATATACGTTAAAAGAGCCATGGATATACAATGGAAAAATGACAACCTCTTCAATAACTGGTGTTGGCAAAACTGGACAGCTACATGTAAGAGAATGAAACTGCATTATGGTCTGACTCCATACACAAAAGTAAACTCGGGACGTCTGGGAAGATGGCAGTGTGAGCAGGGTGGCAGAAATCTCCGCCCAAAACCATATATATTTCTGAAAATACAACAAATACAACTATTCCTAAAACACAGACCAAAAGATAAAATACAACAGCCAGGCTACAGCTACATCTGTGAGAACTCAGTGCCTCACGAAGCGGGTAAGATACAAAGCCGCGATACGCGGGACCCGAGCACTCCCCCACCCAGCTCACCAGCGGGAGGAAAAGAATCAGAGTGGGGAGGGAGTGGAAGCACAGGCCAGCTAAATAACCAGCCGTGGTGATCTGCGCCGAGAGCACTGACACACATAGCGTGCTGTATCGGAGATTAGAAAAACAGAAGTGAAGGATCTTAGAGACAGACCTCAAGCGGGTCCTCTCAGCCAGCTCCCCAGAACAAAAGAAAAGCACGCGCTTTTTTTAAAAGTCTTAAGGACACAAGGGCACAACAGCAGAAAAAATCATTCCAGCGCACTTGGCCAGCAGGCTGGGAGTCTTGGGGAATTTCAGACCCACTGGCCAGCGGCCGGGCAAAACAGCCATGCCAAGGCTTCCCACAGAGATCAACAATGTCCCATTCATTCCCCACCACCCGGCCAGAGCCACAAAGGGTCGGGCAGAGCCGCCACTGCTGCAGAACAGCAGAGGAGCGGCCCCGCCCACAGCAACCTCACAGAATCTACCCCCAGCTGGCGCAGCTAAGCGGGAAGAGCCCCAGAACCAGGTTCGGAAAGCACCAAGGGGACCAGAACACACCCTTGCAGTGCTATAGGCTAAGCTGAGGCAGCCTGAACACAAGCAGCTTAGGGGATTATCCCAGAGACTCCCTCCCAATATGCTGGAAAACAGCTCAGGCCCCTGAGAAGGGCAAGGAGAACAAGCAGGAAGGGACTTTATTCTCCCAGCTGACACACGTGGCGACGACCAGCAACCACTGCTATTGACATGAAAAGACAAGAATATAGTACAGACAAAGAATAGTCAGAAAACCCCAGAGAAGGGGCCTGATGGGATACTTATACAATCATCCTGAAAAAGATTTCAGAATAAAAGTCAAAACCATGCTGATGGACTACAGAGAAATATGCAAGAGCTAAGGGAGGAAGTGAGGAAAGAAAATGCAGAAATCAGACAAGCGATCGACGGGCTTAGGAGCAGTGTGGATGAGGTGCAAAAGACTGTTAATGGAATAGAAATCAGAGAACAGGAATACAGAGAAGCTGAGGCACAAAGAGATAAAAGGATCTCTAGGAATGAAAGAATATTAAGAGAATTCTGTGACCAATCCAAACGGAACAATATTCGCATTATAGGATCACAAGAAGAAGAAGAGAAAAAGGGATAGAAAGTGTCTTTGAAGAAATAATTGTGGAAAACATCACCAAGCTGGGGAAGGAAATAGTTTCTCAGACTATGGAAGCCCAAGATCTCCCAACACAAGGGACCTAAGGAAGACAACACCAAGACACATAAAAATTAAAATGGCAAAGATCAAAGATAAGGACAGAGTATTAAATGGAGCTAAAGAGAGAAAAAAGATCAACTACAAAGGAAAACCCATCAAGACTATCATCAGACTTCTCAACAGAAACCTTACAGGCCAGAAGAGAATGGAATGACATATTTAATGTAATGAAACAGAAGGGCCTTGAACCAAGAATATTCTACCCAGCATGACTATCATTTAAATTTTAGGGAGGGATTAAAGAATTCCCAGACAAGCGAAAGCTGAGGGAGTGTGCCTCGGATAAACCACCTCTACAGGATATCTTAAAGGGAATGCTCTAGATGGAACCACTCCAAAGGCTAAAAAGATGTTACCAGAGAAAATAAAATCATAGCAAACAAAGCAGACCATCCAAATACTAACTGAAGGCAAAAAGTAAAATCAACTATCCACAAAAACAGTCAAAGGAAATGTAAAAGAGTACAGAATAAAACACCTACTATATAAAGAATGGAGACGGAAGAATGAGAAGGGAGAGAAATGAATAATCCTCAGACTGTGTTTATAATAAATTAAAAGGAAGTTAAGTTAGACTGTTAGATAGTAAAAGCAATGCATTCATTTTAGGAGACCTTAACACACCACTCACTCCAAAGGACAGATCAACCAGACAGAAAATAAGTAAAGACACAAAGGCACTGAACAACACACTAGAACAGATGGACCTAACAGACATCTACAGAACACTCCACCCAAAAGCAACAGGATACACGTTCTTCTCAAGTGCACATGGAACATTTTCCAGAATAGACCACATACTAGGCCACAAAAAGAACCTCAGTAAATTCAAAAATATTGAAATTCTACCAACCAACTTCTCAGATCACAAAGGTATAGAGCTAGAAATAAACTGTACAAAGAAAATAAAAAGGCTCACAAACACATGGAGACTTAACAGCATGGTCCTAAATAATCAATGGATAAAAGACCAAATTAAAAGAGATCAAACAATATATGTAGACTAATGACAACAATAACACAAAGCCGCAACTTCTGTGGGACGCAGCAAAGGCAGCTCTAAGAGGAAAGTATATTGCAATCCAGGCCTATTTAAAGAAGAAAGAACAATCCCAAATGAATAGTCTAAAGACACAATTATTGAAATTGGAAAAAGAAGAACAAATGAGGCCCAAAGTCACCTGAAGGAGGGACATAATACAATTCAGAGAAGAAATAAATAAAATTGAGAAGAATAAAACAATAGAAAAAAATCAATGAAACCAAGAGCTGGCTCTTTGAAAAAATAAACAAAATAGATAAACCCCTAGCCAGATTTACCAAGAGAAAAAGAGAATCTACACACATAAACAGAATCAGAAATGAGAAAGGAAAAATCACTACGGAAGCCACAGAAATATAAAGAATCATAAGAGAATATTATGAGAATCTATATGCTAACAAGCTGGAAAACATAGAAGAAATGGACAACTTTTTAGAAAAATACAACCTTCCAAGACTGACCAAGCAAGAAACAGAAAACCTAAACAGACCAATCACCAGCAACGAAACTGAATCAGTAATCAAAAAACTATCCAAGAACAAAACCGCTGGGCCAGATGGATTCACCTCTGAATTTTACCAGACATATAGAGAAGAAATAATACCCACTCTCCTTAAAGTTTTCCAAAAAATAGAAGAGGAGGGAATACTACCAAATTCATTCTATGAAGCCAGCATCACTCTAATACCAAAACCTGGCAAAGACCACACCAAAAAAGAAAATTACAGACCAATATCTCTGATGAACGTAGATGCAAAAATACTCAACAAAATATTAGCAAACCAAATTCAAAAATACATCAAGAGGATCATACACCATGATCAAGTGGGATTCATCCCAGGGAGGCAAGGATGGTACAACATTCGAAAATCCATCAACATCATCCACCACATCAACAAAAAGAAAACAAAAACCACATGATCATCTCCATAGATGCTGAAAAAGCATTTGACAAAATTCAACATCCATTCATGCTAAAAACTCTCAACAAAATAGTTATAGAGAGCAAATAAAGCATCATAAAGGCCATATATGACCAACCCACAGCTAACATCATACTTAACAGTGAGAAGCTGAAAGCTTTTCATCTAAGATTGGGAACAAGACAGGGATGCCCACTCTCTCCACTGTTATTCAACATAATACTGGAGGTTCTAGCCACAGCAATCAGAAAACACAAAGAAATACAAGGCATCCAGATTGGTAAAGAAGAAGTCAAACTGTCACTATTTGCAGACGACATGATATTGTACATAAAAAACCCCAAAGACCCCACTCCAAAACTATTAGAACTAATATCTGAATTCAGCAAAGTTGCAGTATACAAAATCAATACACAGAAATCTGTTGCTTTCCTTTACACTAACAATGAGCCAACAGAAAGAGAAATCGGGAAAACAATTATATTCACAATTGCATCCAAAAGAATAAAATACCTAGGAATAAACCTAATGAACGAAGTGAAAGACCTATACCCAGAAAACTACAAGACACGCCTAACAGAAATTAAAGAGGACACTAACAAATGAAAATGCATCCCATGCTCTTGGCTAGGAAGAATAAATATTGTCAAAATGGCTATTCTACCTAAAGCAATCTGCAGATTCAATGCAATCCCTATCAAAATACCAATAGCATTCTTCAATGAACTGGAACAAATAGTTTTAAAATTCAAATGGAACCACAAAAGACCCCGAATAGCCAAAACAATCCTGAGAAGGAGGTATAAAACAGGGGGAATTACGCTCCTTGACTTCAAGCTCTACTACAAAGCCACAGTAATTAAGACAATTTGGTATTGGCACAAGAACAGACTCACAGACCAGTGGAATAGAATTGAAAGTCCAGACATTAACCCAAACATACACGGTCAATTAGTATATGATAAAGAAGCCTTGGATATACAATGAGGAAACAACAGCCTCTTCAGCAGCTGGTGTTGGCAAAACTGGACAGCTACATGTAAGAGAATGAAACTGGACTACTGTCTAACCCCACACACAAAGGTAAACTCAAGGTGGATCAAAGACCTGAAGGTAAGTCATGAAACCATAAAACTCTTAAGAGAAAAACATAGGCAAAAAGCTCTTGGACATAAACATGAGTGACTTCTTCATGAACATATCTCCCTGGGCAAGGGAAACAAAAGCAAAAATGAACAAGTGGGACTACATCAAGCTGAAAAGCTTCTGCACAGCAAAGGACACCATCAGTAGAACAAAAAGACATCCTACAGTATGGGAGAATATATTCATAAATGACATGTCAGATAAGGGGTTGACATCCAAAATATATAACGAACTCACACACCTCAACAAACAAAAGGCAAATAATCCAATTAAGAAATTGGCAGAGGATATGAATAGACACTTCTCCAAAGAAGAAATTCAGATGGCCAACAGGCACATGAAAAGATGCTCGACAGCCCTAATCATCAGAGAAATGCAAATTAAAACCACAATGAGATATCACCTCACAGTAGTGAGGATGGTCAACATCCAAAACACAAACAACAACAAATGTTGGTGAGGATGTGGAGAAAAGGGAACCCTCCTACACTGCTGGTGGGAATGCGAATTAGTTCAACCATTGTGGAAAGCAGTATGGAGGTTCCTCAAAAAACTCAAAATAGAAATACCATTTGACCCAAGAATCCCACTCCTAGGAATTTACCCTAAGAATGCAGCATCCCAGTTTCAAAAAAACAGATGTACCCCTATGTTTATCGCAGCACTATTTACAATAGCCAAGAAATGGAAGCAACCTAAGTGTCCATTAGTAGATGAATAAATAAAGAAGATGTGGTACATATACACAATGGAATATTATTCAGCCATAAGAAGAAAACAAATCCTACCATTTGCAACAACATGGATGGAGCTAGAGGGTATTATGCTCAGTGAAATAAGCCAAGCCAAAAAAGACAAGTATCAAATGATTTCAACTCATATGTGGAGCATAAGAGGAAAGAAAAAAAAACTGAAAGAACAAAACAGCAGCAAACTCACAGAACCCAAGAATGGACTAATAGTTACCAAAGGGAAAGGGACTGGGGAGGATGGGTGCGAAGGGAGGGACAAGGGGAAAAAAGGGGCATTACGATTAGCAGACTCTTTGTTGTGGGGGGCAAGGAGAGGGCTGTACAACTCGGAGAAGACAAGTAGTGATTCTACAGCATCTCACTACGCTGATGGACAGTGAGTGTAATGGGGTTGGTAAGGGGGATCTGATCAAATGGTGAGTTTAATAACCATAATGTTGCACATGTAATTGTAGATTAATACTAAAATAAAAAATAAACAAATAAAAAGTAAACTCAAAATGGATCAAAGACCTGAATGTAAATCATGAAACCATAAAACTTTTAGAGGAAAACATAGGCAAAACTCTCTTGAATATAAACATGAGCAACTTTTTCTAAACACGTCATCTCTTTGGGCAAGGGAACCAATAGCAAAAATGAACAAATGGGACTACATTAATCTAAAAAGCTTCCGTACAGCAAAGGACAACATAACAGAACAAAAAGGGATCCTACAGTATGGGAGAATATACTTGTAAACAACTTATCATGTAAGAGGTTAACATCCAAAATACATAAAGAGCTCACATGCCTCAACATCCAAAAACAAATAACCTGATTAAAAAATGGGCAGAGGATCTGAACAGGCACTTCTCCAAGGAAGTAGTTAAGATGTCCAATAGGTAAATGAAAAGATGTTCCACATCGCTAATTATGAGGGAAATGAGAATCAAAACCACAATGAGTTATCACCTCACACCAGTTAGGATGGCCAAAATCCAAGAGACAAAGATCAACAAATGCTGGGGAAGATGTGGAGGAAGAGGAACCCTCCTACACTGCTGGTGGGAATGTAAATTAGTTCAACCATTGTGGAAAGCAATATGAAAGTTCCTCAAAAAATTAAAAATAGAAACACTATTTGACCCAAGAATTCTACTTCTAGGAACTTACCTGAAGAAAACAAGATCCCAGATTCAAAAAGACATATGTACCCCTATGTTTATCGCAGCACTATTTACAATAGCCAATATATGGAAGCAACCTAAGTATCCCTCAGTGGATGAATAGATAAAGAGGTGGTACATATACACAATGGAATATTATTTAGGCATAAGAAGAAAACAAGTCCTACCATTTGAAACAACATGGATGGAGCAGGAGGTTATCATGCTCAGTGAAATAAACCAGACAGAGAAAGACAAGTACCAAATGATTTCCCTCATCTGAGGAGTATAATAATAACAAAGCAAAACTGAAGGAACAAAACAGCAGCAGACTCACAGACTCCAAGAAGGGACTAGTGGTTACCAAAGAGAAAAGGGGGTGGGGAAGGTGGGTGGGGAGGAATGGCAAAGGGGATTAAAGGACATTATCATTAACACACGTAATGTAGGGGGGTCACTGGGAAAGCAGTATAGCACAGAGAAGACAAGTAGTGACTCTATAGCATCTTAATACGCTGATGGACAGTGACTGCAATGGGTTGTGGTGGGGAGGAGACTTGAGAATATGGGTGAATGTAGTAACCACAATGTTGCTCATGTGAAACCTTCATAAGATTGTATATCAATTATACCTTAATTAAACAAAAAAGCAAGGGCTCTGAGGACTGTGTTCAATTTCCAACCTCCTAGGCACTACTGTGCAATCCACCTGTACCTTCCTTCCTCACTGAATTATCATGATAATTATTAGAGTTAATCCAAGTAGAGAGGTTACCAAATGTCAAATATAATTGTTATTTTATTTTAATTTGCTCACTCACAGAGGGAAATTAGATTATAAAGGAAATGAATTAACAGATTCTTTTTGCCTCCCTGAATTCCTCTTAACAGATGATTAAACACCACAGACATGAAAAAGGACTTTGCTTAAAAGAAATTCAGACATCACTTCAACATTTATCATCATTTACAATGAATAAAGAAATACTAAGAAATTAGAAATAATGGGAAAGCTTAGTATATAAGTGGAAGCAGAATAAAATTAGTTCACCATGAAAAAATCAAAGGGAAATAAATTAGGAGCCATACACTAGAAAAGCTAGTGAATGTTACCTAATGTCATAAAAACTGTCAATATATTACAGGACAGGAAAAAGAACAAACTTGCCATAGTGGAAAAACTTGGTCACTTACCTTGATGACATCTTCTGGCCATGCATTAAGAACTGAAGCAATATGCCCTCGATCATGGATACTAATAAAGAGACCTCTGACAGGAAAAAAAAAAAAAGACAAGTAGTTTTAATTTACTTCAACTTGTGAAACTATCATGAACATATTTTTAAATTTTACATCAGTTTATCTCCATTTTTATTAAACTATTGAAAATTATATCCTTAAACAAATAGGGACAGGAATCTCAACTGTAAGGGAGGAATTACTTTAAAAATACATTGACATCTATAGTAAAGGTAGATTCATACATATATTGAATATTCTTAAATATTTTTTATTTACAGAAACGTTCATTG
This sequence comes from Smutsia gigantea, assembly GCA_032199065.1. Classification (NCBI taxonomy): domain Eukaryota; kingdom Metazoa; phylum Chordata; class Mammalia; order Pholidota; family Manidae; genus Smutsia; species Smutsia gigantea. The sequence continues at coordinate 2,666 of JAVSCE010015114.1, read as the reverse complement.
TTTTTATATACAGAGAATTTAAGTATTAGCAATACAATAGATACATTTACAGTCTTTCATTAAATAACATGTAAAAACACATTAAAAAACATTAAGTGTGTTGTAAATAGACATATTCAGTGTATATTCCACTTATTACAGTCACAGTGTGAAGATAAGAACGTATTTGATACGCTTAAGTGCCTCATTAATGCTGAGCAGTCCTTTCATGTGGTATTTACTTGATTCTTTGATTTATGGGTTTAGTTGCTGTTTCTAACTCTGTTACTTACACTCTCAACTGAAGTCTTTAATGGCTCGCTTCCTGCCCCCATTTCCTAACACTAAAAATTAACTTTAAAATTATTATTATTTTTTAATATAATTTATTTTATTATCATTAATCTACAATTACATGTGCAATATTACGGTTATTAAACTACCCCTTCATCAGGTCCCCCCCACCAACCCCATTACAGTCACTGTCCATCAGCGTAGTGAGATGCTATAGAATCACTACTTGTCTTCTCTGAGTTGTACTGCCCTCCCCGTGCCCCCCCCAACATTATATCTGCTAATCGTAATGTCCCTTTTTCCCTCTTATCCCTCCCTTCCTGCCCATTTTCCCCAGTCCCTTTCCCTTTGGTAACTATTTTTAAGTGTCTTAACCTCATTTAAAGTTGTACTTTAGTATCATTAAATATAACTCAAATCCAGAGAACCACATACAACAAATGTACAACTTAATGAATTGTTGTAAGGCAACCACCCTTCTACATAACTCATTTGAACAGACACAATCTTGTCAGCTACCCAGGACCCTCCACCATGTTTTCTCCCAATTAAAAACCCCTTCCTCCTAATAACCACTGTCTTGGCTTTTACGGTTCCTTTCCTTAATTTATAGTTTTATCATCCAAATGATAAACCATTCCTAGACACCACTATTTCATTTGTCTGGTAAAGTTTCCCATAATCTAGATTTGCTGACTGTATCCTTATTGCACAGATTACCATGTTAATCTTTCCCCTGAATTTCTTGGAAAATTGGTAACTGAATTGAAAGCCTTAATTAGTTATTTTTTATATGTTCAGTTTTTTTTCAAGACACTTCATGGTTTGGTGTTATCAGAAGATTCATAATATTTTATAGTCTTTTCTGTGATTTTTAGCACCTGCTGCTGTTTAATATCTAAATTTTTTACTTTTTAGAGCAGTTTTAGATTCACAGCAAAATTGAGCAGAAGGTAAGAGATTTCCCATATACTCCCTGACCCCACATATGCATAAAGTCCTCCATTATCAGCATCCCCCACCACAGTGCTACATTTTTAACAACTGATGAACCTAAACTGACACATCACTGTCACCAAAATACATAGTTTATGTTACCGTTCTCTTGGTGTTGTATATTCTATGGGTTTGGACAAATGTATAATGACATGTATCCACCATCGTACTATCACACTGAGTATTTTCACTACTCTAAAAGTCCTGTGTACAACACCTAATCATCCCTCCCTCTCTTAACCCCTTGACAACTGCTGATCTTTGTACTGTCTTCACAGTTTTGCCTTTTTCAGAACATCATATAGTTCAAATCATACAGTATATAGCCTTCTGAGATGGCTTTTTCACTTAGTGAATATGCACTTAAGGTTTCTCCAAGTCTTTTCATGGCTTGATGGCTCATTTGTTTTTAGCACTGAATAATATTCAATTGTCTGTGTCCCAGTTTATTTGTCCATTTGCTCAGTAAAGGACATCTTGTTCGTTCCCAAGTTGTGGCAATTATGAATAAAGTCATTACAAATATTCATGTGCAGGTTTTTGTGTGGACATAGTTTTTAACTCCTGTGGGAGTAAATACCAGGAGCAGTTACTGGCTCACCTGATAAGAGTGTATTTCGTTTTTTAAGAACCCACAAACTACCTTCCTAAGTGGCTGTACCATTCTGCATCCCCTGTGGCAGTGAATGATCGTTCCTGTTACTCCACATTCTCGTCTTCATCTGGTGGTCTCACTGCTCTTGATTTTGGCTTTTCTAATAAATGAATAGTAGTGTCTCAGTGCTGTTTTAGTTTATACTTCCCTGACGACATACAGTGTGAAACATCTTTTCATATACTTATTTGCCATGTATATGTCTCCTTGGGTGAAAAGACAGAATCTTATCAGCTACCCAGAAGCCCTCCACAAGTTTTCTCCCAGTCAAAAACCCCTCCCTCCTAAGACTAACCACTCTCCTGACTTGTAATGCCTTTGGCTCATTTTTTAATTGGGTCCTTTTTTTTTCTTATTGTTGAGTTTTTAGGAGTTCTTTGTATATTTTGGATAATAGTCCTTTATCAGATATGGCTTCTGCACATATTTTCTCCCAGTATGTGGTTTGTCTTTTCTCTTGACAGTGCCTTTTTTTTTTTATTAAGGTATTATTGATATACACTCTTATGAAGGTTTTACATGAAAAAACAATGTGGTTACTACATTTACCCATATTATCAAGTCCCCACCCATACCCCAGAGCAGTCACTGTCCATCAGTGTAGTAAGATGCCACAGATTCACTGTTTACCTTATCTGTGCTCCACTGTTTTCCCCGTGATCCCCCACACCATGTGTACTAAACATAACAACCCTCAACCCCCTTCTCCCCCCCTCCCCCCCCTGCCCTCCCACACCCCTCC
>JAVSCE010015113.1:0-16090 GCA_032199065.1 Smutsia gigantea | reverse complement strand
TGTCTGTTTGCTAGGGCTGTTTACAGTGAAGTCATGGGTTATGCTGAGATACCCTTGCGGAACACTTAAAGTGAGCACTTAAACATTCCAGGCAAAGTTGCTCTCGGCCATTTGACCTTTAACTGATTTCACTGAAGATGTCTATACTCCTAGTCTGGTATCTTTACCCTAGAGAGTTAGTGTGACCTTGACTTTGCATAATGCTGAACACAGAGTTTCGATAGGGACTTTACACTGTTATATTGCTTTGACTGTAAATATCCTGCCTTGCTTTTTTCCAGAGGCCCTCACCCTTCTCTGACCACACTCAAGGTCCCTGTATCATTTGTGTCCTGGATGCAGTCCCTGGCTGCAGCTGCAGCGTGATGGCTGGAATGGATGAGCTTTGGACTTAATCTGCATGGTACTTTGAACCTAGATGAATTCTCTGGCTTGAGAATTATTATGATTATGTTGCTGTTGTCAAGAAAAAAATGCTTAAAGTGAGGTTTGACTTTGTCTAATGCTTGGTAAAAGTTTTGTGAGCAATCTAGCATGGTTGTTAGGAATGAGTAAACAAGGCTAGAAACGTATTTTGGGCTTAGTGAGATTTTGTGCTGTAAAGTACATTAACAATCTGCATGGGCTGAATCCTCTGGCTTGAGGATTATCAAGATTTTATTGCTGTTGCTATTGTATGTTAGATTGGTCAGAAGAGGGGAACAAGTAAATTGTAAAGTGAGATTTCTGGAAGGTTGTCCTGTGGGTAAAATTGTAACATTTTCAGACTATCTCTCCTGGCTTTAGTACATCTGCATATCAATAGGCACTCAGGGGTGGAGAGAAGTATGGGTTTAGTGCATTTGCATCATTCCTCAGGGGTGGAGAGAAGTTCATCTCCATATCAATGGGTAATTGCCTGGGCAAAGGAGGGCTTATCTGTATCTGAGAGGTAAGGGAGGGCCAGTTTTTGATTCTTCCACAGCAGAGGAGAAAGATGGCCCAGGAATGCAGTTTGTGAGATGTAAACAGGTTTTAAACTTTATTTCTCCCTTTGACTGATTTTGGTTTTTAGAGGTATTTTGTTCTGGGATTTCCTCTCCCCAGACTTACATATGTACTTAAGGGGTGTTGGGAGCCATAGGGCACAAAAACAACAAGACTCTATTTTGTTATAAGACTCCATCTTGTTGTTTACTTCTTGTTGATCACTTTCACGCCACATTTTCCCGCCAAGTAATCCCACTCCGGTCTGCCGCTTACGTCAGAGACAACTGCGCATGTGCACAACTCAGTGCGTGATTGGACTTTGTAGATTGCTTCATTAACATGACAGGCAACCAACCAGAAAGAAGAAACCACTCCCTACCACACCCCTTCAAATGCTATATATTCCCTGCCTTTTCTGCAAATAAACGAGACTTGATCAGAAAGCCTGTCTTGTCTCCATTCTCTCTGTCTTCTGTCCCCCATTCGCGCACCCCCTCCTTAGGTCCCAGTTGGCGAACACCGCGGCCGGGGATTTTACGTTCGCAGACCTGCGGGTCGGGTCAAGTGGTGCCCAACGTGGGGCTCGAGGCACGGGGGAGACTGTGACGAACGCCATTCCGGAAGGGCTGGCCAGCCGATGATTCTGAGGTCTGCACGAGAGGACCCTCATGAGGAAAGACCTGCGCTTTGGTGGCCACAGATCTACCCGCTCTGTGAGACATGCCTGAGAGGTAAGTGAGCGGCGCAATCATGGGACAGACATTGAGTAAACAGGAGTTCTTTATCAGAGGGCTCAAAGACTAACTCAAGACACGAGGGATTAGGGTTTAGAAAAAAGACTTAGTAAGGTTTTTTATTTTTCTTGAAGATGCTTGTCCTTGGTTAAGCTTCACTGTGTAATATAAGAGTTTTTATAAGTAATCTAGCATAATTGCTAAAGAGTGTGTAAACAAGTGTAACAAAATATCTTAATAATAATAATAGTATATTAATGTATAACTGTGTATATCTGCAAACAGCCTGATAATTTTTGTGGTAACCAAAGTTCTTAGAGTTTTGCTAAATCATATGAAGATGTTTTATGCTCAGTAAAAATTAAGGCACATTTCCAAAAATTAAAAAAAGTGTTCATAAATGTATCAATCTGAAAAATGCTAATGTCACAGTTTACAATAGCCTATTTTTCAGTTTTCATTGAAAAAGTACCTAATGTTTTAATTTCTAATTAAAATTACTTAATGTAATAAAGAAGACATCTCTGCTTGCTATAAAGGATGTGTATTTAATTAAAAAAAGGTAAAAAATAGAAATTCATTTTGTTGAAGGTAAAAAAAAGGTAACTTCTAAAGTGCAAGTGTTTATTTAAAGAGAGAAAGCAGTAAGTGTACAAAGAAAGTTGCAGAAAGTTTGTGAAAATTGATGCAGTCATACTATGTGAAAATTGATGCAGTCATACTATGTGAAATTAGGGCAAATGAGTCTCAATATCAAAGGCACAGCAAGATTAGAGTTTTGTTTCCAGTTTAAAGACAAAGTTGTCTTAGACGTTAGCCTGCTCTTAATGTTAACAAATTGCAAAAAACTTTCTAATTGTTTATCAAAGCAATTTCTCATGCTTAAAATCTCAGTGAGTTCTCTAAGTATTTAAGAAAATGAAATCTTCATATTAAAAGGACTGTAAGCCAAGTGTTGTTAACAACTGAATAACCGGAATTTGCATTTAAGCCTTTTTATTGTCGTTCTAGTTAAATACCTATAATCGTATTTAAGCAAGTACCACAAAAACTCTTCTGACAACTTTCCAAAATCAAATTCAAAAAAGGGTATTTTTTACCAGTAAGTAACTCTGATATTTTCCAGAGGGCCCCTGGAAAGTCTCAGAGAAATTTTCTCTTCATTAGAGAAAGTATGTGGCTATTTGGCTTATTTACTGATATATAATCACTTGCTTAATTACCTGGAAAGCACTGTCAAAGAGAATGATGCCAAACTTGTTGCTGGATGTTTTGTGTTGCCAAAATATCCAAATTTCCTTATGTCAACTGTCTTATAGTAAGCTTTCATCAGATCTTTAGCCACTCTCATTTACAAGTCTTTTGTCATTTATAATCACTGTTTTCTAAACTAGTAAAGAACTAGATTTCAGCAAAGCAAGTATTTACATAGGATTAAATAAACTAAAGAAAATGATTTTGTGGGTATTTTTTTGTTTCACGTGTTACTGATAAAGTATTTTAAGCTTTTTCTCTTAAACTAACAACAGTTTAGTAAATGAAAATACCTTTGTAAGAACAACTTTCAATAACTATTTTTATATTTCATAGCAGTATATTTGTTTGCATAAGTTCAATAAAAATCTGCTTTCCTTGTAAGAAAACCAATTAAAAACACTAGTTATATTACCGAGGCTTTAACTAAAATACTATTCCTAAAAGACACGTGTGTAAACTCATGTTAACAGACAGCTTTAAAAAACTAAAGTTGACTTCATAAAGCCAACAAGGCCCCTTAGAAAATCTGTCCTAGTACCTTGCTTACAAAATTCCCAGCAGCCTTACCAAGTGAGTAAAGAAAGTCACTTCCTGGCAAGTGCAAGAACCTCAAAATGTCTTGGGGGTGAACTGCCCTCCTCAGCTGCTATCCCAAAGGAATTTTATAAACTGATTTTAAATTTTAAAAAATTGCTTTTTTACTATTCCCTAACATCCTGAAGACTGTCAAAAATTTGGATTCAGTATGCCTCCTGTTAATTTTAAGAAGCCAATGAAAAAATATCATTAGCAGGTACTTCCACAGGGAATGGCCAGTAGTCCTATTCTATGTAAAAGTTTGTTGCTACACCCTTATCACCTATCAGAAATTCTTGGCCTCAAATGTATATTATACATTACATAAATGACATATTATTGGCTGGTGAAAAAGTCCAAAAGGTGTTACAATGTTTTAGTTGTTTGAAAAAACAGCTGCATAAATTTGGGCTGCAACTTGCTCCTGAAAAAGTCCAAACATTAAAACCTTATGATTATTTGGGGTTCAAGTTTTTCCCACAAACTATTGGCCACCAAAAAATTCAAATTCGTGTTGATGGTCTTAAAACACTTAATGACTTTCAGAAATTATTAAGAAATATTAATTGGCTGCATCCACATTTAAAGTTAACTACTAAAGAATTAAAACTTTTGTTTAATATTTTGAGGAAAAATCCTGCTTCCCTTTCTTCTCAGAAATTAACTCCTGAGTCTCAAAAAGCTTTAAAAGTTGTTGAGCATGCCATCCAAAAACAGTTTGTTACTTATTTTGATCCTAACAGCTCATTATATTTACTTATATTTGCCACTAACGCCTACAGAGTTGTTATGGCAGGGAAGTCCAATTATGTGAGTCCATTTATCTTATAACTCTATGGCTACGTTGATTATAATAAGGAAAAAACAAGCAATTATTTATTAGGCAAAAACCCTAACCACATTATTCAGCCTTTTAATAAAAGGCAAAGAAATTAGTTAAACAACAATTCCAATTGCCTTCTTTCACAAGTTAGACTTATTGAAAGTATTAATAATCATTATCCTACCAGTAAATTAATAGATTTTTTACAAAAGCATGAAGTTATATTTCCTGGAGTCTCCAGGTTCTAACCCTTGAGGAATGCTGTGGCAATGTTCACTGATAGAACTTCCAAAGGTAAGGCAAGATATGATGTTACTGAGCCGATAACTTTTGATGTCCCTTGTTTATCAGCACAGTTAACTAAATTAATAGCAGTTCTTGTAGTTTTCAACGTTTTCCTCAGGCTCTTAATCTGTATACAGATAGTGCATATATTGCTAACTCTCTACCATTATTGCATACTGCTAGTCAAATTAGTGCTTGCACCAAAGCAAGACAGTTGTTTCATCAGCTACAACATAATATTCTTATGAAGACACGTCCCTTTTATGTTGAACACATACGTGCTCATTCTGGTCTACCAAGACCTTTGTCTCATAGAAATAATTGCATAGACAAAGCACTTATTTTTCCTGCTTTGGCAATTACACCTATTCAGCAGGCTCAACTTGACCATAGTAAATTCCACTTGAATAGCACAACCTTAAAACTGAAACATAAAATAACTAAAAAGCAAGCCCAATGATTGTAAAGCAATGTACAAACTGTGGTCATTTGTTTCCTGTTCCACATTTGAAAGTAAATCCACGGGGCTTAATAGCTGATCATATATAGCAAATAAATGTCACTCATTTTAATAATTTTGAGAAAATAAAGTATACACATGTGAATGTTGATACTTGCTCAATTTATATTATGGCTTCTTTACAATCTAGAAAAACAAGCAGGCATGCTATTGAGCATTGTCTTCAAGCTTTTGCTCATATAAGAATCCCCAAAATACTTAAAACAGATAATGAGCCAAAATACAAAAGTAAAAACTTTCCAGCCTTTTGTAAACAGCTAAACATCATGTCGCTAATATTCCTTATAATCCATAGAGACAAAGAATTATTAAAAGAGCTCATTTAACCCTTAAAAATACTATAAATAAAATTAAAAATGGGGAATGGTAGCCCATAAAGGGGTCCCCTAGAAACATCCTTGCTCATGCTCTCTTCATTTTAAATTTTTTAAATCTGGATGATAATGAGCGTTCTGCCTCTGATCGATTTTGGCACTCTAATACCAAACAAGACTTTGCAACATTACTCTGGAAAGATCCACTGGACAATCAATGGCATGGACCCGACCCAGGGTTGATCTGGGGATGAGACTGTGTCTGTGTCTTCTCACAAAAACATAATGCCGCTAGATGGCTCCCTGAGAGAATGATTAGGCAAGTTAATAGTAATTCCTCCAGGGAGACACCAATGCCCTGAGAGTCGCCTTTCTTTTTGCCCTCTTACAGGATTTCAAAAGAAGCAATGGACAGTATCCTCCTCACCCTCCTCCTGCTGACAAGATTTTGCAGCCCACTTATGATACCAGGAAACTAAACTTGACAACCCAGTCTCGTGGCACACCCATCTGCCTTACTTGGAAGGAGCAGCTAAAGCCTTGCGTCAGCAATTTCACCACCACGGTGTTTTTCGCTGGAGACATGGGCATAATTACCATTCCTTACTCCTCCAGTGCAGCCAGTGGTGACATTATGTTTCTTCAAGGCAAAGACTATAACCTAGATACCAACACTTCTACAGTAGCAGCATGGTTTTGATTATTTTGGCTTGCCTTTTTGATAATCAACTACCTAGAAAGAGAATAATGTTAAACTTTATTAGATTTGTTACTTATTTGCCTTGCTTTATGTACCCTCTATCAATCAATTCATTGTTTCTCTTTTAGGATAAGTTGTATCTTTAGAGATGTATAGTTTTAAGAGTCTTTTTTGTTTGGCTATATGAGCCTTATGCTCACACTCTCCCTTGGCCCTTGAGCCTTCTGGAAAATCACCATCTTTATACAAGGACAAATCAGTACTGCTCTCTGCAGACAAACACAAGTCCACTATCATCAGCTTGATCTAATGGGCCAAAGGTATGATGTGCCCTATTGTTGTTTTCATGCCAAATGGCTCCCCTCTTTTAAGAACTGCATGGGATTCAGACCTATGCATATCGGCTCACCTTAAAATGAGTACGATATGGGCACCAATGTGGGTGCGAGGCTGAGCACCACAGGGGAAGGTCCATGAACTGCTTCTGAATTCCCTGAGAGAAAAACCTGGCTTGCATGGAGGTCAGTATCAAAAATGACAACGCCCTTCCTCCCCTCCGCAAAAGATACTAAGGGCCAACATTGACCCCCATCGATGGAGAGTCTTGGAGGAGCCAGGTCACTACTCCCCCAATTGGTTAATGCCCATCGCTGAAATAGCAAGTCTCCCTTTCTTTTATATAAAAGAAGGGAGGAGATGTTGGGAGCCATAGGGCACAAAAACAACAAGACTCCATTTTGTTATAAGACTCCATCTTGTTGTTTACTTCTTGTTGATCACTTTCACGCCACATTTTCCCACCAAGTATTCCCACTCCGGTCTGCCGCTTACGTCAGAGACAACTGCGCATGCGCACAACTCAGTGCGTGATTGGACTTTGTAGATCGCTTCATTAACATGACAGGCAACCAACCAGAAGAAACCACTCCCTACCACACCCCTTCAAATGCTATATATTCCCTTCCTTTTCTGCAAATAAACGAGACTTGATCAGAAAGCCTGTCTTGTCTCCATTCTCTCTGTCTTCTGTCCCCCATTCGCACACCCCCTCCTTAGGTCCCAGTTGGCGAACCCCGTGGCCGGGGATTTTACGTTCGCAGACCTGCGGTTCGGGTCAAAGGGATGTGGGTAAAATTGAAATATTACCAGAATCTCTTGCTTGGCCTTAGTCCATCTCCATAGAAATAAGTATTTCCAAGGGGTGAAGAGAAGTAGTCCATCTCCATGTCAATAGGTAATTACAAGGGGGAATGAGGGCATATCTGGACCAGAAAGGTTGGATGAGGTCCCTTTTTGCAGCTGGGTCATGAGAGACACAGACAAGCAGAAGGGGATGACTGCTTGTAGGCAATAAATTGGTTTCTCTTACTTTATTTATCCCTTTGACTGATTTTGGTTTCAAAAGTAATTTGCCCCAGCTCTGGAAAATATTCTCCCCACACAATTATAGCTGGTGGTAGTCAGCAGGACCTACGAACCTGAAATCTGTCTTCATGGGTGTGACATTTGGGTGGGTGCACCCTAGAGATGGTGGGAAGATACTTGGAAAACCCCCTGGAGGATGGTGAGGAAGCCCCAGAGGCTGCAGCGGTAGAGGGTATGGCTTCACCCAGGAACCCAATATTTATAGGGCTTATAGTTAGGGAGCTCCTAGTGGGGAATTGGTCTACTGTAAAGCACTTCCTGGATAAGTGGAGCTTTCCCCAGAATTGGGGAAGGGTGGAGACACCAGAACCTGTGGAATTAGTCCTCTGAGAAATAGAAGACTGCTTAGAGGCCCAGAGTGTCCCTGTAGCAACTGGAATTGTGGCATGTTTGTTTCTTCAGATAATGGAAAGTGTTATCAAGGAGAGAGAGAGACTTTGGCAGGAGAGAAAAACACTTCAGCATCACTTGGAGGAGCTGGGCCATGACGTATGGGATGCCCTTAAGAGAGACAGTTATTGGGAAGACAGGTCATGCTCCTGGAAGATACATTATCAGTGAGAGAAGAGGCATTGGAGAATTCACATTGCATTGAGCCATGGGGGAGGGTGAGGAAACAGTGGTGCCTTCAACCCTAGAGACAGTAGAGGACATGTTGGGGGATGATGAGGGGGTGGAGCTGAGGTCCAAACTCTAGCCAAGGCCACTGCCCAAGGCACCAGCCTCTCCTGTATTAAAGACACACCTGGTTGTAATTAAGAAAGTAAAATCACAACAAACACAGTCTCCTGATGGAGAGGAGCCACCCCCTCCCCCAGGTTGTGGAGCACTCCATGCTCACCCCTATACCCTGGATAAGCTGGTGGACATGGGCCTCTGGTTTCTGCAGAAGCCATTGGAACCTCTGACTTTATGGCTTTTGCACCTCTGGGGTTTGGGAGTGGAAATCATTGTTATGTCAGGTTCTGAAATGGATAGACTGGCTTCCCTGATGATTTGCTCTTCCCTCTGGCAGTGGTTGCAAAGCACCCGTCACACCCAAAGGATTCAGGCACTACTGGACTAGCTGACAGAAGACATCAGGACAGTTTGGCCTAATCACAGTGACGTGCCATACTTTTCCACTATCTGGAAAATGTATGCAGAGCTCCAGCAGGTGTTATAGGAATTGAGCATGAAAATTATCATATATAATATGGCCCCCCAGGGCCCCCTTGTGGAGTTCTTCACCAGGGGAATGAGAAATCTGGTGCTCCATACAGCACCATCTCTCTTTGGGCCCCTAGTGATTACTGTGCCATACGTGAGGCTACTCATACTTTAGCAGATCTAGGGGAGGTTTCAACAATAACCTGGGACTACAACTGAAAGGAGAGGTGCAAAGGGCCCCATGAAGTTCTCAAAGACCCAGATGTATATTGATTTGATAAAGGACAGGGTACTGAAAGAAAAACTTGATGAGTAGCCCAATAGGATCTTGTTAGAGCTGGGGCACCAATTAAAGCCAGAGCAGCATTTCCAGCTGCTGAAGTCCAGGACATGGAAGCTGGATGCAAAGCCCCATGTCTGGTCTGTGACCCGGAAAGACTTCCTGGGGGCAGTACTCAGGATCTGCCTGAGCCCTCAAATCCCACAGGAGGACAATTGGGCATTGCAATTTGACTGAAGGGGGCGTCAATGCCCCCGCATTGGGAGATGTGGTGGGGACCAGAGGCTACATGTAGAATTAGCAATTAATTGGTCCTTCATAAATGTATAATGTGTCGTGGCTCTGGTGGACAGGTTCTGCTATGATAGATAGCTATGGGGGTAAGGCACTTACAGAGAAGAAAGCCCAAATCCCATTGGAGATACGGCATTTACTCCCAAAGGAGTATGCTATGTATATTTCTCCCATTCCAGAATATACTTTAGGGCTAAATATCCTGCAGGGTCTGTGGTTACAGACCACTGCCGGTGAGTTCAAACTGAGGGCATGTGTGGTAAAGGCACAGAATCATCATAGCTGTTTTGTTTAGATGGCATAACACAATCAGTGATAAAGTGATAAGAATAAGATGCTGTATATTAATGATAGCACTAGTGGAAAAAAAAAGTAAATGCATCATATTTGGAAAACACTGGTCGTACTAAAATACTAGATTTAGTCAGTGATATTTAGGTTGTATGTCTATATAATTAAGCTATAAAAAGGACAAACATTATTAAAACTCCTGCAAAAAATAGCATGATGTACACCAACTCCATAAATGCCTAAATGCCTATACATCCCATTATAGCTGAACAGAGAGTACTATGAAACGAGACTATAGTACCTTGCATTTATATGATGCCTTTTTACAGTTTAGTTTTCAGTGTTGGTTTCCATACCTTATGTCACTTGTACTCCACAGAAGCAACAGGATGGACTAGATATTGCAAGGATTATTAATCTCATTTGCATATTATGAGCTGAGGTTTGAGAGGTTAGATAATTTGCTCAATATCACAGTTGTAAATGCTAGATACAAACCTATATCTTTTTAATCCTAGGTGTATGCTTTTCCTGCATATACATTGCAGCCTGCCATCATTATAACATGCCATACCCATCAGTAGTCCCATAGAAAAAGTGCTATCTGCAAAGGAGTGCCAGATTAGCAAATAAAAACATAGGACACTTAAGTTTAAATTTCAGAAAAATAATGAAGTTTTTTAGTGTAAATGTGTCTCAAATACTGTATAGAACATATCCACACTAAAAAAAAGTATATTTGAAATTCAAATTTAACCTGGAGTGTTGCATTTTATTTGACAACTCAAGCTTACAACCATATGGGTGCTTTTAGTCCTGATCCAATACTTCTTTGATATCAAATAGAAGCAGCCAATCCTAAATGAGAGGTGGACCTTTATGTGCACACTTACTCACTGTAAATAGCCAAACTGTAAAAGCAAAAACTGACCACTCTTTATCTCTGCTCCCAATTGCAGATTGCAGAATTAACCAAAATATTGAATATTCTCTGCACATTTCCATAAGACATCAGCTGTGTTTATGTATTAATAACATTGTGAAGATTCCATTTGTTAGGTTTATTTTTAATTTTCAGTTTGAACTATAAGATATGGTTGTCCATATTGATCACATTTGCTGGGTGGTTGTCCAGTTATTTTACATTTGCTGTATCTGAGCCACAGGTAGTATACTTTACAATAGTGATTCATTGTAAAGCTCTGAATTAATAAAAAAGAAAAACTTCTAATGCATTTCTCTCCAACAAATGGTATTTATATTATTGAATATTTTGTTTGGCATCAGTACTAAAATGTTAACATATTTTGCATTTGTGCTATCCTTAATTTTGAGGAAAATGTGATGTTTTTGCTTATATTCAGAATCAGAAAGGTAGCACTGAATGAGTCAGAGAACTACCATTTATGAAAGAAGACATCAGATGTGCATGGCAGTTTTTATTTCTGGCTTTGAGAAAGCCTGACTTGGCCTTCTATAGAGATTTTAATGTTTGTGGGAAGTCTGGCAAGCTATTCAAGAGGGCCTTCTGTTACTGTTCATTGGATGGCTCAACCTCTGGGGCTCTTTTCTTTTCTGGGTCAAGACCAGGCAATCAGTCCATGACCTAGGTCTGGACATATTCAATATATCACTGAACTCACCACCATAATTAAGTATATTGATGTCTTTAACTGTGTTATACTGCCCAGACTTTTTAATATCCTTTTATATTATTTCCATATGACATTTGAATGATATTTTTTAGGTCAGTGAGGTAAATTTGTCAAGTACATCACATGTAAATAAAAATAGACCTAATTGTTGGACTGTACTGTTCACATTAAAATGTACTTTGCCTGCCAGTTTTTGTGGAGTGAGGACTTGTTGGAGTCAAAAGGTTAGTGATGTCTGTCAAGAGGTCCGTATTTTGGAACTGAAAGCCCAACACCTATTTATTTTTTAAGTTTATTTAATGAGTAGTATGAATAATTTTACATGGATATACCTTCTATGGTGACCTTTTTAAACACTTCAGTTTTAAAAAAACAGCTGTAAAACTTGTCTCCGGGGCACACTTGATCTTAGCATCTAAAATACATTCTCAGAACACAAAACTTGGGCAATTTCTTGCCAGTTACTGCTGTGTAAATATAGTAAAAGCATCTATTTTCAGTAAAGAAGGCAGAAGCATCATCATCTACCAACAATATTCCTTTCACAGGTAAACAACTAAGGAGCCTTGGAGAAATTGATATTTAATTCAAAATGTTAAAAAAAAACTTGCTTACCTTGATATTTATATCACATCCTTTTTTTTCAATTTATCTTCCCTAGGGAACAAGTAAAATAAAATATTTGTGATAAATTAAAACCAGAAGTTACTAAAAATAAAAAGTTTGACAGATGAAAGGTTTCCAGTAAGAAAAAACTAAAAATTTTTTCTGTGGAAGACATTCTGATATTGATTTACAACACATAAAGGTGATTTACAATTCTTCTTAAGAATCTCTGTTAATAAAAACACCATAAAAGTACTGACAATGCAAAACGCAGAGTGGAGTATAAATTTACAATCCATATATATGACATAATTTCATACCCTAAATACATAACAGACTTCTACCAATCAACGCAAAAGTGACAGGCAACGTAGTTTAAACACACACAAAAAAGGTCTTCTGATATTTCACAGAAGAAAATCTCTAATGACAAACAAATGCATTAAAGGATGGTAGAAATCATGAAGGAAACTCAAATTCAAAGACCAATGTGATGTTATTACACTGGAAAGACTTAAATTTGAGAAAGACAAATAACACCAAGTGTTGATGAGGATGTGAAGTAACTGAACCATTCATACGCTGATGGCTTAAAGTGTAAAGTAGCAAAAGCACTTTGGAAAACTGGGAAGGTCTACTAAAACTGAGCAAATGCATGTCTTATGATCCAACAAATCCGCTCCTAGATATAAACCCAATAGATATGCATGTATATGAGTACTAAAAATTATGTAGAAGAATGCTTATATCAGTACTAGTCACAGTTGGCAAAAATTGGAAAAAAATTGTAATTTCCATCAACAGAGAGTGGATGTATAAATGATAATATAGGCATAGAGTGGTAAACTATATAGTAATGAAAATAAATTAACTACTGCCACTTGCAAAAACATGGATGAATCTCAGCAACATAACTTTGAATAAAAGAAGACAAAAACAAAAGAGCATATACCCTTTGATTTTGTATTTGAATTTTAAAGCCTTGAAAAAAATAATGGCAGTTACCGAAGGCAGATTAACTCTTAAGTGCTTAACTGTGTGGGGCGTGTGTGTGAGTGCTTAGGAGAGCATGAGGGCGGCTTCAGGGTCATTGCATATTTCTTCATATGCGTAGTGTTTTCATAGGTGTGTTCATTTTATGAACATTCATTAAGCTGTATGCTTATCTGTGTACTTTTCTAAGTGTGTTTCACTCAAAATATTTTTTCAGAAGAGAAGTCCACAGGAAAGATTAAGTGCACAGACCATGGTGTGTGAGGTGTGTGGGATTCTTGCCAAGGATGGTGAATTACTAAGACCTTACATAAAATGACCTCTTAAATGCACTGGGTAGCTATGGATATCTCACTAGCACTTATCACGAAACATTACCTAAGATCCCCACACTAAAGCTACAATAATTATATTACCTATTTGTAATATCCTTCTGCCCATTACAGGCCATTTTACTATTGACTAATAATAAAAGGAGGGTCAAGATTCAGTTCCAGTATCTTAGTTCCTTACTGAAATAAGTGCAGTAATTGAGAACTTACAAGCTGTAAGACACATTCACCAAATGTTTAATCCTTTGATTCCCCAAAGCACCAACAGTGATCTGATTTCTATGTGCCCCAATTGGCACCAACCCCTGAGTGTGTAGTAACTGAAGCCTAATCTTATTTGGTGTTTCCAGATGGTGCAATTACATCAAAACTTTGCTAATCATTTTATAAATATCAGTTATTATATTATTATTTACTTATTCAATTCAGACCAAAACACACTGATGAGTTTTTATTAATATTTACATAGTAATAAATATACATGATTTAAATGTTGCCAAATAAATAGTAAAGCACTTGTCTCAGGGAAAATGCTAAAAGTTTCTAGTAGAGCAAAAAATTCTAGCTCCCCAAAATCATGTAGTGAGTCTACATCATTGAGATAATGCTTTTTCAGAGATATGAAAAAATGAATAAGAGTCAGCATAATCTGTGTACGATTCCAGCATACCAGGCCATGGATACAGAAGATAGTGAATGTCCTACATGCTAAGTGAAACAAAAAATTGGAAGATGTACCTAAAAAGGGCAGCTCCTCGAAAAACAAACCTTGGTTTACACCATTTACCATTTAACAAATATTTCTGGAGTGCTTACTCTATGCAAGATCCTACGGGAGTTACATAGATTCACACAAATTCAACCCTGGATATGAGAAAGTGTTGAGGACACATGTAAACAAAGACTTTTCTCTCCTCAAGACATTCACAGTTCATCTGTATAAAGGGTAGGGAAGGACAAAGGCTAAACATTATTGAGGTTAAAGAAGTCAACTTTACATATCCTTAAGTGGGAAATGAATGGGAACTGTAAGCACTGTGTTATTAAAAATATTTTAAAATGTAAGCACTCCATTAAGCATAATTTAGTGATTTAATGAAATACACACATACACATCATTCTTGATGCTGACTTATGGCTTCTCCAATGCTTTAATTCACCCAGCATACCTTAACCAATTCACCTCTCCCTCCTTTCTTCCTTTTACATTAACTAAATCCTGCTAGATTTTGTGTTTATCAAATCCCATAAAAAGTGATCTGTTTATAGTGACTGAACTGGGGTATGAGTGGGGACTTGATAATATGGTAAATGTAGTAATCACATTGTTTTTTCATGTGAAACCTTCATAAGAGTGTATATCAATAATACCTTAATAAAAAAAGTGATCTGTTTATTAGGGAAACAAGAAATTACAATAACAATTTTATTCACAGGTAAAGCCCACATTATTTTAATGGCCATCTCAGGGCATTCTCACTTTCTTGTCTGTATTTGAATATTTTGTGTATGTGTGTGTACACACGCATGTGTTTGCATTCATATTTCTTCTTTTTTAATTTTTATTAAGGTATTGATACACACTCTTATGAAGGTGTCACATAAAAAACAATGTGGTTACTACATTTACTCATATTATCAAGTCTTCACTCATACCCCAATGCAGTCACTGTCAATCAGTGTAGTAAGATGACACAGATTCACTGTTTGCCTTCTCTGTTTTCCCGGTGACCCCCCACATCATGTGTACTAAACATAATACAACTCAATCCCCTTCTCCCTCCCTCTCCACCCAGCCTCCCAAACCCCTTCCTTTGGAAACCACTAGTTCCTTCTTGGAGTCTCTGAGTCTGCTGCTATTTTGTTCCTTCAGTTTTGCTTCGTCGTTATACTCCACAAATGAGGGAAGTCATTTGGCACTTGTCTTTCTCTGCCTGGCTTATTTCACCGAGCATAATATACTCTGTGTTCATATTTCTATCCTTTACCTTTAGAAAGCATGATAAAAGTCACACTGAGGTTTATAATCATTGAATTCAAGAATGAAAAGCCATAACAACTCTTACCCACATATTTGGAGTTATGATGAGAAAGTCGCAATTCAGAGAGTTCAAAAGGATTTGCCAGGGATCATATGATAGGGGGATGGCCAACATGGGACTAAGACTCTTATGATCTATTTGACATTCCAACACTATTTTCTCTACTTTGGCACATGTGAGTTAAATTTTACTTTCAAATTTGAACTTTTATCATTTACTATACTAAGGGTTGTCAAATATCTGAATATATTACTTAGGGAAATGCCAAAACCCTATGGGCCTTTTGCAACATAATGTATTTTTGTGTACTTAAGAATAACTACTTTCTCCCACAGGTAGATAGGGCCAGATCACTTTTCAAAGACATTGTGACTTTCTGCATTTAGCATTTCACCTTTGTTATCATCAAAGTGATAGGAAGAATTTATTTATATGTTTTTTAAAGAAAATTCTGCTAATTTTTACTTTCCTTCAAATGATAACTTGTTCCCTTAATATGACATAATACATTTAAGCTTAAAATTTCATAAATGATAAAATTCAGTTTTAAAATTTAATTAACAAATAACTTTTGTTTCAATTCACCTTTTCAAAATCTAAGCCAAGCATAGCTCTTAAAAGAAAAAGCATTTCTTTTAATGTTAATATGAGCTAAATTATTTTTCCTCAAAAAAGAACACCACATGAAAATATAGAAATGATTAATAATTAGTCCACATATGGGGAAAAGAAAGCAAAAGCTACCCACGTCATAGACTTTAGTTGTAAAAATAGGGCCATATCATTTACAAATTTCATATGAGAATCTATTCTAAAATATAAAAACACACAAACGCACATGCAAA
>JAVSCE010015112.1:0-121426 GCA_032199065.1 Smutsia gigantea | reverse complement strand
GAAACAGAAAATCTAAACAGACCAATTACCAGCAACGAAATTGAACTAGTAATCAAAAACAACCCAAGAAAAAAAATCCCAGACCAGATGGATTCACCGCTGAATTTTATCAGACATTTACAGAAGACATAATACACATTCTCCTTAAAGTTTTCCAAAATAGAAGTGGAGGGAATACTTCCAAATTCATTCTATGAAGCCAGCATCACTCTAATACCAAAACCAGGCAAAGACACCACAAAAAAAGAATATTACAGACCAATATCCCTGATGAACATAGATGCAAAATACTCAACAAAATATTAGCAAACCGAATTCAAAAATACATCAAGATCATGTACCATGATCAAGTGGAATTCATCTCAGGGATGGAAGGATGGTACAACATTCAAAAATCCATCAACATCATCCACTACATCAATAAAAAGAAGGACAAAAACCACGTGATCATCTCCATAGAAGCTGAAAAAGCATTCAACAAAATTCAGCATCCATTCATGATAAAAACTCTCAACAAATGGGTATAAAGGACAAATACCTCAACATAATAAAGGTCATATATGACAAACCCACAGCCAACATAATAATTAATAGTGAGAAGCTGAAAGCTTTTCCTCTAAGATTGGGAAGAAGACAAGGATGCCCACTCTCCCTACTTTTATTCAACATAGTATTGGAGGCCCTAGCCACAGAAATCAGACAACACAAAGAAATAAACGGCATCCAGATTGGTAAGGAAGAAGTCAAACAGTCACTGTTTGCAGATGACATGATATTGTACGTAAAAAACCCTAAAGAATCCACTCCAAAACTACCAGATCTAGTATCTGAATTCATCAAAGTTGCAGGATACAAAATCACACAGAAATCTGTTGCATTCCTATACACTAACAATGAACTAGCAGAAATCAGGAAAACAATTTCATTCACAATTGCATCAAAAGGAATAAAATACTTAGGAATAAACCTAACCAAGGAAGTGAAAGACCTATACCCTGAAAACTACAAGACATCCTAGAGAAATTAAAGAGGACACTAATAAATGGAAATTCATCCCATGCTCTTGGGCAGGCAGAATTAATATTGTGAAAATGGCCATCTTGCCTAAAGCAATCTACAGATTCAACGCAATCCCTATCAAAATACCAAGAGCATTCTTCAATGAACTAGAGCAAATAGTTCTAAAATTCATATGGAACCACAAAAGACCCCAAATAGCTAAAGCAATCCTAAGAAGGAAAAATAAAGCAGCGGGGATTTCTCTTCACAACTTCAAGCTCTACTACAAAGTAACAGTAAATAAGACAATTTGGTATTGGCACAAGAACAGACCCATAGACCAATGGAACAGAATAGAGAGTCCAGATAGTAACCCAAGCATATATGGTCAATTAATATACGATAAAGGAGCCATGTATATACAATTGGAAATGACAGCCTCTTCAACAGCTGGTGTTGGCAAAATCTGACAGGTACATGTAAGAGAATGAAACAGGATCACTGTCTAACTCCATACACAAAAGTAAACACAAAGTGGATCAAAGACCTGAATGTAAGTCATGAAACCATAAACTCTTAGAAGAAAACATAGGCAAAACTCTCTTGAATATAAACATGAACAACTTCTTCATGAACATACCTACCTGGGCAAGGGAAACAAAAGCAAAAATGAACAAGTGGGACTATATCAAACTAAAAAGCTTCTGTACAGCAAAGGACAGCATCAGTAGAACAAAAAGACATCCTACAGTATGGGAGAATGTATTCATAAATGACGTATCTGATAAGGGGTTGATATCCAAAATATACAAAGAACTCACACACCTCAACAAACAAAAAGCAAATAATCCAATTAAAAAATGGGCAGAGAATCTGAACAGACACTTCTCCAAGGAAGAAATTCAGATGGCCAACAGGCATATGAAAAGATGCTCCACATCGCTAATAATCAGAGAAATGCAAATTAAAACCACAATGAGGTATTATCACCTCACACCAGTTAGGATGGCCACCATCCAAAAGACAAACAACAATAAATGTTGGCCAGGATGTGGAGAAAGGGGAACCCTCCTACACTGCTGGTAGGAATGTAAATTAGTTCAACCATTATGGAAAGCAGTATGGAGGTTCCTCAAAAAACTCAAAATAGAAATACCATTTGACCCAGGAATTCCACTCCTAGGAATTTACCCTAAGAATGCAGCAGCCCAGTTTGAAAAAGACATATGCACCCCTATGTTTATTGCAACACTATATACAATAGCCAAGATATGGAAGCAACCTAAGTGTCCATCAGTAGATGAATGGATAAAGAAGATGTGGCACATATACACAATGGAATATTATTCAGCTATAAGAAGAAAACAAATCCTACCATTTGCAACAACATGGATGGAGCTAGAGGGTATTATGCTCAGTGAAATAAGCCAGGTGGAGAAAGACAAGTATCAAATGATTTCACTCATATGTGGAGTATAAGAACAAAGAAAAAACTGAAGGAACAAAACAGCAGCAGACTCACAGAACCCAAGAATGGACTAACAGTTACCAAAGGACAAGGGATTGGGGAGGATGGGTGGGAAGGGAGGGAGAAGGGGATAAAGGGGCATTACGATTAGCACACATAATGTATGGCAGGGGCACGGGGAAGGCAGTATAGCACAGACAGGACAAGTAGTGACTCTAGAGCATCTTTCTACGCTGATGGACAGTGACTGTCATGGGGTATGTGGTGGGGACTTGATAATGGGGGGATTCTAGTAACCACAATGTTGCTCATGTAATTGTATATTAATGATACCAAAAAAAAACACAAACAGCAAATCATGGGCGCCAAGCCTAACTCAGATAGGCTCACATGTTTCTTCAGAGAGGGTTCTGCATACCCTTACCTGATCCCGTCCGCCCCACGATGCCGATCTTCTCCTTAGGTTTGATGGTGAAGGACACTTTCTTCAGGACCAGAGGCAGATTTTCTTGGTACCTCATCTCTGCATTCTCAAAGGTCACCTCTCCTTCCTGGGGCCAGTCAGGGGAGGGGGCCTTGTTCTTAATTCTGGCAGGTGCTTCCAAAGAGAGGGTCTGGGGAGACAAGTGACTGATTCAGACTGACCACAGAATCTACAGGAGCTGCAAGGCTTTCTCACAGTGGAGTGAACAAACCTGGACAATCATAGCAGCCACACAGAGGTGGTCGCCACCCTGTCCCCTTGCTATGAAAAGGTTCCCTTGGCAGTAAAGGCTTTTCACCACTAAACCAGTCTGAAAACAATGGTTACTAAGATTCCTTAGGAGTTTACAGTGGCTGCGTAATGGCACCTCGGGGAGGGCAGTGCCTTTCAATCTGCCTTCTGTCTTAAAGAATTCTTCCACAAACCTGACTTGGAGGCCAAGAGGGGGGCATGAGGCCTTCCACCACTCTTCAACCACAGATTTTTACTGGAATTCACTGGACAAATTCCACTGGAAACAGGATTCCACCATTTGAAAAACACTGGCCTAAACCCCAAGGAAGTAAACTAACATCTATCGAACATTTAATCAGATCGTGGCATTCTGACATCTCTCAGTCAGTCCAGGAGACATGGACACTGATTCCAATTCACCACTAACAGCTGTGGTGACCTGGACATGTCACTTCTTCACTCTAGCTCTTAGTTTCTCATCTGCAAATTGTGGAGACTGGATTAGATAATCTTAGAAATTCCTACTTTAAAGTGTTGTTTAATATAACAGCTTGGGTAATTTTTGTTACTAAGAGTTGCAAAACACCTCGCAATGCTTTTAAAACTCTCCAGTGACTGGTCATGGTGCTTACAGCCTTACAGGGAAGTAAGGGCCAAAGACTGTAGTTTTCTGGGCAGGGGTGGAGTGGGGAGGCAGGGGTGGGTGAAGACTGAAGTTTAAAGCTCCCATCTGGAAGGACTCTGTTGGCACAGGAGTCCAGATTGAGGACTGGTAGTGGGAGCTAGTCCTCAAAGTGCCTGGTTTGTGGAGGGTCCACTCTGTACCATGGCTGACCAATACCCTGATCTTTCCAGCAAGAAACCTTCACCAACAGCATTATTAAGTCGAATACTACACACCCACATTTATACCCACGTACTGTCCACAGACAAGAGCACTGAGCAGAGGTTAATAGATAAACATAAAGAATGGCTCTTAGCACGTACTTTAGCTTATCTGCCATTCTTTCTGAGAATAATCATTTATGAGTTTAAGAAATATCCTAAGACTAATGAGGTTCATTGTCAAAACAAATCAGTGAAGTATGTCTTTGCCAGAAATGATACACTAGTTTTCAGCTGAAAGGGTAGTTTTTCAAAACTAGGGAAGTCAGTTATTTGGAACTTGGAATGTATTTTTCCCATGTAAATAATGATAAGAAGTCTGATAAAGCCTCTGGGCAGTTCACAAAATAGGTAACTCTTAAGAACTGAATTAGACTTGAGAATCCGAACTACTCATGACTCTGCTTCTCATTACAGAAAATTGCTTTCAGAGTTTCAACTGGGACACCAGCAAGACACCGGCCCAAGGCAGGACTGCGGAGGTTACCGAGGGGAGGTGGGAAGAACTAGATCATCTCAGTATCAACTAAATTAACTGGTTTTGGAACTGTGAATGCAGCTTAGAATGAGCTATGGAGCTTCTAAAACTTCAGAAGCCTGGGTCCCTTCCAGACCCCTGTACCAGAATCTTCAGAGAGAGGCTCACGTTTGCGTCTGCTCAAAGCTCACCAGGGATACTAATGGCCACTTCTGGTTAAGAACAGATGAACCAGACTAAGATTTAAATTATACAGTTAAAACAGTGTAAGGAAAACATGACACTAGTCAGCTCAACTAAGATAACAAGACTCTGGGCATTTTGGGAACCAGCTGATGAACATCAGTCCTCAATCAGACACAATTCGCAAATATATTCAGAGACTCTTGTATTTTCTTCTCCATTCCACACATGCTGGAGAGACTGCTGGCCCTCTCCTGTGGGATAAGATATGGCAGAAAAATAAGCACTCTCCTTGCACACCCACCTAAAGCAGTAAGAGAGTAAAAAGGACTCTGGAGAGCCAGATCGCAGTCTGACCTTGATGTAGTGGTTGATCCTCTCCACTGAGGTGAACCGAGCTTCAGTCTCAGACGCCAGTCTGACGGTAAACTGGAACAGCCCCGTTAACTAATAATGGAAACCGAAAATCCAAGACAGAATTCATTATCAGTACATGCCAGGCCAATGCTAGAAGACCCCGCCCATTTGGGGATTACAGCCAATTAGAAGACCTAACTGAGCACATGCTGAGCTGGTTTTAGGGACTGGGTCATTCTCTAAACACTCAAGACAGGGCCTGTTACCCCGCAAGCTGCTCAAGTTCTCAGTCAAAGCACTAATTGCTGCCACTAGCTTTCCTGTGTCCAAAGGTTTCCCATCCATCTTTACATGTCCAGTAACACATATGTGCAACCGAGTAACTTCTGAATTCTCTATTTGTACCTGTACCTGCTCTGGCAGTAACAACAAATGGAGATATGTGGCAATCTGAGAGCAGCTGGTGAGAATGCTTCCAGGAAGGCCAAATAAGAGAAAAAAGGCTGGGCAAAAAGTGCACGCTGAGCCCCTGTGCACCCCAGACAGAGGATCCTGACACACACTACACGTGCCATGTATTCTTCCCTATGCAATGGCCGAGTAAGTCTGCATAACGTGGACAGACATTTTGGGGAATCAGTGAAGATACATATCTCTTCTTGAGTTTCCTTTGGCTACTTATTTATTTTTATCTTTCCAATATGGAAACATGTTAAACATATACAAGAGGAGAGAGGTCAGTAAAATTAATTCCCATGTGCCAAATGTCCATCTTAAAAACCTGTTGATTTCCAAACAAAATTGTTTCATCTACACCACTCCTCTGTATTATTTGGAAGCAAACCCTAGATATTCTGCCATTTCATCCATAAACATTTCAGCTTGTATCTCTGTAAACTATAAACACTCTTTAAAATGCAATACCATTATCTAGTACCATGATGACATCTAAAAAATTAATAATAATTCCTTAACACCTTCAAATATCTAGTCAGCACTCAAGTTCTCAACTGTTTTTTTGAGCTGTGTAAAGACCTTAAACCATCCCTAGGGATGATGAGGGTTTACAGATGTAACAGTATTAGGAAAATCAGGGGCCTGAAAAATACAATGCATAGAAGAAGCATACTGAGGATAGAATATTTCTTAGAAGACTAGGAAGACACCAGAGATGATAGGTGTTGAACACAGAAACCTACAATTAAGAAACTATTTTCAAATTCATGTTTGTTTATGAAGAAGACAGCACTGATTTCTGAAACATATGCAAGAGAGTTAAATCCCTTTATTCCTGTACACCATTCCTGCCTCTCTCATCCTCCCCACCCAGCCATGTCAGACTGTTATGGCCAAAGCAGACGGGGAGAAGCTCTGGGAGTTGGAGGTGAAATGGTGGCTTAGGGGAGATCCTCCACCATACTTCTCCCAGGCCAACACAGGAAGGACTCAAATGACCAAAGATGATGCCCCCATCCCAGAGACTGACCTGGACAGCATAAGAGATGGCAAGACCTGAGTAGGCCGGGGAGATCTGCCCATGCATGAGAACAATCATCAGCCCGGTGGTGGTGATCAGGGCAATGCTAATCAGGTCCAGCCGCACAGCCAGCCACCGCATTGCACAGGTGAATAAGAAGAAAGGCCCTTGGTTGTTATCCAGTAGCTCCTGGTACCTAGGAGGAAGACAAAACACTTACAGGCAAATAATTAATCACAAGACCCGGGGCAGGGATGATGTCAAAGCTCTGGTGAATTGTGGAGAGAGGGCTAATATTTAGGTACATCCTGTTTGTCATTAGGAGAATGATATGGAAATTTAAGGGATGCAGGGAATTCAAGACTCCACACATAGGATGACATGGGGTTTTTTAAGTTTTATCCTTACAAAGAACCATATTCAAGATTTTAGGGAAAAATATTCAGTTTAATAGCACAGGGAAAGCATGGGGGTGCAAGCTTTAGAAAAATGTCTTAGGTCATTTTCTCAAAGAAAGAGAAGTTACAGAGGCAAACTCAGAAATGCCCAAAGACCGGGAAAAGGAAACTCCCAGACTGAAAGCAGAAATTCTCTGCCACTGCACCCCCTGGGCAGAATGGTACTTGTTTCCCAAGGCCATGGAGCAAAGAATCAGGAGCTAAACCAGCAAAAAAGACCTGGACAACTTCTGCCATTGAAAGAGTGAGACACTACTGCCACTATGGGTCCTAGAAAGCAGATCAGACCCCATGTGAAGGCTCAGGGGCTGTACACAACTACAACTGCAGAGCAGGAAGCCTTGCCAGGCAAATGTGCTTTGCTTTAAAAAAAAAAAATCACTTTTCCTCCACACAGAAGATATGCGCTCTTTTGAGAACATTTAGAAACTATAATAAAAAATATGCAAAAGTCCAGTACTCTGACCACTCAGTTACAACCAGGGTCACTATTCTGTTGCATCTGCTCCCAGCATTTTTCAGTGCACTTACCTTTATGTGTGTATACATACATACAATATACTTAGTGTATTTTGCTTTTTTTCACTTAATGTTAAGATTATTTTTCTCATCCATTTAACCTTTCTATTCTAGATTTTCCTTTTTAAATTTATTACTGAACTTTTGGAATAGGCAATAAATACACAAGATAGTATTTAAAAGGTATAAGAATTTTTACTATAAAAACTTGGTCTTCTCCTGCCCATCCTCTAGCTCCTCAGTTCCCCTTTCCACTGGCAACTATTACTGCCCTATGATCCTTTCAGAGATATTCTAAGTGGCATATATACAAACACATATATACAAAAGCCATACACACACCTGCACCTTGCTCTTTCGCTAGTATATCTCACTGATCCTTTTGTATCAGTACCTCCAGAACTACCGTGTTCTTTTAGGGCCACATAACACTCTACTATATGGGTATACCATTGCTCTTCTAACCAGCCATCTGCTGAGGGACATTTAAGTTAGTTCCAATCTCTTATTAATACAAACCTCCACAATGACTATCTATGTACAGACCCTCTCTCTTTTATTGTTCCCCCCCGCAAAAAAAGCAAAACTCCATCAATGCAGCCATTCAGAGCCAAGAGCTAACAGACTCCTTTGCTTTCTCATTTGTTCATGAGAGTTACCAGCAATAAAGTAAATTTTAATCAGAGCCCTATAATTCACTAATACTCATAGTAGATGGTTTTATAATCCCCAAATCTGGCCTTGAAAGGCCTCTTAGGCTTTCATGAAGTGCTGGCATGCTGGCTCCCCTTTGAGCCTTCTGGCCCCCATGAGCACTAACCTGTGCAGAAATTCCTGCCCCTTGCTATAGGCATGGATGGTGGCAAGGCCCTGGATGCTTGATGTGATGTGGGAGAGGAAAGGTGCCTGCGTGATATTGTCCAGACGCTTTAGCTCTCGAATCAAGACCCTGGAGAGAGAACAAGTTCTGTGTAAGACTGGCAGACTCGCAACTCTGGCTGGCATCCTTTGCCCTGGAACTTCCCATTTACCTGGAGACAATATGCAGAACTGAAAAAAGGATGACAAGGGGCCCCACTGCCACCAGGAACCATGGGAAAACTCCTGCGATCATTCCAACGCAGAAGAACACCAGGATGACATTTTGGATGAACATTTCAGCCTGGAACGGCAGGCGCACATCAACTGGGGAGATCACAAAGGAACAAGTGTCAGACTGCTGGGATCCCCAACAGGGAACAGAAGCAGAAATTTAAAAAAACAAACAGAGGTTCCACATATTCTATCTCAAGTTTGTATGCTGTCTTTTAAGCAGTCTGATCAAAGAAAAATCTAGAAACCTGGCTGCTCTAATTTTTCTTGTCCCAAGAAAGTTTAAGTGATCTTGCTCCCCGATGCTATGTTTGGTTCACTGTGCTACCCAGCCCCTTTAAACAGTTTTTCCCCTTTACAAAGTAATCTATGCTGGTTGTAAATATTTGGAAAATAAATATGCAAAAAAGAAACTAAGTATAATCTTTATTCTATCAATACCAATAGGCTACTGCTAACATTTAAGAAATTTTTCATTATGGAAAAATTTTAACATACATAAGTCAAAAGAATATAGAATCTCTTTAACACTTGCTCCATCTCCTTTTGGCTGTCTCTTCCCCCCAACTTTTTTTGTGTGGGGGGGGAATGGGGTGGGCCTGGAGTATTTTCATATAAATCCCAGATATGTTGATGCCAGACTTTTTTCCATCAGTCTTTTCTCTATTTGTGTGTATGTGTAGCAGAAATGGGTTCATGTTAAAAGCATTAGCTCTGGGGTAAAAAGATTTGGGCTCAATTCCCAGCTTTGTTATCTGATAGCTGTGCGACCTGGGGCAAGTTATTTAACCTTTCTTGGCACCGGCTTTCCCATTTACTCAGTGAGTGAACCAAAGCCCACAGCATCCAGCCACTGTACAGATTAGGATAATGCATGTAGAACACTCAGCACCCTGCTTGTTGCAAAGTAAGCCCTCAGTGAATGTCAGGTGACATTCCTATGATTCTGGGCTATGGGAGTATTTAAGTTCTGGTGTTGACACAGCCCAGGAAGTATTCAGAGAACTGCCAGGACACCTACAGCCTTGCACCACCCTCACATAACCATGTGCCTTGGAATTGCAGGTGACCCTGTCCAAAGCCTTTACGTTAATTCAAAGTTCAGAGGCGAATTTCTTTTCAGGTTAATTAAGATCAAATGAGAACTTAGAAAGGTGAAAAATCACATGGGTCCTTAGCCTAAATACAAGTTGCACCGTGGAGAAAACGCCAAAGCCAAAATGTTCTTGGCATGAACCCCAGCAGCCATTGTGCTCTCAGAAGCTAAGGCTGGATAGGTGGGCACACCTGGGGAGTCATCTAAAAGGCTGCAGAGCCTAGTGAGCTCCAGCCTGTGCTTTAGAGCATAAAAAAAGTAGTAAGAAATACCTTCATCCATGTCTTTGGAAAACCTGTTGAGAATCCTCCCTGTGGGAGTAGTGTCAAAAAACTTCATAGGGCTTCGAAGGATCCTTCGGAAAAGCTCATCATGGAGCCGGGAGGAGGCTCGCAGTGTGCCCTGAGGAGCAGAACACAAAGAGATCAGAGCCCAGGGACCCAGGGACTCAGGCAGGCTCACCTCCTACTCCTCCAGGTCACAGCTCCACAGCACATCGGCTCCCAAAGCTGCAGGAGAGCAGATGGCCATGCAGGGAGGAGGTGACTGATAAAAGGTAGAAGCTGATGGGATAGAGGTCATTTTAGCGAGCACCCCTACTCAGCATAAATGTGAAAGGTGCCACATCCAAGTGTAAACGCACGGTCAGCTGAGGAGGGGGGGCGGAGGTCCCCCCACCCCCGCATACCTTGACAAAAACGACTCCGCGAATGGCTTTCAGGATCAGCATGACTGCCATGGAGAGGGCGTAGATGCTGGCATAGTACTGCATAAGAGGATTGTCCTTCATGCTATGGCTCACAGACGTCTTGTTCCCTTCAGTCACTGTGGTGTTCTGTTTGGAGGCAAGGCTGTGTGAGGCAAGACCCCTAAGCACTGCCAGGAACCCCTACTCAGGGTCATCCTCAGCACAAGGGAGGTCACAGGAGAATGACTCTGGGACCTGGTTGGGGCAAACGCAAGACAGGCTCTGCCCCCCTTCTTCTCTCTCTTCTAATGGATGAGGGCAGACAGCCTACAGATGTCCTCCTGATAAACTCTACTGCTCTGTGAGTTGGCCAGGGAGCAGCCACCTTGTGAGGTTACATTAGGGACTCATCTTTTCATCCGAGGTAGTCCTTGTTCATTGCTTCTTTTAATGGAAAACTAGAGCAGTTTCCCTAAGAATGGTCAGGGAATACAGAGAGATGGCACATTCTTAGACACATAATTTTCCCATTAACGAGTAACCTTACCCCACTTCCTTCCTTGATCCAGTAACTCAACCACCAGTTGCTGAAGGCAGTGCTGCCCACATTCAGCATGAAAAGGGATGTGATGAGCAGGAATGCCAAGGGGCCCCCAGCAGCCTGGATGTAGACACCATATACTGACCAGGGCACGGAACCCTGCCCTTTCTCTTCCAGTTGCACGAGTTGCCCTAGGGAAGTAGAAGAGAAACATGAACTCAGATGGAAAAAGTTACTTTTCCAAATTAAGTCATCTGCAGAAGAGCAGAATCAAGGAGAGCCTACAGTTTTACAGGGCTTTAGAATTATTTCCTCATTATCAGAAGCATTCATTCATCTATTTAACATTTTTAACCACCTACTATGAACCAGGCCTAGGATGAGGCCCTGGAGCAGTATAGAGGATTAAGACCAGGTGCCTGCCCTTGAGACCTGGCTGAGGATCCTTCCACAGCCATGTAGGACAAACACATACATAATTATAATACAATGTACTAAATGCAATGCTAGCGCTCCATACAGGGCAGCATGGCAACACCCAGGAGGTGGCCCTAACCTATTTGGGGGAGCTGTGGGGTGGTGAGTAGATAGGTTCAGGGAAGACTTTGTGTGTAGTTCATACTGCATCTTGAAAGGTAAGCCAGAGCCGACCAGGTGAGGAAAAGATGGGTGGAGGAAATGCCATGAGCATTAGCACAAAGGAGGGAAACAGCACAGCAGAGTATGTCAGACGACAGGTTCAGCACAGCTAGAGGTCGTGCGCGCCTCAGGAAGGCCGGGGATGAGACTGGTGAAGCAGGCTGTGGCAGAGGATAAAGGCATTTGCACTTCATTCTTCAAACAAGAACTTCTCAAGAGAATGAGGTATGGGTGTGTGGAGATTTGACTCCCTGGTCCTACTGGACTAGGCGGGCTGGAGACGACAGCCAGACCAGTCACCTCTGGCACTGAGCAGCTTCCAGATGTGTGCACCCCAGCATCCCACACAAATCAGGGCAGTTTCTGCACATACCATATCTGGAAAGAGATTACAAAACGTGGCTTTGAAATAGGAGGCCGTTGAAAGGCTCCATGCAGGAAAGTGACTTGGCTGGTGTCCTGTTTTTAACTACATCTCTCAGCCATCTGAGTGAAGACAGATCTAAAAGGAAGCAGCTGTGACAATCTAGGTATGAGATGATAAAGGCCAGAACCAGGGTCATGGCAATGGAGATGGAGTTCCAGGAGGTAAAATCAAAAGGACGTGGTGATTGGCTGTCGGAGGAGAGAAAAGGTTCAAGGATCTCTCCTGGGGCTCCCTGGGGTGGTCAGGTGATTGACGCCGATATGAGAAACAGCCTGGCAGGAGCCTCTGCCTCTTCCACAGTCAATGGTGGATTATCTTGGAACAAGCCACACATGCCTTGAGCATTTTAAGAGTTGTGACCATCCAGGTTAGGAGCTCTATACATGAGAACCAATGCTCCCTAAAGATGTATTGTTATTTTATACTGCTTGTTGTGGGAACTGACAGCTCAGCCTTCTGTGATGTGTTGGTTTTGTATGTGTGTAAGGTATTGTAACTCACACTTGAATTCAAAATATCATATGTGATTTATTAAAAGGAAAAAGAGAGGCAAGAAGAGGTGAATCTGGAAGGTTAACCCCTAACCTTCTGCAGTTTTAAGAACAAGGAAGTAAAACAGGCCCGTCCCCAGAGCAGTGACAAACCCAGGAAAGGTCCTGGATTCAAAACATTAGGTGAGATGATGACACAACAAAAAAAGAGAGTTTTAAAACAGGATTGCATTCTTTTTCTGTCTTGTCTTTTTTTTTTGTATATTGATAGGCAACTTAAAATTCACAAAGGTAAAAATGCCTGAGGTCTTACAAACAGTTTTTCTAACTCCCAAGATTTGTTTCAGTTGATAAGATAAAGGGTTTAAGGACTCTGCCTAGGGAAAGTCAAGCAGGAAAAACCCTGGCTGTCACTCTTCGCCACAGATCTGCTGCAGTCTTGTCAGGACATGCCAAGGCCTGTGTCATTCTATGAGGGGAGCTACTGAGGACACGGGCAGTCATGGAGCTGGAAGGCCTCTGCCCTAGTTGGCACTGACTTTTAAAGAACAGAGGTGAATCGCAGGAAGGGTGTTCCTCTGCCCACCACTCAATGTTCTTTGCTCAAGGTGACTCAGCTGTGATTGCCTCCACCTGAACCAGCCAGCCCAGGAAGGGAAGGCACAGGACTGAGTGTCACTCTTACTGCCTTGGTCCGGTTAAGCAAACAGAAGGTGCCTCATAGTCTCCCAGCATTATATAAGAACTTTGTTATTCCAGAAGTATAAGGCCAGATACTCAACGACACACCATGCTATCTAACAGTATGAATTACTGCACAGCATAACTTCTGATAAACTTTTGATAATGACAAATCTAAAATTGCAAGAAAAGGTCATTACCTCCCTCTGGCTTCACTGTTTTCTCCTTCTTTACTGATCCTGTTTTAGTGCCTTTGTCTTGTGATTTCTTCTGTGAACTGCTGGTTTCCTTTTTTGAGTTAATCTAATATTTAAAAAAAAGTGTCTCCAGTCATGATACAGCCATTCAGACAAATGTCCACAGGATGTGCTAGGGATTCATCTGTCAAGCTGCTGCTATTAGGGAAAAGAGATACATCCATCTTCTTCAAGAGGCCACCTATATTCATTTGTTGTACTTCCTCAACTAAAATCTTTGAGATGTGGGTTCCCCACCCTGTTCTTCCACTGACATTGTTCTCCCCAAAGTCACTGAAGACCTAAACTCCAAACCCAGTAGCCTTTATGCAGTTCTCATCCACTAACTTGTCCAAAACATTAGGGCTGGAGTCATTTCCATCCCTCCCACCACTGATTCCCACATCACTAAATCAAATCACAGATCTGATCGTTTCCCAGGATAAACTCAAATGTTTCAGCCTGGTTTTGCGAGGCCTCCACATGCTGGCCTTAGCCTAAATGAAAGTTCCTCTCTCACTGCCGTGGTTTCTGCTCTCTAGACACACTGGATTTCACGCCTCTCCTCACACCATACTGCCATTTCCCACTTTGTGCCTTTGTTCACACTGGTTCTTCACTTGGAATGCCCCTCCCCCTGCCCTAACTCAGTCACAGTTGTCCCCATTCAGGGGAATTTAAATCTTCCATCTTCCCTGAAGCAACTTAGACTCCTCCAGAGTAAAACTCACCCTTCCCCTTTCTCCCAGGCTCTAGGTCAGTACTCTATGAGAGCACCTGCTACAAAGGAGACCCGTATTACAGGTGCTGTGAGAGCTTAAGAGCACTGGTCTTCCTTAGGAGACTGTGAGTCCCTCGGGGATGGAGATGGTGTCTCGTGGTTCTGACATGGCACCAGGCCTAGCACCACTCACTGCCCGCAACGGGACACACAGGACTGGACACACAGCCACCAAACTGAACCTGAGATAACAGACACTACTTAATGCTCTCTTTTCCAAGTTCCTCTTACAGCCTCACACAGGACATGCTCTTACTATAGTCAACTGCACTTAATTCTTTGTCATAGTTAGCCTCTTAACCCTAGTTTGTTCTACAACCACACTTTTCAAACTGTGAAAAAAAATCAGAAAATGATATAAAATTCTGAGTCACATCTGGAACTCAAGATAGGGCTCTACAGTTTATATTTATGGCAGTGTATGAATGCCCTGTCTAAAGAAAAAATTGCTACTTGCAGACCACTTACTAGGGTAAGAACATTATACATCGTTCATTCAACTGACAAACAGCTCTACAAGGCAGATAGATGCCACCCCGTTTTTAGGATGAGGGACCTGAAGCTCAGGGCGGCTCAGCGGCACAGTGACAGCATGTCCCTCCACTACAACACCGACTCCCAGGATTCTGCTCCTCAGACTTTTTATATTTTAACCTCTCTTCCTCTCATTTTCCCCTCCATCTCTACAGTCAGGAGGAAAATCTGAAGAGTCCAAGGGGCGAGATCATAAAATCCAAATCTGGATCAGTGTGTCTCTATGGAAGGCCCTGGTGAGACTTGGAATGTCTGGGTCATCCCAAAAGGCTTAAAGCACACTGGTCATGCATGGTGAGCTGTACCGTTCCTGAAATCAAACAAGACTCCCAGGAAAGGTCCCAGTAACTTTCTGCTTCTACCCCTCTCAGACACCGAAACGACCTGGGAGCTAAGCAGTAGCTTTTAGCCCGGCCTGAGCACACTTCTAAGATGAAAGTGACCCCAGAATAAGGAGGACAGTACAAAAGCAGGTCGGCAAGAGGGAACAACAACCTCTTTGACTAAGTAAGTAAGTACATCCTCATGTTTGCCTAACCCAGAGCTCAGAGTAAGGCCATAGAAAGCTACCATCTCTCTGTGTTGCCACAGGAGGCAGGGCAACATGGCACAAAGAGCACTTTGGCATCAAACCACCCTTCTTAGCAAGCAGCTTAACTTTTCTGAGCTTCCATTTCCTCAGCTGTGAAACTCGGGAGATATATTTTGCCACAGAGCTCTGTTAAATGTCTAGGTAGGGTGACACCTATAGGGTGTCTAATCCAGTAACTGAGACACAGTAGGTGTTGTAGTTAATGAGTAGCAAGTCAGCCAATATCCCATGGCTCCTCTTCAAATGCAAGCAACACTTCACTTCTCTTCCCTGGCTCCTTATTCACTTGTTTATTTAAAAAGGAGCTTCATAATGCTTCAGTCAGGATTGACAGAGTTTATGAAACTAAGTCATGACTGAACAACAGCACACACTGAGCCCATACCCTCCTCCCTGTCATCGCCTTGTTCATGAGTCAGTGACAGAGACTGTGGCCACCAGCCCCATGATCCCGCTCTCCTGGAACAGAACCAGCATGTGAGCTAAAGCACGGCAGTCTGGTCACTGGAAAGTGGGGCCCCTGCCAATAAGACATCTTCCATCACTCAGTCCAATCACGTCTCTCTTGCTAGAAAGGAGGAGGCACACACAAACAGCGTGAATCTTACCTCAACTGGGTGTGTCTCTCCCAGCAACAGGTTATTAAAAATGGTAGCATAATCACCATTTAAATTCATCAGCTCTGCATGGGTGCCTCTCTCTGTAATACAGCCCTCTTTCATGAAGATCACTTCATCACAATCAGCCAGGTACTGGAGACAAAGGCAGGGACAACACAGTGTTGCCGGTATTAGTACAAATATATTCAAACACCCAGACCTTGGTTCACCCATTCTCATTTGGAGGCGTTGAGCCTTCTGGGGGAAATTTGGCAGTATCTAGAGATTGGTTTGGTTGTTACAACTACAGGGAGGAGTACCACTGTCATCTAGTAGGTAGAGACCAGGGTGCACAGGACAGTCCCCACAACAAAGAGCTATCTGGCCCAAATGTTGCAATGCCAAGATGGAGAACCCCTGCTTCAATTTACTGTGTTTGTGATGTACTTTAGAGAGCAGCTCCTCCAGGTTTGAACAAACACCTACTGGCGGAGCCACAAGAGCCTTGCATTCGATGTCATACCTTTCACTGACCTCAGAAGTACACATAATTACAGACTTCCTGTGACAGAATGGGGGGGGGGGTTTAGTCCCCCAAACTTGACAACATATGCAGAGCAGATGGAAACATCCTAGCGCTGCTTGTCTTGGAAGGACGGAGGGAGAAGAGCTCGTTTCCCCTAAATAGCTCCCGCTTGCATGTAGATAACACAGTGCTGTCCAAACTTTCAAACCCAGACTCTATTTTCAGCCTACTCCTCTCAGCACTTCTACTTATGGATTTATATGAGGAAGCTAACATGATCCAAGGATCCCTGATTTATATGGCCGTCTGGTATTTTGGTACAAAACAAGCTTTATTGGTACAATGGGCTAGGGGCCTATTTTCTGAGGCAATGAACACTGATCATTTCAGGAACCTCTATGGACCCCCACAGATAAACCTGAACCAAGCCCATCTCCCTGTTTCTGACTTCCCAAGCCAAGGCGGGCAGCCTGGGGAAGAGAACACCGTACCTGTAACTGGTGGGTAACAAACAGAACTGTCTTGGACTTGAGGTGCTTCTGGATAGCACTGTTGAAGATGTGGTTGCCCACATGGGCATCTAAGGCACTGAGAGGGTCGTCCAGAATGTAGATGTCCCGGTCACTGTACAAGGCCCGAGCAAGGCTGATCCTTTGGCGCTGTCCACCACTCAGGTTGGCTCCTCGCTCACCAATCTACAGGAGCCCAGAAAGCACGGGGATGCCTCCGGCTCAAGCCCAGACTGTGCTTCGTGATCACCCAGTCGCTGCCCCTCTCCTCCACCCAAACTGGGCCCTTCTACTGAACCCCCAGCCCCGCCAGGATGAACACCGCTCTGATCCTCTGGGATGCCCACCAGCACTGGGGGAGCTCGTCCAGATACCTCCTCCTCTCCCACAACCATCTAGTTAACTGATTAATCATACATCTGGCCTTACCACCTCCCCTTGACACCCTCCTCCAATCCATTACCCACAGGCAGAAAGATCTTTTTAAATGACAAAGCTGACCATTTCCCACCCTTGTTTAAAACTCTTCAAGAGCCCTAAAGGTGAGATAGAGCAGGGAAATGGGACAAGGGTCATGTCACTGTAAAATCTACGTAGCCTGCAGAAAAAGGCCAGCTTATTCTTTAACTTAATCTATACATTGTTGTTCTTTTTCCAGCACCTTTATCAATCAAGTACTTTGTAACCAGGATGAGAGACAGACCTCTGGAGGTTAAATGAACCTACAAAATCTATGCGGAGAACCCAGACCAACAGTCACCTAAATAACCCTATTCTTAAGGCAAAACTTCAAAGGAATTATTAATCACCTGTATACATCCTGCCTTATACCGACCCCTAACCAAAAGACCCTATAAACCCAAACCCTAAACCCTTAAGCGCTCCTGCCCTGAGGTCACCGGTAAGTCTGTGGGTACCGTCTTATCAGATTAACTTTCTTGCTGCATAAGCCTAGTGTACTTGTCTCTGAATTCTTTTTCATGATAAAGACAAAAACTCACTGACCTCCACAACTGGTTAAGTGTCTTTGTCACTTTGCTATTTCATTCAGCTTTCTAGTCTTAGCACAATCCTTTTCTCTCTCCTTGCTTTTTCAGACCAGTAGGGAAGTGGAAGTTCTCAGAACATAAACTCACTCTATCCAGTGCTCTGCAGCTCCCCCAGATTCTGGGGTGGAAGGGATATAATTCTTGCACAGTGCAGATCCAGTGGACACTGCATGCCAGGTGACCCTGGCTTTAGGAGTTGGCATGGCATTTGCCATAAGCAGAGCAATGCTAGGAACTTTCGTTTCCTCTCTCTGCGCTTCCTGGCTCTCTACAGCCTGCATGCTGCTGACATGGCTTCTACTCTTGCTTTAATGGACTCCTTTCTTGCTGGTACCTGTTCAACCTGATCAAGAATCCTTTCCCAGTCGGAGTCAAGAGCCCTCCGTCCCCTGCCCAGGCTGAGGTTTCACCTAGTGTGCAGCAAGGGCCCAGACGCACCTACCGGCAACAAACGGTAGAATCTAAACACCCAAATATGGCACACAAAGCAGGCCCCTTGGCCACATGGCTCTCCAGCTGCCCTCAGCCTCCACTGCCAGTCTCCCTTCACACGCCAGGACCTGAGCCATTTTAGATGGTGTGCCTGTACCCACACACACACGACTGTCATGCCTTTCCTCTACTGAAGCTCTCAGCTCAGGAATCCTCTCCTTTGGGAAACCTCCCCCACTCTTCTCACTGACACCCAAAAGAAAGGGGACTCTTTTTTGTCAGCTTATCTTGTGTCTATTTGTTTGGGTGTCTCATCCTTTCAACTTTTTGAGGGTGCAGATTATTTTCCTATTGCTTTACATTCCCAGCTCCCAGCAGTTTCTGCGTATGTGGCTGCCACACAGCAAGCACCTGATCAGTGTTTCTCAATGAATACATGAATAAACCAATTGTCAAATGCTAACTGGCTCTGTAATTTTAAGGAATCTTGTCCTTAAAAAAAAATTAATTTAGAAGTTTTCAAACTGAGCGTGTATCAGAATTACCTGCAGGGCTTTTTAAAATAGATTGTTAGGTCCCACCCCTAGAGTTTCAGTAGGTCTGGAGGGAAGCCTAAGAATTCGCATTTCTAACAAGGTCCCAGTAACACTGAATGCTGCGGATTTGCAGTTTATCTGGAGATCAAGATTTGAGAACCAGTGAACTAATTAAACCATTCACCAAATCTGGTTTGAGGGATTTAACTCAAGTCAGCTGAATAAAAGCACCAGCCCCAGAGACCTCCAGGGCAGGTCATGGGACACAGGTGTCGACCCTAAAGAGCACACGTGAGTGCAGACCCCCAGACGGGACTAGAGGTCACCCAAGGGGAGGGGCTGGGGAAGGTGGGAGGGAGGGAGAAGGGGACTGAGGGGCACTAGGATCAGCACTCACAATACGGGGGGGTCACGGGGAAGGCAGCACAGCCCCGAGGAGGCAAGTGACTTTATAGCATCGTAACCATGCTGAAGGACAGCAACTGCAGTGTTGAGGGCGGACCCCGGGGGGGGGGCTTGATAATATGGGTGATTGTTCAATCCACAATGTTGCTCACGTGAAACCTTCATAAGATTTTATATCAATGATACCTTAATTAAAAAAAAAAGAGCACAGGTGAGTAGCAAACACCTGCCTCTGGAAAATGCTCCAGGGCACAGAACCAAAGAAAGACAGGCTTGTGCTAATGCAAGAGGCTCTCTACTGACTACATTTGAGAAAGGAGGTTGGCAGAATGAAGTTCAGGGAAGAAAGTCAACAAGCACAGGCTTGACTTACAGTTTTAAATATGAATAGTGAAGAAAGCATTAACTCTAAAGTAACAATGGGATTCTGTTTAAAAACCACATGATGTATGAAATACTTACATGTCTAAAACAGGTAGTGTCACTATCCCTTCCCTGGGAAACACATTTTCCTAACATAAAGTCCCAGTGAAGGCCAAACGCCCCGTATAGATTCCTCTCCCATGCACGTCAGGTACATTCCTAGCTGGAGGCTCTGCACAGCCCTGCCACCCATTTTCCAGAATCTTCTCTGCTAAACACACTTCTCCCTGAAGGGGTAGAAGGCTTATTATACCTCAGTCAGGTCACTGTTGGGAAGAATGGCCAGGTCAGGCCTCAGGCAGCAGCTGTTCAGCACAGAGTTGTATCTGAAGGACATAAAGAAACCTAGTTATCAGGGACATGGTTGAAGTAGAGTCTGCTGGCTTGGGCTGCCTTGTGTCTCACACGGCCAAGATGGAGAGCATGATGGAAACCAAGCATTCCTTGCCTTTCTTCATCAAATTCTTTCCCAAAGAGGATGTTGTCTCTCAGGGTGGCATTGAGGATCCAGGCCTGCTGGGCCACATAAGCGAAGGTTCCGCTGACTGCAATGCTGCCCTCTATAAGTGTCATCTAGGGAGACAGACACCATCCAATGGTATCATAGTTTAAAACCGTCACCCTAAGCTAGCAGAACCCACCCCCCCCCAAGCCACAATTTCTGCAGATTCTTTCTGGAACCAGGTTCAGACCTCACTTTTGTTCCGCAGAGGGCAATGGCAGCAAAGAAAATCAGTTCTCCTTAATTAAGTGTGAGAGGAGCCCAGCACAACCCCTGGCGTGAGCAAGCAGACACTTAATCCAGCAGCCTACTAGCTACTTTGTAGCCTTTCTTCCTGATTGCAGACTGTTTTAATGAAGGAAGCCCAAGTGGAAGGCCCTCCGGATTCCCCTGGGGAGAATGCTGTCGGCCTGAGAGCTAGCTCCTGCCTGGGGATGAGGGGCAGGCCAATTTCATCTAAACAATTCATCTAGGCTGCTGGCTACACCTGCTCTCTCTAAAAAATGACGGCCAAAGGTGCCGGGAGGGGTGGGGGCGGAATCCAGTTAGACATCAACTTCTATGAGAGTATCCATGCAATGACAGACCCTCCCCAGTGACATGAAGGGGCGGCACGATGAGCCATGTGCTTTGAAGTGCTGTCAGTTGCAGTGATTGATATGAATTGATTTATCCATTTTATCCTTTCAGTGTTCCTTTTGGGACGGACAGGCGACATTTGTCTTGGGTTAGGGATGTTAGATTTACCAGCCTGCACATACAAGTTTGTCCTTTCAAACACCTTAACACACAGTGCACACACAGGTGCACCTGCCACAGACTGGGACACAGCAGTACCAACTACCCACAGACTGGGAAACACTCTGATATACACTCAAAGTGCTCAGAAACCCACAGAAGTTCTGCAGTGGAAACCCAGCTCTTGCAGCTCTTCAGTTCGGCTACAGATGCCAACAGAGAGCCGCTAAAGCAGGAGGCTGCCCGGTCTTACCAACCTCCCCATCAGAGACAGGGCTGTCAGGGTCTGATCCAGACGCGAAGGCCATGCAGTTTTCACCCTAACCCC
The DNA here is from genome assembly GCA_032199065.1 of Smutsia gigantea. NCBI lineage: Eukaryota > Metazoa > Chordata > Mammalia > Pholidota > Manidae > Smutsia > Smutsia gigantea. Next base: position 100,039 of record JAVSCE010015112.1, on the reverse strand, counting down.
TGCCCACTCACCCGCCTACCCCTCCGAGGCTCACTCCCCCTGTGTCTCTCATCACTGACCCTTAAATCTGGCTACTCTCAGAAATCACCTAGGAAGTTTTGGTTTTTCACAATGACCAGTGATTGAGCCCAACCAAAGAAGAGTCACAAGGCAGAGGGATGGTGGGGATGATCGGAGGGCAGTCTTCCTCAGAGCACTCCGGAGGAGGGCCACACTCTACCAACTGGGCCATGGCACTGAACAAGACAAAATATTCCATGCCTGGGTGCTACAAAATACTATTCCCCAACCTCGTCTCCCATTTGTTTTATTTCCTCAATATGGATAAACGATTAGGAGGCCCTTATCTCACAGAAGGTAGGAATAATCTTAAGTTTACCTCAGTCTAGCCAGGTTAATTCAAGTTTAAAAGCAGGTGGAAATACCCTGGGTTTTTGTTGCTGTTCTGATTATTTGGTTCTAGAACAAAGTACGGTCATTAGCCTCACTCTGAACCTGGCAGCCCTCTGCAGGGACCTCTGTGCACCACTCACTGACTGCCTTGCCCTAGGCTTGTATGTCTGCAAGGCCTCGCTCCCCAACCCGACCATGAACTCCTTGAGGGCATAATTTCAATGATTAGACTGAAAATAGAGTGGGGCTTTGCTTCTAGATCAAATCCTCACAGCTTTCTCTCTGACAGGGAGGCAAGGAATGCTGGTCAGCCATGCTTCTTCATTTTGTTGGCAGTCTATAGTCTGTTCTGACTTACCTCTGACATTTCCCAACACACTCTCTGGTATACCTATGGCACTCAATATATATATGCAGAATAAAAGAAGGCTTGAGAACAAAGAAATCCCGCTGGGTATCAATCGGTTATTCATCAGGTGTCCACTAAGCCCCCTTCCAGATACAGTGCTGTTAAGGAGTGGGAGTGCGGTGGGTGGGTGGGGCATAATGAAGACCAAGGGTTCACTTTATTTTCATCTTTCCTGACTCTCTTCAGAAAATAAATTCATTTTTCCTGAGACTCTTGCTAAGCCGAGTGTAGAGAAACAAGTAGAAAATGCCAAAGACAGTAACAAAATATTACCTGGCCTAAAATAGCTGAAATGAGAGAGGTTTTTCCACTTCCCACACTGCCACAGATTCCAACCAGTTTGCCCTGGACAAAGCACACAGAGAAGAAGGTCACTGAAGGACTACTGACCGCTCCTCTCTAGGAACTTCAGACTCTGCTGAGGAAAGAACACGTGGACACATCCATCAACGAGGGAACTGTCATCCTGATGACCTAGCAAGTCACTTACCTTGGCTTCTTCCCTTGTCAGCCACCTACTTCATAGGGTGTCTGCAGGGACACGCTGAGGTAACAGATGCGTAAGCCTCTGGGAAACATCCACTGTGCCACACACAGAAGGTAGCCCATATCACTTTCAGGAGGGCCCACTTACCTCCCCTGCTTTGTTGGTAACCCATGTATTTTGATTATTTATTTTGTTGTTTTTGGAAGAGGGCAGGACTCCTGAAAATCGTTTTATTGATTTTCATTGTATTTTACATGATTTTTTTCCCTTCAGGGTCCAAAAATTATTTTCCATAAAAAACTACATGCACTATTATTTCCACTTTTCTAATGAAAAATTTCCAAGAGTCTGAGGAATATTTACACCATCAGTCCCACATGGAAGTGCCTTTGGTTAACTGAAGATCCTCAGGCACATAGAGTTTTCCATGGGCAGTGTTAAAAATTTTCAAGGACAGACAGATGATTTTAAAAGGGTCCCTTGTTTAGCAACCCTGTATTGGCTCAAATCTCAAAGCAGAGGAAGGGAGATTGGTGGTGTGGAAGAGCATGGATTCTTCAGGCAGACGGGTCTTGGTTTAGATCCCAGCTCCACTAGCATTTGCCAATTGCGTGATCTTGGTCTTGTTATTTAAACTAATACTGTCTTTCTCACTGAGCTTTGAGCAACTTGAGGAAAGGAGTTATCCTCTTAGAAGCAAGTACAGTGTCTGGTACTTGATAATAAAAGTATGTTGGACAAATAAAAGTTCCAATATGGTCCAGGAGTCCGAAAGATTAAAGCCTGGTGAAGAAGAGACCAAGTCACATGTTCGATCCCTGCTCAGGTCAGTTGGGTTTACACAGAGAAAACTCTATTCTGATGACTAAATGGTGACCAACAATGAAGTAAGTATCCGGCGCACAGAAGACATCAGGCAAACATTAACTTCCCTCCCTTCCCTAAAGAGGGGGCGGAAGGATTATGATACCTCAATAGCTAAAGGTCTGCATGTGCACGCAGGCTCTAAAGGACAGAAAGAGGATTGAAAGTAAGGAAGAAGAGTAAATTTTAGCTATGAGGAATAATCCTCTAACGGAGCTGATTAGCAAAGTAACAGAGCTGCCTCAATAATTCAGATAATCATTATTAAACAAGAAACCAACATGCTTCGAGTTGACTGAAGTTAAAGCTGCCTTGAGCACTACCCAATGACGAGGCCTGCAAGCCTTTTCAGGGTTCTAAGGACCCCCCACCCTCCTGCTTCCAACTCTCAGGACCTGGGAGCTTTTTGTTCAGTCTGGCTGCCGGTCTGCGTGACATACCTCTGGTCAGTTGCTGATTCCGACACAATCTACATTAGAACCCACGATGCCCTTCTCCCAGTTATGTAGATACACGTTTCTCACCACCACCCTTGCTCTAAGGTCCCCTTCCTGGTTCTCCCAGTTAACTGTTCTCCTCACTTCCTTCCTATTTCCCTACATGTTCTTCTGAATCCAGAAGCTAGAGGGTTTATTCTCATCCATAAGTCAGATCACATCATTTTTCTGCTCTAAACCCTCCAATAGCGTCTCTGCCCACTAAGAATAAAGCCAAAGTCATTACAGGCGGCTCTGGCCCCCAACTGCCCCTCTGCCCCAGGGTGCACTGTTCTCTCCATGCTCATGCTGCTCTGGGAAGGGCACACTCGGGGCCTTGGGGCTCTGTCCCTTCTACTCAGAGTGCTCTCCTCCCAGATACCCCCATGGCTCGCTCCCTCACCTCCTTCGGGTCTTTGACCAAATACTACTTTTACGTGAGGCCTTTCCTCAGGCAAACTATTCAAATTGCAACCACAACAGCTCCCTGCCCTGGCACTCTCCATCTCTTTTTCTTTGTAGCCTTCACACCATCTGACATACAATATATTTTACCTGTTTACTACCTCTTTTCCCACTAGAATGTGAGTTCCAAGAGGACAGGGATTTTTTTGTTTTGTTTTGTTTTTTGCTGCTAAATCCCCAGTGTCTGGCAGAGAGTTGGCACTCAAAAAACAGCCACTGAATGAATGGACAGACAGACAGACACACACACACACACACACACACGAGAGTTGGCACTCAAAAAACAGCCACTGAATGAATGGACACACACACACACACACACACACACACACACACACACACACACACGACCCTCTGGGTGAGGCATTCCTTAGCATGGTGCTCATTCCCACTCACATTCTGTATTTTAAAAGCCTTGAACCTGGAGTTGCTATTCCAGCCATTCTCTACAGGGGTTCCTCTGAGAGACTCTACTCCTGTGCTACCCGGGTTGTGACATCATATACCATATGATCCCTTACTTACATTAAAATAAACGATTACAAGAGAATGGTCAATCACAGCAACACTGAGAGAGTACCTATCTGTGCCAGGTCCTGTGCTATGCACAACCTAGTGGTAATGGGAAGCTCACACAATTACAATAACCAGAAATAATGACTGTAACTCACATACAACTATAATAACCAGAATTCTATTCAGGACAAATTCTTGGAAAATCTGCTTGGATGATTCATTTCCTTGCCTATAAAATGAGCATCTCCTGAGATCAGTTGTTAATCATTTCTACTGTAATGCCCAGATATTCCTTTCAGAGTTGCAGCTGGCCCAATTTGCTCTTTCATTCAAAATCACTCCCAGCCACAAAGTACTTTGCTAAAAGAAAAGGCAGCTGCCTACCCTTGCCAGAACAGACACACAACAGACAGGCGGGGTGCAAGCGAGGAGTGAGGGGGCGGAAGTGTTACCTCTCTGATTTCCAAGTCGATGTTGTACAGCGTCCTCTGTAAGCGGAGGCTCCCCAGCTGGATGTGCTTGCCCTCTTCCTCCTCAGGACTCGGCCGCTCGTCACTCTCCAGGAGGAGGTGGCCTCTCTGCTCTGCCAGCACCGCCTGATGCTCAGTGCGCTGCAGCTGCCTCACCTTCTCTTTCTTGCCCCTGGTAGCCCTCTTGTCTTTTTTCGTTTTGGGGGTCAGCTTGGGTGAGTTCTGGATACTGGAGTGGGAGAAGTCCCATGCCAAGGTGGCATTTTTCATCTCTATCTTGATGTGAGGACTGGTTGGTTTTTTCTTTACCATGTGAACCTCTTCCATTAGAAACAAACTCTGATAGGAGTTGTGAGAGAGGTGCAAAGATGAGACACTGGATCAAGACCAGGGAGACAAGCCTAGGCGTACACTCACGCAGCAAAACACATCAGGCTATACAGTGGAAGGAAGCTGAAGGGCAAAAGGTAGCTCATTAGTGCAGCCCAGCCTCAGAACCACCGAGAGGTCACGGGGCACAGGGACACCCTTAGGACAGGCAGGGGCCCTGTCAGGGGCCCACCACCCTACACTGCCAAGCCCATGCCAAACTACCTTTTCCTTTTCTACCAGTCTGTTATGACCAAAGGACATTTAAGTAACCCATACGCAGCCCCTTGTGCTCACCCATGAATTGCTGAGTTGCAGGTAGTAAAGTGCAAGCTGGAGAACCAAAGGCCCTGCCAGTCTTCTGTACAGACCCTCAGCTCTGTTTCCCTTCAGACCACTCCTGCAGGACCCCAAAGCCTGGGCCCTTCCTCACCCACAACCCAGCACTGCTGTGGGGGGCAGGGGCTGAGCTGAGATTCTGAGCAGGCCTCACTTGCTCAGATTAGGAAGGAGCGCCTAAGGGCTTATTGACAGTAGAGTACATCTTCTTGCCAACAAGTTCTCATGTCCTCAAAGTCCTGCCTTGGAACTTGAGAGAACTTAATCAACCAAAGGAACTTGCATGGAAGCGAAGGGCATCTCCCTCAGAAACATCCTTGGGGAGAGAATAAGACTCCTTACCACTTATTCCTGGACTCCCACTAAGTTATGTTAGGGCAGGAAAATGGAATGCTTAGAAAGTCAAGTGTTTCTGAAATTAGATCCGAAACACTGACCATAATAAATCTCAGCTCAGGACTTATACGTATGTCTATGGCTTTGAACTCACTTGTGACAACTCTCTTAAATCAGTGATCTTCTCTACAGAATGCTATCCCAGTTGGATTCCCAGTAGGATTAAAAAAATTTAATAAAAAATTTAAAACAGCATTAGAAAGTCTTCAGAGAAAAGATGTTTCTCATAGTCAGGACTCTTAAGTACTGAGAACCCCCAACTATTTAAAGTTTGTAGGTGCTATTAAATCCCCTGTCCAGAGAGCAAGCCCTGGATCCTAAACTTCTAAACTTGCTCTTTTCTTCCCTTAAATTGCCACATCTCCTATCCATTCCCAATCCCCAATCTTCTGAATCTTCCCAGAAATGTCATGGTTATAAATCTGTTAGATAAACTCCACCCTTAGGCTTAGTTTTCTATAAACAGCTGTTGGTTTCATTTGCTCAGAACCTCTGGAGAGACTGAGCTAAGAATGACATGACAAATCTTTTGACCACCAGCAGAGAGAGTAAAACCACGAGCTGACAGAATTCCCATCATTCTCTCCCCTGAAAGGCTCTTTTAGGCCTCAATGGACTATTAAAAAGTATGTTAATACCTCTGATTTGCAAAGTTCCTTCCCCAGGTGTCCCTCCCATGACTCCCTGCAGTGCCTCCCCACACTCCACCCAGGAGGATTTCAGCAGCAGGTCCCTCTGCTTGGCCATGCTAAGGCACACAAGGGCCTCCTAACACTTGACTTTATATCTACTTGGATTTGCAGCTACCAAGACAACAGAATCTTAGAGGTACACAGACCATAAGCCTTGACTTTACCACAGGACACAGACCATCAAAACATAACTCTCACTCGCTGGAAGAATCAAATCAGAATGTATCTACTGAGCAGAAGAGGGGTCCACTCAGAGGGTTGCCAGATAAAATACAGATGTCTAGTTAAATTCTGATTCCAGATAAACAATGAAAAATTTTTTAGTATATGTATGTCCCATGCAGTTATTAACTGGTGTCCTATGTTTTTATTTGCTAAAGCTGGCAACTCTATACTGGTGAAAGTATTATCAGAAAAGTCATAAAAGTAGCTTACCACTGCCTTTCTACAAGTTATCATGCTCCTAGAAAGAGGAAGAGGAGAGGGAAGGGAAGGAGGAGCCAGAGGTCGAGTGGCAGGAGGGGCGGGAAGAGGGAGGCAGGGAGGATGGGGAGGAGACTGCCAAGAAGAAGACAGATGGAACTAAGTCTCCCCAGACATATAATAGAGCTGTGCATGATTTTGCTCCTATTATGAACTCTGAAGCTTCCTAGATAGAGGAAGGAACTTTGATGTGAGGATCCACCTGCAAATACAAGTCCTCACGTGTAAGTAAAGAGAAGAGACCCTTTGAGAAACGTGGGAGAACAAACCTATACTATAAACGTTTTTTTCATCCAAAATGCCACGAAATGCATTCACTAACAAGGAGAGGGGAACAAACTTACAGCCAAAACATTTGCTTTCTTCCATGACTGGATATTGTGGGTTTAGCAAAACCAAGCTCTGATTACGATTAGATCATTTCTCTTCACACAGTGCTGGCTCTTGACCTTCTAGCAGCCAGGTTGGGGTGATGGAGGGCCTGGGGCAAGGGATACCTTCTCGAGGACTAGCTTTTTTGACCAAAGAAAATTCACCGTGTTAACTGTAAACAGTACATAAGTGAATCTTGGGAAGCTAGTCTCCATTCTTCTTAAGAGGAAGTTCCCGTTTGTTTTCTCTTGACCATCTAAGGTGATGAGAATAAACCCACAAACACCTGAGCCTCCAGGCTCCCGGCCACCCCCACTGCCTTTGTCCTGCCAAGACAGACTAGCAGGTGTGTAGGACCTACTTTATGCAGTGACACTGGCAAGGAATTCCAACCCTCACAGGTGTGGCTCCTTTTGAAACATTTTTTTTAATTTATTTTTTAATAAAAACAATCGCACAGTATTTACCGTCACCTGGTAATAACAGACGGGCAACCAAAACAATATGAACACATTTTTTAGAACTACATTCCCAACAAAGGACACCTAAAAAAACAAACTGTATTGCCTTCCCAACAATATGAAGTTTCTCACTTCATTCATCATTTTTAGTTGGAGACATTTCAGAGCACAGTAATATTACCTCCCTTTAGCATGATCTGACCCACTTGTTTTTTTTACTTTGTTTTAGAATGAACCTCTTCTGTACCATTGGATACGAGGCTCATATACTCATCAAAAGCAATGACACAGCCTTCTAGCCGCATATTCACTTGCACATAATGCCGCACCTGGATCTGAGATATATTTTGCAAGTATCTGAAGATGAGGCTGATGGGCTGCACCATCACCTCCCGCCCTCTGTGGCCCTGGCCATGGCTCGCCATGGTGGAAGCTGACAAAGGTCACATTAGCCCACCTGCTGCCTCAGAAAGCAATTTCTGGAATGGGGCTCCTTTTCTTAAAAGTATTAACCACTTTCAACTATCTATCTCCCTCAACACTCCCAAATGCATCATCCTCTTGTATCATGTATTTGTAGCGTTCTGAAGATATCACACAGGCAAGGCGTGATCATGATCTACTAACCACGTCAAGAAAAAAGACCTGGTATGTCCTTAACTGCACATCTCAACATCACCTAGTTTCATGACTGTTCCTGTGTTACTCATTCCCTGCCTCACAAGTGGCAGGGCAGGAAAAAGAAGTATCAAAAGGGCTTAGCATATTGACCAGTCAGAATGATGATAGCATTTTGGTAGATCAAGGTAGAATTTTCAGTCACATGACAGCTCTCTGATCCTCTAGGTTTAAATCACTGAAAGGCCCAGTAATGACATATGTCCCTGTCAGCCCAGGAGAAAGGGATTAGCTCTGAAGGGCACCCTGAAATCCTGCGAGCCCAGAAGTTGGTGGGCCATCTATGAATGGTAATTTAGACTCTTCCACTGCCCATTTTCTTACCAAATTGCCAAAGGGCTGAACATGAACAGAAGCCAAGTGCAGCTAGCCTTGTGTGGCCCACTGGAATAAAGGCAGCAGTTTTGCCAGGAACGGCTCCTGACATGGAAGAGGGGAAGGGAGCCTCTTACCTTAAATCTGTCAACAGCAACTGATGCTTCTGAGAGGGATTTTACTGAGAATGGTGTTACTTTCAAAGCAAAGGTCATGGAATTGAAGACAGTCACCACTGTGAAGGCCTGAAAATAAGAAAAGAGAAGAAGCTGAACCTGATTAGGCTCTTCAACTGAAATAACAAGCCACATCAACTTCCTTTTAGGCTTAAGGAAGGCTACAACTTGATGTCAAACCTGGCACAAGTTAGGCACATTTTTTTTCAGGTAGAGTTTTTTTGAGACCTTCAATTAAAATTCTCAGCAAATCTGAACCAAAGGACAATCTGGCTTAGAATTTATTGTCAGAATTAAACCCCAAATTGGGTTGACTTAAAACAACATGCACATTATCGGTGCATCAGGGCTGAATCCCCAGTCTTCCACAGAAGTCTTGGCTTCATCACATGAATACCTTCTGATTATTTGGGGGAACTCCAAATCTGGAAAGGAGAACACCAGAGAATCTCTATATGGGGCATTTCTAAACTCTTCCAAAATCCTGAGAACTCACTGACCTGTGCTGCTGTCAGATCGAAGCCAAGGATCATGTGAACAGAGAATGTCACCACGCTGGCAATCACCATCACAATGGGCGCCACACCAACAGTGATACTCTGAAAGTACCCAGCTTTTTCCAATATCCGCCGTTCTTCCTCTCGGATTTCTAAAAGTAAGAGGCAAGCCAATTTCAACGTCAGGAGAAATCATGGGATGTTGCTCCTCTATCACCAAAAAGACTCAGTAGGTCTTCAGTCACACACAGGTTTTAAAACAACTCTTTAACTTTATACTCTATTTTAACACTATTTTTAGGTGTTAACACTAGCAATTACTACCATTATAGTTGGTACACAAGCCTGAGGTTTGAAATGGATCAGGTCACAGGAATGAATCTAACAGAAAGCAGTCACCACGTATCAGTACAATGATCACCTTTTGCCTGAGTCCGATTCTTCTTGCAAATTTATGCTTAAAAAGAATGAACACATTAACTGCATCTGCAACTGGCAGTTTTGTGTGCTTACCTAGGTAATTACAGGGAAGACTACACCACAGTAATGGAGAATTAAAAGGGAACTATGATTTACTAGACTGCCTACTATATGTTGGCACTGGGTAGAGGCTTTCACATAAAAATCAGTGAGGATGACTGAGAGAAGATGAGTGAAACACAGTTTTTGTAGGCAGAATGATTTTCTTTAATATTTGCAAAACTGACACTCTTTTTGCCAGAGTAACCTTGGAGTACTAGAGACCATGGAGTAGGAGGTATGACAATAAAGTGGTGAGGTATTTTCCAACAAATTTTAAAACATAAAAGCAAGTCTTCTGAGCAGTTAGGCATTGACCTTAAAGGTATTACCAGTGCCCAAGACAGTGGCAACTATCTTCAGCGCTAGTTCATAAGTAATAGTTTTTGAAATCCAACTCATTGCTTTAACACTTATCATATACTTTGCCCAAGTCCATAAGCAATAATGCTCTTTTAAAACCAACACACACAGATAAAGACACCAAAGTCAGGGGCTGATGGATGAGTGGAACCTCAGAAAGAAGACTATAAAATTAAAGTATCTGAGAGCTAGAGGGACCATCAGTGGTCACCCTGCCAACAACATGCTTGGCAGATGACCAGTTACCACTCATTCATTCTATTCTATTGCCAACAAACTCACTACTTAACAAACCAGCCTAATCAGAGGCTGCACCCTCTGAGTGGTCACCTCCTCCAGATAACCACTCACAAGACAGGGGGCTTTGAAACTGAATGAATTACTCATAACATATTGAATTACTGAGTTATTACTCATAATTCATAAGCCAAGTTATCTTGGGAAAAACCATAGTTTTCACAGGACTTAATTTCCTCATCGGAGAGATGAGGTTATAAGTGAAGTCTCTAAGATCTCTTTTAACAGAAAGAGCGTTAAGATATTGTAAGAACATCAAAGTATCCAAAGACTTTCTACCACATGCACATATAAAATCTTTAAACTCACTCTGAACGCTCTGAGAAAATGCTTTGACCCAGGCATACATTTTAATAAATTTAATGTATGTGAGGACTTCATTCATCTTTTGCACACGGTCATCTGTAGTAGTCACACATTTTCTCCTGAAATATGCTGTGATACGGGATACAAACATCTGAAAGGAAAAGTGATGCCAAGCCAAATAAGAGCTTATTCTAGTTTAAGAACTGTCTTGTCTCTCAAGAAAATAAATCTGCTTAAGATTACTATAAATAAAATAAGCACTGTATTGTGACAGTGTTTCTTAATAAAAGTGATCTGTTACACTATAATAAAATATTATTTAATTCTTATTCTTCTGTAAGGAAGCTGAGACAAATAAGTGTAGCTGACTCTTGAACAACACGGGGGTTGGAGCACTAACCCCTATGCAGTCAAAAATCTGCATATAACTTTTGATCTCCTTTTCCAAAACCTAACTACTAATAGCCCATTGTTGACCAGAAGCCTTACCAATAACATAAACAGTCAATTAACACATATTTTGTATGTTACATGCATTATATACTATACTCTTATAATAAAGCTAGAGAAAAGAGAATGTTTTCTCAAATTGTTGAAAATCTCCAAAAATTTCTTCCAATATAGCTACTGAAAAAATTCATGTATAAATGGACCCACACAGTTCAAACTTGTATTGTTCAAGGGTCAACTGTTTGTTCTCATAGTAATCACAGATAAGAGTTCTGCCAAAGGGAAGCAGGCGAGCCCTCTCAGCACCACCTTGAGACAGAGTGACTCAAACACTCCTGTGTTACTTGGGGCCAGGGTTCACCTGCTGGCCGCCTTCACTCAAAGTCTCTCTTTTCTAATCTCATTAGGAGCCACTGCCTTTATTCAGGTGGCACATTACTTCCTCTCAAGTCAAAATTCTGCCTATATGGACTGAACACTGTCCAGCTCTTTTTAGACCTTTTCTGATCAGATATGTGCTTGGAGAAAATTTCTAATCAGAGATGTGATACCTCAATGATGCCTACGATACATAACCCAATGGAAGTAACTCATCTAAGGAGAAACTGCCAAAATACAGCTGAGAGGCTGACTTACCATGGCTGGATAGAAGAGGATAAAAACAGCTGATCCTAGGAAGCCTGTTGGTCCCAGAATAATTACATTATAGATCATGCCTAAGATGGCAACAATGGGTCCTCCAGCCAACAAGCTGCCAACAGCGGCTGCCTCAAACATCCTCTGCCCATCATTGGAGCACAGGTTGATGAGCTACGAGACACAAAGCACAGTGAGGAGCCCCTGCAGGATCACAGACCGCTCATCTAAGGAGGAAGATGAAGGACAAAGCGGGGACTCAATAAAGAGCTCAGGCTGGGAGCTTTCTCTGCCCTGAGCGAATGCCCTCACTCACCTCACCCACAGACTTTTCTTTAATATTCTTTAGCTTAAGGATCTTCTTAAATGCCATGGTTAGGATGGCCCCCCGCAAGCGGACACCAGTTCGGTAATTCAATGCCCAAGTCAATGCAAGTGACCAAGAACGCACAACTTCTGTCAGGAGGAGGCCCAGGACCAACAGCAAGCTGTACTTGAGGTTAGAATCTGTGACCTGGGTGTATTCCAAGAGGTGTTTCACCACGAAGGCCTACAGGGAGAAATACACACCACCGTGAACATCTCCACAGCACCCACACGCCACGCCGCAGTTTTATGTTAAGTTAGAAAGAGTGGGCAGCTCCACTGTATGGTGGTCAGCACATTAGTGGGGGAAAAACCTGCGAGGACCAAATGTTACTGACAACCTGCCAGTTGTAATTTACTCAAGGCATGTGGCAGGAGGCAGGGCTAATTTGAAATATTCTTCCTTCAGGACACCACCAAAACCATTACTCTTTCTAATGTAACATAAAGCTGTCCATGAGCTGAAATTAATTCTAAACACACGGTCATTAAAAAGTATATATTTGACCATATACCAGTATCTCCACACATTGATATGTTTCTTTAAATAAAATTAAGACCTTTTTTGGGAGGGATGGTTTCAAACGTGCTTATTTGATAAAAAGGAACAGGGTACCTACAGTTGGACTGGGGAAGAGTGAGAAGTGCATTTGCAAAACATTCCTGAAAATAAACATCAGCAGTTTAATAGTACAGAAGAGAGCAAACAAAGCAAACTATCCAAAATCCAGAGACCCTCCCACAGCCCTCCCCGCTCCCCGCTCCCTCCAAAAACAAAAACATGTTACCTCAGGTAGCATATGTCTAACACCACCTGCAGTGAGGGAAGACAGCCAGCCCCCAAGAACCACCGAGGGCCACCTCCAGCTCTGAGGTCCTGCAACGCCGGAGCACACACTCACACAAGGCACATTCAGCAACAGGATTAAATACCAGAGAGTGGGAGGTAATGTACTTTTATTGAAAATGAAAAAAAAAGGTACCATCTTCAAAGAACATCTCACAGACACTGTACAACAGGTGGAGCATTGCAGTAACATACATGGGAACATACAGAGTTGAGTTATACAAGGCTAGCCATCTAACAGGTCATCGGGCCTCCGACTGTTGTTTTAGCTACACACAGTGGAAATACAGAATAGCACCAGTATCTCTTTCCAGAGTCCGGAGTAGTACATCAAGCTGACCGCACTTAATCGATTAGGGCTCCTGAAGTTGCAGTGAGTCTGCAATGGAGTAGATTCTCCAGGAATAAAAGACCTTGCTGCTAAGGAAAGAGAATTAAAAAAAAAAAACTAAACTAAAAACTCTCCCAAGCGGTAACTGTGCTTAAAAATCACTGGCACGATTGGTTCACTAGGCTGTGAGGAATGACTTCTGATCAGGAAAGAATATAAAAAGCTAGGCCTCAAGGAAAAACTGGTGGCATGCAGAGTCTTCCCAAGTCCTTGCAGCTAAAATTGATATCGTCAAAACCACAGCAAAAGAAAGCCAAGCCAATCCCCAACCCTGAAGGAGGAAAAAAAATCAATGAGAAACCCAGCCACCCATCTACCATGGGTCATGATAGCAAAGGGTACTGAGGTGGAAGCCAGCTCTGAATGGCAGACAAAAATGGAGGCTGGACACAATTGCCCTGAGGCAGCTAATGCTGAATTCCAGAACCCAGGCTCTCTGGGCTAATTGGCATTTCTCATTTTTCCTGAGAGGAAATTAAAACCAAATGTCCACTAGATCCTAAGAGATCTCCACCAATCAGATATATGTCAAGTCTCAGTTAAACAACCTGATCAAATAAATAGGAGATTTTAGACTCCAAGAACTATTGTACTCCACCTCTGCCCTCCCTCAGATTTTTATGTTTATATCCATTGTCTGGGTCACCACTGCATACAGCTGCGCTGTTGGTTTACTAGGAAGAAGATTGGCTTCTTTTCCAGTATGGAATCCAAATGTGGAACTGAGTCACTGGGTGGCAGGGTCAAAGCCCCATTTTCCTCACGTGGAGCAACTCAGTAAGGTGGCGGTGCGGAAAAGCATTTTCTCATACACCTTGGCATTGACGGAAGGGTCTCCAAAGGAAGGCTTGGAAGAACAGCAGGTTGTAGTTTGGGGTTCCTTCCTTCCCACACCTCTATAGTGCCGTTTGTCAGCACTACATAATAGCATTAGACTCTCCCAGAGGGACGAGGAGAGCAGGGGAAGGTAAAAGACATAATGAATGCTTACACTGTGCAAAACTTTCAGAGGGGTGGGGGAGAGGAAAACAGCAGATTAAAGAATTCCAACAAATCAGGTTTTTATAAAACATTTACATTTCAAACCGTTTTGTACGGGATAAAGATAAAAGGGTGTTCATGAAAAATCCAACCAACTTTAGTTTTTTTTTAAGTTACAAGTTTATCATTTAAATGTAAACAAACTGGGAGAAAACTTGAGATTGTCAGCATAGCTGTCTGGCTGTGGAAAGCATTCCCAGTGAATAAACATTACCTTACCTGAACTCTTGGCGAGAGATTCTGCCCAGCTTGACTCTCTCATTCTGACCGCAGAATACAGCCATCCTGAAAATTCTAAAGAACAGCTTCTGTCACTGGTTCCACTACAGAGAGACTCCCCCCAAATCCAGATCCTGACAGCACCAAGCACGCTGCAGCTGGAGAGAGGTTGGAAGGGTGGGACACTTACCGCTCTAGAGGCTATTCACTGTCCTTTCCCCAAAAGGCCCTTGAGCAGAGTTAGCATTCACCAAGAGATGGCACTGCAGGAGGTGGCCTTCTCTTGCAGACCTACAGGGCGATGCTAATTCTTTCCACACAGTCATAGGTCAGGCCTGGTCTTTCCAAACTGTTTAATTCAAGAAGGCCACAATCATCTCTGTAAATTTAGCAATTTGGCCACTCATCTGAGGTCAGGATCAGACCCTTACAGATTCTGGTACTCCATTGACACTATCATGCTCCCTGGACACCCCACGCAGAGACTGGTCCACTGGTGTCACTGAAACCTTGGAATCTCCTGACACATAAATGTCCAGCCTTAGTTAAAAAAAAAAGAAAACCAGAACACAATAACTAGGTTGTGTTTCATTTATTGGGCATACATGGCTACCAAGGTTCAGTGAGACCTGAGGGGAGATGAGAAATATGCCATATTTGGGGAGTCGGTTCTTATGTAGATTTCTGTAAGAACAGACCAGTTTGAAAGTCATGCCATATTAGAGAGTGTGCAAAAATCTACACTGGATGATCCTCGAAAGGATTTAAATCCCCAGAGTATGCTCATTGCTAGTGCTAATCTCAAAATCAGCCTCATCCTTCAGTTTCCAATTAAAAAGATATTTATTAGAATAGAAGCTCCAAAAAAAAAAGCAGTTTACATTGCTTACAACTTTAAATCTTTTTATCAGTTGGAGAGACTATGGGCATACATTACCATTGCTTTCTCAATTGTTCTAGGATGGAACCTCATGAAGGGACACAGCCTCAAGTTGCTCTTCCCCAAGATAGTAGAGAGAAGGAAAAGCATGCTACTGTGTTCTTTATAAAAGGGAGGCTCTCAGCTTTCCCTGGCATCTAGAAGAATTTACTAGAGATTAGCATTTCTGTGTGCTCTACCTTAAAAGAGACATTAAGGAATATGCAGGTGCTCAAGGGAATGACTGTAAGGCCCCCAAGCTGACCATGCAGAAGTAACTTTTTTCCCAAGTAAAAAATTAAAATCCCAACAATGTGTCGATTTGTGTGTGAGGGAGTGGGGAGCCAATGAAGTTCTTGCACTGGCCAAACGGAATCAAGAAAACCTGCATGTACACCATGCTACCCAGCTGAAAGAATTCTATGAAAAATCAGAGCAGCCACCAGCCCTGTAGTGAAACAATGACAGAAGCTCTTCTTGGGGGAAGCTTGTCCTATGAAAATGCTTGCCATTTTGCTCAATAACATATTGTTCAGTTACATGGTCCCTCTTACGTAAAACTTATACAAAAGTGTGTTAGTTGGTCAATTAATATAGAAACCTAATACCAGAAAAGTAGCGTTCTCTGCTTCAGAAAAGAGATCAAAATTTTTACAAAGGCATCAAACATTTAAAAACAAAACAGAAAACAGAAAAACAAAAACTGCACATTAGTTTTACCTAATCACCATGCATCTTAGGCACATACTTACCAAAACCATGAACCTCCAGCTTACCCACACATGGAAAACGCACAGTATAAGTAGTACTACTGCTCCGATGCCTCAAGGCAAATATGCAGAGAATAGATTTAATAAGTCTCAAGTGTAAGGCAGCATTGCAGGTGGGAGAAACAGGTGTGAACGTCACTCTCTTACCTACTCTGCTTCAGAACACTCTAGCAAAAACCACAGTTGCCACCCCAACACTTGCCACACAGTTAATACTATAAACCGAAACTGAAAATGGACTCCAGGTTAGACTCTAAAAATCTCTCAACAGTCCTCTCATTTCTTCAGGGTTCATTTGCCACAGACCGTCAAACATGTGACAACCCTGCCTCCAAGCATTCGATGTGTCCCAGCACTAGCTCAACAGCCTGTGCCCCACGACGCTGCTCTGGCCCACTCACAGCGCTGCAAGACACATCTTCCCAAGCCCAGACTGCCACTTCATGTCACACACAGCACAGAAGCACAGTCCTGGCAGAGCCGCAGTCATTCAGTTTCACCCCCACCCCAAGACAGCGAGCCAGCTCCATTGATTCTCTGGTGGCAAGGCCCTCATGTCCTTCCAGCTGCTGACAAGCCACCACTCACTCCAAAATCAACTGCTCCCTTTCAACAGACCTGGCGGCCCCTCTCTGGCTGCTAACTAGCCCAAAGGCGAGCACACCTCTGCAACAGAGCAAGACCGTTAGCGCTGGCCATGGCCGGGCCCCTGGACACCGTCAGGGGGATGGTTAGGACTTACTGGTCCACTGAAGCCAGCCAGCTGTGTGACCATCAGGCACATGATGGAGAGGACGAGCCTGGTGCGGCAGAAGATCCACACAACCCTTCGGAGGGAAGCAGCGTCTGGCCCAGCTTCGTTCAGCTCCTCTTGCCACAGCCTCTCTAGTCTTAACAAGGGCACATGTCCTCGTTACACATCCTCCCAGGTAAGTACATGCCCCTCACTTCCCTCCTGCCACTGTTTTTGGTCTCCAGGCTTTGAGGCCACTCACACAAGTCTCTCCTTTAAAATTATAAACATAATCTTTACCTTCTCAAAAATACCCTTCCCAAGTAACTATATATTTTCCCTATATGGAGGGCCTCTCCGGATCCAGAAAATGATGAGGACAGAAGTCTTTCATCCCAACCCAGAAAAATTATCCCCAAAGAGAATTTGTTTGTGGATAGGAACCTCCTTTCTCAAGGGCCCCAACCCTTTCTGAAGGATCCTAAATGTAAAATTGTAAACTAGATTTTAATGAGGACAATCAGCTACCACAAAAATGTATTCTGTCACAAGGCAGCAACATAATCTCCCTGCAGACTCAGGAAGAGAAGCGGGGCTGAGAGAGAGAGAGAAAGCCCGTGGTTAAAACAGGATTAAAGGCGATACAGGAGAGAAAGCAGAAGAGCAAAGAGAAAGGCACCCCCAGGCCTCCCTCCCTCCACGGGACAGCTCAGCTCCTGAAAGGACAGAGAGCCAAGGCTCACGTTACAGGTCCCACACTCTAGCTTAGGCCCTACGCATCCAGTACGTGGGAGACGAGGGTGGACCAGAGACTCCTACCTTCTGCAGTTCACATCAGAAGACTCGTACTTGGACAAAGGCCACACGTCCTCCATTGAGAGCTCCCCCTTCCGGTGGGCCACGCGGGCCAGAGGAGAAAGCCAAGAAAAGGTCATACAGGAGAAGAGCCCAGCATTGTCCACCGGGTGCTGATGTCTAAGGAGAGAAAACCCAAAGCTCAAAATTGTCAGTGCACACAGAAAGGCTAGTCAGTGTTTACAAAACAAAGATTAGTAAACACAACTGACTAAACACACATCTGCGCAAACAGTCTCATCTTAGCCTGAATTTCCAAAAATGCTTTTGGTGCTTCACTGACAAGTCACTAACCAGCAGGGCCCTCTTACTTGGAAGTGGTCCGGATGGGCTTCAGAGCACTTAAGCTGTGATGGTACTTTCCCTTCGGATGTTCCTCATCCAGGATTCTGAGTTGAGAATGCATGGAGACATCCAGGGAAAGGCCCTCAGCTCGGGCTGCTGTTTCCAAGGCATCCTGGCAATCCAACTATTTCAACAGATAGGGAGAGAAGGCAAAAGCACAATAATGAGCATCAGACAGACAGAGAGGGGCATACCTACCTAACATAACAGCTCAACCTGCAAACTGGGTTCATCTCACCTCTGAAATCCCAAGGCTCATGGGATTAAATACCAACTCGTACGATATGAATTCACTAAAGAGCATTAAACCAGATACCTAAAACCTCTAAACTAATAGATTTCATTTTTAGTACTTTAAGGTTCAGAAAAATTGAGCAAAAAGTACAGAGTTCCTGTGTCCATTTCTCCCATTAGTAATGTCTTGCAGTGGTGTGGTACCCTTGTTAAAATTAATGAACCAAAATTGCTATGCTGTTAATAACTAAACTCCATAGTTTACATTAGGATTCACTCTTTGTGCTGCACAGTCTAAAATGTATATTTTTATCATGAACATATTTTTTCTTTTATTTCCCAAAGTCGACTAAGTCAGTTACTTCACAACTGCAAATTTTATCACCCATTTTCTATGACAAAACTTTACTATCACCCCCAACTAAACAGCCCTGTCATGCAGAAAGGCCAGGAGGTACACATGCCTCCTCTCTCTCTTAGGAGCAGCAGGGAGAGCAGAATAGGGGCTCTCACTGTGGCTATAAAGAGCTTCAATACCTAGATTTTTGCAGCATAGAGCAGAGGGTCTCATGAATCAAAATACAAAGTTACACATATTTATGATAAAACTTATAAATACCAATTAATCATATTAACAGAAATGTATGTATTTTAAAGTCTGACTTTGGCAAAAGGCTGGGCCAAGAATATCAATATATCTTTCCTCATTTACTCTAAAAGGAACTCAAAGTTTATGCCTTCCTGTTGCAGAAGCAGGAATATTACTTCCCTCAAGTAAGGATTATAGGTACATCATCTTTTTCTCACATTAGCACAAGTATTTCAGGCAATTATTTTGAAATGGTAAGAAAGTATAGATCCCCAAATCAAGAAAAAATTCAGTGGCACAGCTCCTAACCCACTGTGCCTCATGTGATGCAGAGTCTCTTATTTATTTATTTATTTTATTTTGGTATTGTTAATCTACAATTACATGTGCAACATTATGGTTACTAAACTCCCCACTTCATCAAGACCCCCCACATACCCCATTACAGTCACTGTCCATCAGGGTAGTGAGATGCTATAGAATTACTACTTGTCTTCTCTGAGTTGTACAGCCCTCCCTGTGGCCCCACCCCCTACAATATGTCTGCTAATCATAATGTCCCTTTTCCCCCTTGTCCCTCCCTTCCCACCCATCCTCCCCAGACCCTTTCCCTTTGGTAACTGTTAGTCCATTCTTGGGTTCTGTGAGTCTGCTGCTGCTTTGTTCCTTCAGTTTTTTTCTTTGTTCTTATACTCCACATATGAGTGAAATCATTTGATACTTGTCTTTTTCCACCTGGCTTATTTCACTGAGAATAATAACCTCTAGCTCCATCCATGTTGTTGCAAATGCCTGGATTTGTTTTCTTCTTATGGCTGAATAATACTCCATTGTGTATATGTACCACATCTTCTTTATCCATTCATCTACTGATGGACACTTAGCTTGCTTCCATTTCCTGGCTATTGTAAATAGTGCTGCAATAAACATAGGGGTGCATATGTCTTTTCGAAACTGGGAAACTGCATACTTAGGGTAAATTCCTAGGAGTGGAATTCCTGGGGCAAATGGTATTTCTGTTATGAGTTTTTTGAGGAACCTCCATACTGCTTTCCACAATGGTTGAACTAATTTGCATTCCCACCAGCAGTGTAGGAGGGTTCCCCTTTCTCCACATCCTCGCCAACATTTGTTGTTGTTTGTCTTTTGGATGTTGGCTATCCTTACTGGTGTGAGGTGATATCTCACTGTGGTTTTAATTTGCATTTCTCTGATGATTAGCGATGTGGAGCATCTTTTCATGTGCCTGTTGGCCATCTGAATTTTTTCTTTGGAGAAGTGTCTATTCATGTCCTCTGCCCATTTCTTAATTGGATTATTTGCTTTTTGTTTGCTGAGGTGCATGAGTTCTTTATATATTTTGGATGTCAACCCCTTATCGGATACGTCATTTATGAATATATTCTCCCATACTGTAGGATGTCTTTTTGTTCTACTGATGGTGTCCTTTGCTGTACAGAAGCTTTTGAGCTTGATATAATCTCACTTGTTCATTTTTGCTTTTGTTTCCCTTGCCCGGGGAGATATGTTCATGAAGATGTTGCTCATATTTATGTCCAAGAGATTTTTGCCTGTATTTTTTTCTAAGAGTTTAATGGTTTCATGACTTACATTCAGGTCTTTGATCCATTTTGAGTTTACTTTTGTGTATGGGGTTAGGCAGTAGTCCAGTTTCATTCTCTTACATGTAGCTGTCCAGTTTTGCCAACACCAGTTTGTTGAAGAGGCTGTCATTTCCCCATTGTATATCCATGGCTCCTTTATCATATATTAATTGACCGTATATGTTTGGGTTAATGTCTGGACGCAAAGTCTCTTATTTTTACACACCACTTATTTTCCACAGAGAACAGAGGCAACTCAAGTATTAGTAGAAATGAAAGGGCAGAATTCATGCACGTGGGCCACCTGGATCCTTCAGTGGCTCTCTCCTCAAATACAATAGCTTTAGTTCACCACATAGTTATATACCTTCAAATAAGATAAGGCACTGCTCAGTATTGCTAAAGTACACAGCCTCTGCAACTGGAAGGCATATTTTTTTCCTTTTAAAGGCAAAGTAAACCAGTTTTAAGAGAATAACAACACAACATGACAAAGGAATCAACATCAAGGAAAGAATTAACTCTTACATAAAGTGCTTAGACATAGAATGAACATTTATTTAGTAGTTAGGGACCATGGCACCTAATAATGAACTAAAGGCTGCTGAGATTCAGTATACAACAAAAAAGTTTTGTTGTTTTTAAATCTTTAAGTTGCCTATAACCACAGGAGAAGAAAAGAAAACCACTGGGTTGAGAAAGGAAAATGATATACCCTAAAAACACAGACATACTTGCTATAAGGAAATAGAAACTGGGAATATGTACAGAGTAGGTATAGAATGTTACAAGGACCAGCCTTGGATTGTTATTCAAGATTCAGAAGACAAAAAATTAAAAACAACACCACACTAAGTGCATACTTGGATTTATGCCAAAATGGTATATGCTGGGCTATAAAGCAAACATCAACAAATTTCAAAAGACTGACATCATACAGTGTATGTACTCTGACTACCTTGGAACTGAGTTAGAATTCAGTAACCAAGATAACAAGTAAACCTCCAAATATTTAGAAATTATGTAACATACTTCTAAATAACACGAATTAAGGAAGACATCAAATGGGTATTAGTAAATACTCTGAGCTGAGAGATATTATATATAACACATGAAAATTTGTGCAAAGGAGCTAATGTGGAGCATAGAGTGAAACTGTGAATGCTTTAAAAGCATATATTAGAGAAGAAAAGAAGAACCAGTGCTCTAAGCTAAGGGTTGGCAAATTTTTCTGTAAAGGACCAGAGCGTAAATATTTTAGGCTTTCTCGGCCAAGAGGCAATATTGAGGTTATTATGTAAGTACTTATATTACAAAAGAAAACAAATTTCCACAGAATTTTTATTGACAAAATTCAAATGTAGTTATAATAACTGAGTATGATTTTTTTGTAATACAGATCTACTAATAAGAATTGAATTCTTTTATGGGGAAATAACATTTCATTTAATTGGGTTTTCTAAGTAATTTTCCCTCTCATCAAAACTGATTGCAAATCTCCATCTGTTAATTGCTGATTTGTAAAGAGATCTTACAATTTCATCTTAGAAAATGTCTTTTCACACAGATAGGTACTGCCAAATACTGAAAAACAATCCAGAAGGATTTGATTTTAGTGGAGCATATTCATCTCTTGGAAGACATCATAGGATTCTAGATGTTTCTCTTGACATATGCCTTTATCGTGTTATTACATCACAGATTAATCACTTCGAATTGACAGGTGGAAACCACTGAATGGCACGATTAAATCAATGCTAAGTGGATTATTAGCATTGAATTTGGATACTTCTTTACCTGTGAGGGATTCAAGTCCTTTGTAAGATGATTTGCAAATATTTTCTCTCTTAATAAGGCTATTCACAGAGCAGAAGTTTTAAATTTTGATCAAGTTTATTGAAATTTTTTTCCTTTACGGATCATGCTTTTAGTGTCATGTCTAAAAATTCTTCATCTGTTCATATATCATGAATATTTTCTCCTAAATTTTTAGTTTGACATTTATCATCCAACTTGAATTAATTTTTGTATAAGATGTTAAGATTTTAGTAAAACCTCATTTTTTTTTGCCTGTAGATATCCAAATGTTCCAACATAATTGGTGAAAGGCCATCATCTCCCCACTAAATTGCTTTCACACCTGTGTAAGAATCATTTGGCCATACTTACATGGGTCAATTTCTGGACTCTATTCCATTAACCTACTTGTCTTTCATCCAGTGATACCACTAACCTGATTACTGTAGCTAATCAGGTTTTAGGTCTTAAAATAGGTGTGATATCCCCAACTTTAGTCTTCCTTTTCAAAACTGGTTTAGCTATTCTAGTTCTTTGGTCTTTCCGGAAGAACCAAGTTCAAGAGTTAGGAGACTTTTATAAACATCTTTTTACATCAGAAATGGAAAACTTGGAATGTCATCCTTTAGTATTCTTATATGAGAATGGCATAATGGCATTAAGAGGAACTAAAATCTTCACATCTTCTTTCATGTGCAAGACTGTTCCAGATGCTGGGAGTAAGAATACGCCAATTTCTATGTACACGATACAAATCCTGACTTCACTTTCCTCATCTCTAAAATACCTAGGTACAGTTTTCAACAAAACCTAGAAAGGAAGCACGAATGGACTTACCAACAACAAAGTTCTCTAACAGCATGAGTTTTGTCCCTTAGACTATGTATCATGTCATGTTCCACCACCTCCTGGGTGGCAGGTTACTTCCTGATTGGAGAACACCAAATTCAATGGCTCTTAAAGACTCAGAGGAGAGAGTTCACAGGCAAGGTTTCATTCCCCTAGACATCTCCTGAATACTATACCAGCATTATCAAGTACCTGCAACATAACAGAGACTGAGGGCTCTTGCACTGCTTTTGACTTTAAGGGGCTCAATATAGTTTTGTTCTAACAAAGATAAACTCCAATAAAAGTGATTGAAATAGCACTAATCCTCAAATTATCATATAAAAAAAACTTGGAGGAGATTCAAGATGGTGGTGTGAGAGGTGACATGGAGTACTCCTCCCAAAACCACAAATAGTACCAAAATATAGTTAATGAATACAACTAACCCTAAAACAACAAGAAGAAACAAGGCTGAGCCAGGCTGCATACAGACCTCACAAAACAGGGTAACTATGAAAGCCTTAATCTGGCAGGACCCAAGCCCTTCCCCCACCCCAGCTCACCAGCAGGAGGAAGAGAAACAGAGCGGAGAGGGGGTGGAAGGCTGCGACGGCTGAACACCTAGCCCTGGAGGTCTGTTTTGTGAGCGAAAGCCTATATTGTGTAGTGTTCCGGACACTGGGGAGCTCAGATGGGCAGAGAGCATGGGAGACTAACATTCCGGCCATTTGTGGAAGAGAGGGTCCACACCAGCCACTCTGTGTCAGAGGAAGGGCGGGTAGTCTGAGAGGCTTCCTAGCAGCAAGAGGGCTGCTGAAGGGGCAGGGTTTCCACGGAGCTTGCTGCACGGGAGAAGGGAGAGAAGGACAAGATTCTCTGGGTGCGCTCGGCCCAGCTCATTGGGAACTTTGAGGAGCTTCATGTGCTCCATCCCCCTGGCTGCCTACTCAGCTCTGAGGCCCCACACTGTGACACACAGCCTCCGAGCCATCCTACCGGCCTGCAGGCACCTGCTCCCAAACCAGCAGTCACTGCGCTGGCGTCAGGCCAGACAGAGGGAGGCCCCACCTACAACAGCTAGAAACGCAAATCACAGAGACATACACATGTGTGCTTGGTCCTCTGGCTCTGACAGTGGACACAGGCAGGGCAGACGGGAATCAGCAAACAGATCTTTCCTCCCCCCAGGCACCAGCTTTGCACCCTTACAACCCACAACCTCACTCTAGGAGCAGAGCAGCTCCAGAGACTGGAGGTTCTGCACACTATTGGGCACCACAAAGAAATATGAAATGTCAAAAGAACATGGTTCAGATCAAAATCTCACAAACCCCAGAAAGAGGGCCATATGAAATGGAACTCACAAATCTCCCTGAAAGACAGTTCAAAATAAAAATTATAAGCATGCTTATGGAGGTACGGAAAAATATTCAAGAACTCAGGAACGAATTTAAGTCAGAGATTCAATCATTAAGAAATTCCATATCTGAAATGAAACATACAATGGAGGCATTTAAAAGGTTAGATGTAGTAGAAGAGACGGTAAATGGAATAGAAATTAGAGAAGAGGAATACAAAGAAGCTGAGGCACAGACAGAGAAAAGAATCTCTAAGAATGAAAGAATATTGAAAGAACATGTGACTAATCCAAACGGAACAACATTCGCATTATAGGGATACCAGAATAAGAGAGAGAAAAAGGGATAGAAAGTGTTACTGAGGAGGTAATTGCTGAAAACTTCCCCAACCTGGGGAAGAAAATTGTCTTTCAAGCCATGGAGGTGCACAGATCTCCCAACACAAGGGACCCAAGGAAGACAACATCAAGACATATAATAATTAAAATGGCAAATATCAAGGATAAAGACAGAATTTTAAAAGCAGCTAGAGAGAGAAAAAAGATCACATACAAAGGAAAAGCCATCAGGCTATCATCACACTTCTCAACAGAAACCCTACAGGCCAGAAGGGAGTGGCATGATACATTTAATGCATTAAGCAGAAGGGCCTTGAACCAAGAATACTCTACCCAGCAAGGTTATCATTTAAATTTGAAGGAGGGATTAAACAATTTTCAGATAAGCAAAAGCTGAGAGAATTTACCTCCCACAAACCACCTCTATAGTGCATTTTGGAGGGACTCCTATACACGGACGTATTCCTGAGGCTAAATAGATGCCACCCAAGGGATAGACAAAGAGTACAGAATATGATTCATAACATACAAAGAATGGAGGAGGAAGAAAAAGGAGGAAAAAAAAAGAATCTTTAGGTTTTGTTTGTAATAGCATGCAAAGTGAGTTAAATTAGACTGTTAGATACTAAGGGAATTACCACTGAACCTTTGGTAACCACGAATCTAAAGCGTGGAATAGCAATAAGTACATACCTATCGATAATCATGCTAAATGTAAATGGTCTGAATGCACCAATCAAAAGACACAGAGTTACTGAATGGATAAAAAGACAAGACCCGTCTATATGCTGCTTACAAGAGACTCACTTCAAACCCAAAGACATACACAGACTGAAAGTGAAGGGATGGAAAAAGATATTTCATGCAAACAATGGGGAGAAAAAAGCAGGAGTTGCAGTACTTGTATCAAACAAAATAGACTTCAAAACAAAGAAAGTCACAAGAGACAAAGAGAGACATTACATAATGATAATAGGGTCAGTCCAGCAAGAGGATATAACTATTATAAATATCTATGCACCCAACACAGGATCACCTACATATGTGAAACAAATACTAACAGAATTAAAGGGGGAAAAAGAATGCAATGAATTCATTTTGGAGACTTCAACACACCACTCACTCCAAAGAAGAGATCAATCAGACAGAAAATAAAGAGACACAGGCACTACACTAGAACAGATGGATCTAACAGACATCTACAGACCACTCCATTAAAAGCAACAGGATACACATTCTTCTCAAGTGCACATGGAACATTTTCAAGAATAGATCATATACTAGGCCACAAAAAGAACCTCAGTAAATTCAAAAAGATTGAAATTGTACCAACCAGCTTCTCAGACCACAAAGGTATGAAACTAGAAATAAATTACACAAAGAATACGAAAAAGCCCACAAACATATGAAGGCTTAATAACATGCTCCTAAATAATCAATGGATCAATGACCAAATAAAAACAAAGATCAAGCAATATATGGAGACAAATGACAACAGTAATTCAACACCGCACAATCTGTGGGATGTAGTGAAGGCTGTGCTAAGAGGGAAATATACTGCAATACAGGACTACCTCAGGAAGGAAAAACAATCCCAAATGAACAGTCTAAAGTCACAACTAATGAAACTAGAAAAGGAAGAACAAATGAGGCCCAAAGTCATTAGAAGGAGGGACATAATAAAGATTAGAGCAGAAATAAATAAAATTGAGAAGAATAAAACAATAGAAAGAATCAATGAAAGCAAGAGCTGGTTCTTTGAGAAAATAAACAAAATAGATAAACCCTTAGCCAGACTTATCAAGAAAAAAAAGTCTACACACATAAACAAAATCAGAAATGAGAAAGGAAAAATCACTATGGACACCACAGAAATACAAAGAATTATGAAAGAATACTATGAAAAATTACATGGTAACAAACTGGATAACCTAGAAGAAATGGACAACTTTCTAGAAAAATATAAACCTTCCAAGGCTGACCCAGGAAGAAACAGAAAATCTGAATAGACCAATTACCAGAAAAGAAATTGAACTGGTAATCAAAAAACTACCAAAGAACAAAGCCTCTGGACCAGATGGTTTCAATGCTGAATATTATCAAACATTTACTGAAGACCTAATACCCATCCTCATTAAAGTTTTCCAAAAACCAGAAGAGGAAGGAATACTCCCAAACTCATTCTACGAGGCCAACATCACTCTAATACCAAAACCAGGCAAAGACACCACCAAAAAAGAAAATTACAGACCAATATCCCTGATGAACATAGATGCAAAAATACTCAACAAAATATTAGCAAACCAAGTTAAAAAATACATCAAAAGATCATCCATCGTGAGCAAGTGGGATTCACTCGCAGGGATGCAAGGATGGTACAACATTCGAAAATCCATCAACATCATCCACTACATCAACAAAAAGAAGGACAAAAACGACATGATCATCTCCATAGATGCTGAAAGAGCATTTGAAAAAATTCAACATCCATTCATGATCAAAACTCTCAACAAAATGGGTATAGAGGGCAAGTACCTCAACATAATAAAGGCCATATATGACAAACCCACACCGACATTATACTTAACAGTGAGAAGCTGAAAGGTTTTCCTTTAAGATCGGGAAAAAGACAAGGACACCCACTCTTCCCTCTTTTATTCAACAAAGTTCTGGAGGTCCTAGCCAGAGCAATCAGACAACACAAAGAAATAAACGGCATCCAGATTGGTAAGGAAGAAGTCAAACAGTGACTGTTTGCAGATGACATGATATTGTATATAAAAAACCCTAAAGAATCCACTCCAAAACTACTAGATCTAGTATCTGAATTCAGCAAAGTTGCGGGATACAAAATTAATACACAGAAATCTGTTGCATTCCTATACATTAATGATGAACTAGCAGCCAGAGAAATCAGGAAAGCAATTCCATTCACAACTGCATCAAAAAGAATAAAATACCTAGGAATAAACCTAACCAAGGAAGTGAAAGACCTATATCCTTAAAACTACAAGACACTCTTAAGAGAAATTAAAGAGGACACTAATAAATGGAAATTCATCCCATGGTCTTGGCTAGGAAGAATTAATATTGTGAAAACGGCCATCCTGCCTAAAGCAATCTACAGATTCAACGCAATCCCTATCAAAATACCAAGAGCAGCAAATAGTTCTAAAATTCATATGGAACCACAAAAGACCCCGAATAGCCAAAGCTATCCTGAGAAGGAAGAATAAAGCAGGGGGAATTACTGACTTCAAGCTCTATTACAAAGCCACAATAATCAAGACAATTTGGTACTGGCACAAGAACAGACCCACAGACCAGTGGAACAGAATAGAGAGCCCAGATATAAACCCAAGCATATATGGTCAATTAATATACGATAAAGGGGCCATGGATATACAGTGGGGAAATGACAGCCTCTTCAACAAACTGGTGTTGGCAAAACTGGACAGCTACATGTAAGAGAATGAACTGGATTACTGTCTAACCCCATACACAAAAGTAAACTCAAAATGGATCAAAGACCTGAATGTAAGTCATGAAACCATAAAACTCTTAGAATAAAACACAGCCAAAAATCTCTTGGACATAAACATGAGCAACTTCTTCATGAACATATCTCCCTGAGCAAGAGAAACAAAAGCAAAAATGAGCAAGTGGGACTATATCAAACTAAAAAGCTTCTGTACAGCAAAGGACACCATCAGTAGAACAAAAAGACATCCTACAGTATGGGAGAATATATTCATAAATGATGTATCCGGTAAGGGGTTGACATCCAAAATATATAAAGAACTTACGCACCTTAACAAACAAAAAGCAAATAATCCAATTAAGAAATGGGCAGACGACATGAATAGACACTTCTCCAAAGAAGAAATTCAGATGGCCGACAGGCACATGAAAAGGTGCTCCACATTGCTGATCATCAGAGAAATGCAGATTAAAACCACAATGAGATATCATCTCACACCAGTGAGGATGGCCAACATCCAAAATACAAACAACTAATGTTGGTGAGGATGTGGAGAAAAGGGAACCCTCCTACACTACACTGCTTGTGGGAATGCAAATTAGTGCAACCATTGTGGAAAGCAGTATGGAGGTTCCTCAAAAAACTCAAAATAGAAATACCATTTGACCCAGGAATCCCACTCCTAGGAATTTACCCTAAGAATGAAGCAGCCCAGTTTGAAAAAGACAGATGCACCCCTATGTTTATCGCAGCACTATTTACAATAGCCAAGAAATGGAAGCAACCTAAGTGTCCATCAGTAGATGTATGGATAAAGAAGATGTGGTACATATACACAGTGGAATATTATTCAGCCATAAAAAGAAAACAAATCCTAGCATTTGCAACAACACGGATGGAGCTAGAGGGTATTATGCTCAGTGAAATAAGCCAAGCCGAAAAAGACAAGTATCAAATGATTTCACTCATATGTGGAGTATAAGAACAAAGAAAAAAACTGAAGGAACAAAACAGCAGCAGACTCACAGAACCCAAGAACGGACTAATAATTACCAAAGAGAAAGGAACTGAGGAAGATGGGTGGGAAGGGAGGGACAGGGGGAAAAAGGCGCATTATGCTTAGCAGATGTAATGTTGGGGGGGCATGGGGAGGGCTGTACAACTCAGAGAAGACAAGTAGTGATTCTATAGCATCTCACTACCTTGATGGACAGTGACTGTAATGGGGTTGGTGGGGAGGACCTGATGAAGGGAGTAGTTTAATAACCATAATATTGCACATGTAATTGTAGTTTAAGGATACCAAAAAAAAAGGTAAGGAAAACCTTTCACAATCCAATCAAGAACAGACCTATAGTCCAAGAATACTTTGTGCTTTAGCAGATAAAGAAAATTTTCAGTTTTACATAAGTACATTACTGATATCAAAACTTATTTTTCTTTGAGACAATTAAATAGAGGTCTTTTACCAAATAACTCTGAGTCACCCTCTAGAAGTAAAAAA
The DNA here is from genome assembly GCA_032199065.1 of Smutsia gigantea. NCBI lineage: Eukaryota > Metazoa > Chordata > Mammalia > Pholidota > Manidae > Smutsia > Smutsia gigantea. The sequence goes on along the minus strand of JAVSCE010015112.1, from coordinate 70,388 downwards.
AATCACATATACATAACATGTATCTGTAGACATACCTAAACATACATACAGACAGAAACAGGAACACCGTAGCTTTCATTTCAAAACTTCAGACAGGAATCAGGTACAAGTCACACAGCCAAAGCTTTTTAGGGCAAGGGAAAGGAGCTTCTATAACAGTAAAGTCTGTACTTTAAAAAGCCTTCCCTCTCCTTTTTTTCCTTCAGTCTCTGTGGACAGTGTTTTGTTATCTCCTGGGGGGTCTGTATTTCAAAGACATGATAAGATTTACAACCTCAAGGGACAGAGAAAGAATGTCAGCTTTCTCCTAGGAGTTCTTTGGTTAATTGCAATTTAAAATTTCCCTCTCTAAGGGGCTCAAGATGGTGGCATGAAAAGGGCGGCAGAGATCTCCTCCCAAAACCATATATATTTTTGAAAATACAACAAATATAACTACTCCTAAAAGAGAGACCAGAAGAAACAGTACAACAGCCAGGCTACAGCTACATCTGAAAACTAAGCATCTCACAAAAAGGGTAAGATACAACGCCGTCACCCGGCAGAACATGAGCACTTCCACCACCCCAGCTCACCGGCAGGAGGAAAAGAATCAGAGTGGGGAGGGAGTGGAAGCACAGGACTGCTAAATAACCAGCCCTGGTAATATGCACTGGGAGCACAGACCCACTGCATGGTGTACTGGATATTAGAGAAATGGAAAAGTAAAATCTGAGACGGAGACTACAAGCAGGTACCCACAGCCGGCTCCCCGGGACAAAAGAAAAGTGGACGCTTTTTAAGTCTTAAAGGGACAAGGGCTTAACAGTTGGACAAAATTGTCCCAGCACACTCAACCCAGCAGGCTCAGAATCTTAAGGAACTTCAAGTGCCCTAAACCCCTGGGGGGTAACCCAGCCCCGAAGCCCCTCACGGTGATAAGCAGCCTGCCATTCATTCCCACCGTCTGGCACTGCAAGCAAACCGGCTGACCCACCACAGCTGCGGAGCAGCTGGGGAACATCCCCGCCCACAGCAACCACATAGAGTCTTCTCCCAGCACGTAGCTAACCAGGACAGACCCAGAGGCTGCCGCCAGCGTGCAGCTGTCCAGCACAGACAGAAGAACCCGGAGCAAGGTCCGGAAGGCACAAAGGGGCACCGTTCTCACAGGAGAACACACCCAGCACATCTGCGATCCCCTGCAGGGCTTCAGGCTATCCTGAGGGCTGCCCTGCACACAGCAGCTCAGGAGATTATCCCAAGGACTGCCCCTCGTGTGCGGGTAACCAGCACAGGCAGCAGAAGCCAGAGCATGGTCTGGAAGGCACGAAGGGGAGCCAATCTCGCAGGAGAACACACCCAGCGCATCTGTGACCACCCGCAGGTCCCTAGGCTATCCTGAGGGCCGCCCCGCCCACAGCAGCTCAGGAGATTATCCCAGAGACTGCTCCCGGTGTGCAGGTAACCAGCACAGGCAGGGGAAGCGGAAGCAATGTCCAGAAGGCACGAAGGGGTGCTACTCTCGCAGGAGAACACACCCCACACGTCTGCAACCCCCCACAGGGCTCCACGATATCACAAGGCCCACCCCACCCACAACAGCTATGGAGATGATCCCACAGACTGCTCCCGGTGTGCAGGTAAATGACACAGGCAGTGGAGAAGGCCAAGGCAACTAGCAAGCAAGAAGGGACTTTGTTCTCCCGGTTGACACACACGCCACCTGCCTGTGACCACTTCAATCGCCATGAAAAGGCAGAAGAATCTGGTCCAGTCAAAAATCACTCAGACAACAACAGAGAGAGAGCCTGGTGAGATATACATAACCAATCTTCCTGAAAAAGAATTCAAAATTAAAGTCATAACCATTCTGATGGAGCTGCAGAGAAATGTGCAAGAGCTAAAGGATGAAGTCCGGAGGGAGATAACAGAAATGAAACAATCAATAGAAGGTCTAAAGAGCAGAATGGACGAGGTGCATGACACTGTTAATGGAATAGAAATCAGAGAACACGAATACAGAGAAGCTAAGGCAGAGAGAGATAAAAGGATCTCTAGGAATGAAAGAATATTAAGAGAACTGTGTGACCAATCCAAACAGAACAATATTCGCATTACAGGGGTACCAGATGAAGAAGAGAGAGAAAAAGGGATAGAAAGTGTCTCTGAAGAAGTAACATCTGAAAACTTCCCCAAGCTGGGGAAGGAAATAGTCTCTCAGACCATGGAAGGCAACAGAACTCCCAACACAAGGGACCCAAGGAAGACAACACCAAGACATATATAACTAAAAGGGCAAACATCAAAGACAAGGACAGAGTATTAAAGGCAGCCAGAGAGAGAAAAAAGATCACCTACAAAGGAAAACCCATCAGGCTATCATCAGACTTCCCAATAGAAACCTTACAAGCCAGAAGAGAATGGCATGATATATTTAATGCAATGAAACAGAAGGGCCTTGAATCAAGAATACTGTATCCAGCACGATTATCATTTAAATTTGAAGGAGGGATTAAACAATTCCCAGATAGGCGAAAGTTGAAGGAATTGCCTCCCACAAACCACCCCTACAGAATATTTTGAAGGGAGTGCTCTAGATGGAAGCACTCCTAAGGCTAAATAGATGTCACCAGAGAAAATAAAATCACAGCAAAGAGAGCAGACCAATGAAATACTAACTAAAGGCAAAAAATAAAATCAACTATCCACAAAAGCAGTCAAAGGAAACACAAAAGAGTACAGAATAAAACACATAACATATAAAGAATGCAGAAGTAAGAATAAGAAGGGAGACAAATGAAGAAGCATCAGACTGTGTTTACTAGGTTAATAAGCAAGTTAAGTTAGATGGTTAGATAGTAAAGAAGATACTCTTGAACCGTTGGTAACCACGAATCCAAAGCCTGCAATGGCAATAAGTAGATACCTATTGATAATCACCCTAAATGTAAATGGACTGAATACACCAATCAAAAGACACAGAATAATAGAATGGATAAAAAAGCAAGACCCATCTATATGCTGCTTACAAGAGACTCACCTCAAACCCAAAGACATACATAGACTAAAAGGAAGGGATGGAAAAAGATATTTCATGCAAACAATGAGAAGAAAAAAGCAGGTGTTGCAATGCTTGTATCAGACAAAATAGACTTCAAAACAAAGAAAGTCACGAGATAAAGAAGGACATTACATGAAAAGGGGGCAGTACACCAAGAGGATATAACATTATAAATATCTATGCACCCAACACAGGAGCACTGACATATGTGAAAGAAATACTAACAGAATTAAAGGAGGAAATAGAATGCAATGCATTCATTCTAGGAGACTAAAACGCACTGCACACTCCAAAGGACTGATCAACCAGACAGAAAATAAGGAAGGACACAGAGGAACTGAACAACACACTAGAACAGATGGACTGATGGACCTAACAGACACCTACAGAACTCTGCACCCAAAAGCAACAGGATATACATTCTTCTCAAGTGCACCTGGAACATTTTCCAGAATAGACCACATACTAGGCCACAAAAAGAGGCTCAGTAAATTAAAAAAGACTGAAATTGTACCAACCAACTTCTCAGATCACAAAGGGATAAAACTAGAAATAAATTGTGCAAAGAAAACAAAAAGGCTCACAAACACATGGAGGCTTAACAACATGCTCCTAAATAATCAATGGATCAATAACCAAATTAAAACAGAGAAAAAGCAATATATGGAGACAAATGACAACAGCACAATGCCCCAACTTCTGTGGGATGCAGCGAAGGCAGTTCTAAGAGGAAAGTATATAGCAACCAGGCCTATTTAAACAAGGAAGAACAATCCCAAATGAATAGGCTAAAGTCACAATTATTGAAATTGGAAAAAGATGAACAAATGAGGCCCAAAGTCAGCAGAAGGGGGGACATAATAAAGATCAGAGAAGAAATAAGTAAAATTGAGAAGAATAAAACAATAGAAAAAAATGAATGAAACCAAGAGCTGGTTTTTTGCGAAAATAAACAAAATAGATAAACCCCTAGCCAGACTTGGTAAAAGAGAATCTACACACATAAACAGAATCAGAAATGAGAAAGGAAAAATTCATGACAGACCCCACAGAGATACAAAGCATTACTAGAGAATATTATGAAAATCCATATGCTAACAAACTGGATAACCTAGAAGAAATGGACAACTTCCTAAAAAAATACAACGTTCCAAGACTGACCAAGGAAGAAACAGAAAATCTAAATGGACCAATTACCAGCAAAGAAATTGAATCCATAATCAAAAAACTACCCAACAACAAAACCCCCAGGCCAGATGGATTCACTGCTGAATTTTATCAAACATATAGAGAAGACATAATACCCATTCTCCTTAAAGTTTTCCAAAAAATAGAAGAGGAGGGAATACTTCCAAACTTATTCTACGAGGCCAGCATCACTCTAATACCAAAACCAGGCAAAGACTCACCAAAAAAGAAAATTACAGATCAATATCCGTGATGAACATCGATGCAAAAGTACTCAACAAAATATTAGCAAACCGAATTCAGAAATACATCAAGAGGATCATACACCATGACCAAGTGGGATTCATCTCAGGGATGCAAGGATGGTACAATATTCGAAAATCCATCAACATCATCCACCACATCAACAAAAAAAGGACAGAAACCACATGATCATCTCCATAGATGCTGAAAAAGCATTTGACAAAATTCAACATCCATTCATGATAAAAACTCTCAACAAAATGGGTATAGAGGGCAAGTACCTCAACATAATAAAGGCCATATATGACAAACCAATAGCCAACATTATACTTTACAGTGAGAAATTGAAAGCTTTTCACCTAAGATCGGGAACAAGACCGGGTTGACCACTCTCCCCACTGTTATTCAACATAGTACTGGAGGTCCTAACCACGGCAATCAGACAAAACAAAGACATATAAGGCATCCAGATTGGTTTAGAAGAAGTCAAATTTTCAGTTTGCAGATGACATGATATTGTACATAAAAAACTCTAAAGACTCTACTCCAAAACTACTAGAACTAATATCTGAATTCAGCAAAGTTGCAGCATACAAAATTAACACACAGAAATCTGTTCTTTCCTATACACTAATAATGAACTAGCAGAAAGAGAAATCATAAAAACAATTCCATTCACAATTGCATCAAAAAGAATAAAATACCTAGGAATAAACCTAACTAAGGAAGTGAAAGACCTATACCCTGAAAACTACAAGACACTCTTAAGAGAAATTAAAGAGGACACTAACAAACGGAAATGCATCCCATGCTCTTGGCTAGGAAGAATTAATATTGTCAAAATGGCCATCCTGCCTAAAGCAATCTACAGATACAATGCAATCCCTATCAAAATACCAATAGTATTCTTCAACAAACTGGGACAAATAGTTCTAAAGTTCATATGGTACCACAAAAGACCCCGAATAGCCAAAGCAATCAAAAGAAGGAAGAATAAGCCAGGGTGATCTCACTTCCCAAATTCAAGCTCTACTACAAAGCCACAGTAATCAAGACAATTTGGTACTGGCACAAGAACAGACCCACAGGCGAGCGGAACAGAATAGAAAGTCCAGATGTTAACCCAAACATATATGGTCAATTAATATACGATAAAGGAGCCATGGATATACAATGGGGAAATGACAGCCTCTTCAACAGCTGGTGCTGGCAAAACTGGACAGCTACATGTAAGAGAATGAAACTGGATTACTGTCTAACCCCATACACAAAAGTAAATTCAAAATGGATCAAAGACCTGAATGTAAGTCATGAAACCATAAAACTCTTAGAAAAAAACACAGGCAAAAATCTCTTGGACATAAACATGAGTGACTTCTTCATGAACATATCTCCCCGGGGCAAGGGAAGCAAAAGCAAAAATGAACAAGTGGGACTATATCAAGCTGAAAAGCTTCTGTACAGCAAAGGACACCATCAATAGAACAAAAAGGCATCCTACAGTATGGGAGAATATATTCATAAATGACATAGCCGATAAGGGGTAGACAACCAAAATATATAAGGAGCTCACATACCTCAACAAACAAAAACCAAATAATCCAATTAAAAAATGGGCAGAGGAGCTGACAGATACTTCTCCAAAGAAGAAATTCAGATGGCCAAAGGCACATGAAAAGATGCTCCACATCGCTAAGCATCAGAGAAATGCAAATTAAAACCACAATGAGATATCACCTCACACCAATGAGGATGGCCAACATTCAAAACACAAACAACAACAAATGTTGGCGAGGATGTGGAGAAAGGGGAACCCTTGTACACTGCCGGTGGGAATGTAAATTAGTTCAGCCATTGTGGAAAGCAGTATGGAGGTTCCTCAAAAAACTCAAAATAGAAATACCATTTGGCCCAGGAATTCCACTCCTAGGAATTTAGCCTAAGTATGCAGTTTCCCAGTTTCAAAAAGACATATGCACCCCTATGTTTATCACAGCACTATTTACCATAGACAAGAAATGGAAGCAACCTAAATGTCCATTAGTAGATGAATGGATAAAGATGTGGTACATATCACAATGGAATATTATTCAGCCATAAGAAGAAAACAAATCCTACCATTTGCAACAACATGGATGGAGCTAGAGGGTATTATGCTCAGTGAAATATGCCAGGCAGAAAAAGACAAGTATTAAAGGATTTCACTCATCTGTGGAGTATAAGAACAAAGAAAAAACTGAAGGAACAAAACAGCAGCAGACTCACAGAACCCAAGAATGGCCTAACAGTTACCAAAGGGAAAGGGACTGGGGAGGATGGGTGGGAAGGGAGGGATAAGGAGGAAAAAGGGGCATTACGATTAGCAGACGTAATCTTGGTGGGGGGCACGGGGAGGGCTGTACAACCCAGAGAAGACAAGTAGTGATTCTATAGCATCTTACTATGCTGATGGACAGTGACTATAATGGAGTATGTGGTGTGGTCTTGATGACTGGGAGAGTTTAGTAAACATAATATTGCTCATGTAACTGTAGATTAATGATACCAAAATTTTAAAAATTTCCCTCTCTATTAGGGGTTGGACTGTGTGGGGCATTTCATCCATTTCCTCATCAGTCATCACAATATCCTCCTCTTCATTCTCTTCAGTTTTCCAGAAATCCCACCTCTTAGGGTCCTAATCAGGCTTTGTCACAAGCTTGATTAGGACCTTAGTCCATGGCATTTTATTCCCTCCTACGTTTGCAAAATGGCACACTAAGGTGTCCAGTTTATTACCCTGCTCTCTCACCTTGACTCTCAACCCCAAAGCTAGCAGAGTACTGGACACTTGCACATCCTTCTCTAACCTCAGCTCTTCTTCCAACTTTCTAACTTGAGTTTAAGCCTCTAGTTGGGCATCGGTGTCCAGCCAAGCTGCTCATAGTAGAGGCCAGCTCACTGTGGTAGCCATTCCTTTCCCTTCCCCACTGCAGTGGGCTTTGCACAGTTCCTAGAACAAATGCATTAGAGCAGCTGGTGTTTGAGGGGCATCTCCGTACTCACACAGTAGTCCACAAGCATCTGGCACACAGGCCACCCCTCCCCACGTAGACATCAGTGGCCATTGGAGGATACCCCACCCAAAAAATGCCTCTTTCCCAGGGCCTATTTCTTTGGACTTCTGGCTGGTTCCCCAATTGCTGGATCATAAACTGGTCTCTGTACACGTGGGCAAGGAAAGACTGAAAAAAGAGGCAGATTGCTTCAGAATGTTAGGTGGCAAGTTCAGTAAGCAAGAGAGCTTTCTTATGAGTAAGTAAGCTAGTCTTGGTTGGCTGCAAATCAAGTAGATTTCTGCACCTGCACTCCAAATCTTGACAATCTTTATAGAAGTCTTAATTGGGCCCAGTCACGTATTCCAGCCAGATCTAGCCTCAATACCACATTACTACCTGAAGGCTGTGTCCTCAGGGCAGCTTCTGAGAAATCAGAAGTCAAGCAGAACCCACATTCCAAGGACAGAGGAGGGGGTGAAGAGCCTCCCATTGCCCAGGTCCAGCTAGGGTCAACTGATGGTCACATCCTCTCAAAGACCTTCCCCAACAAGAACTATTAGCTTTTTAGTACTTTGAGGTCTATTTTGTTGACCTAGGGCTGTCTGTATTCTACCTACCTCGGGACATTAGCAAGAAATAGAGGAAGCTAGGGTAATCTTCCTTGTTTATAGCCAGATCTCATGAGCAGCACGTATCATAAAGGCAAACTGCTAACTTGAAGGTAACAAAAAGTTTGGGCAAATTTACAACAAACCAAGGTAGCATTTACTATGTGCCAGGCATTGTTTTCTTTTTATTTATTTATTTATTAAGGTATCATTGATATACAATCTTATGAAGGTTTCACATGAGCAACATTGTGATTTCAATATTCACCCATATTATTAAGTCCCCCCATACACCCCATTGTAGTCACTATCCATCAGCATAGTAAGATGCTACAGAGTCACTAACTTGTCTTCTCTGTGCTATATTGTGCCAGGCATTGTTTTCAATGCTTTCCTGATACTCATTTAATCCTCCTAACACCCTATGAGGTAGGTACTGTTATTTTCCCCATTTTACAGCTGAAGAAACTGAGGCACTTAGCTGTTAAGTAGCAGCAGAGATTTGAATCCAAGCTCTTAATCACTGTGCGATATGCCTTTCAAAGAAAAAACAAGCAAATGAATCATCACTGTACAAGATGACCTCAGATCTATCTTTAGAGACAACTCTCCTCTCTTCCCCAGGATCAGTACCAGATTAAATAAACTATAACTCTGACTCTCCTAACTAACCTCATGATAAGCAAATAATTAGTTTCCAAGTCAAAGTCACAAGCACAAAATAAACTACTTAATTGCAAAAATATACTTCCTGATTGTTTTTAACCAAAGATGAGCAGATGCTAACAGACAGGTACATAACAGACTGATATTTAAACAAATAATAAGAGCACCTGTATACTACCCTGCCAGGAACCATACAGATGTCTCATATTGTAACTATTTGGTTGGGTGCATAATTTCTCTTCCTATCTGGCTATCTAAAAAAACTATCTGGCCAAGCATGCCAGGGAAAAAAAGTTATGTCTGTTTAAAGGTAAAAATTAATTTATCCTACCATATCAACATTCTGTAAAGTGAGTCATCAACATTCTAAGGTTGAATGGATTAAAAATGGAAATGAATCAAGAGAAAATATTTAATATATTCAAGCTATTGGGGTTTATGATATGCAATATAAATAGCATAATAGGGTAGGAAAACATGATTCAGCGACTATTGCTAAGAGGAATAAATAACAGATCAGAGATGAATTAATTGAGATCTAAGTTTCATACCATATATTAATCCACTGGGATTTACCCAAAAAACTACATTAAAATTTGGAAATACACAGAAGAGAATTAAATAGTGTATTTAGCTGAGCAGCTGAAGGGAAACAGTATCCATTCCCCCTCAAAGCCAGAAACTTAACAAAGGCAAGATAGATAGGTTTAAATATAAACGGGAAACTTTTACAGAATGAAATTAGCATTAAGGGGAAGAGGAATAAAGCTAAAGAAGTGACCAGGTTACTAATATAGTATTTTGAAGAGCCAGCTTGGGACTTTTTTAACCATTCAGTCAATGAGTATTTATTGAGGACCTATTACTTCCCAGACACTGCTCTAGGTGCTAAGGATACAAGAGTGAACAAACAGAACCCATACCCCAAAAGCATTGCCTTCATACAGGTTACATTCTAGAATTCAGAAGTTATCAAGATCCAAAATAATCTACTAAAGTGGTTCAAAAGCTTCTATCTCTCAGCCTCTAAATTTAATGTCAACAGCTGAGAAATATAAATTAAGTTTTAAGATACAACTATATACACATGAGTAAAAATGGAGATAAAATCTAATACAAGAAGGAGGTAAATGAAAAACATACATTATCTGAACATGGAATTCATTTAAATATGCAACTAGCAGGTACTCAGGATTTCAAACTGTTAATGTGTAATATTTTATATGTTCTTTGTTCCCATAATACTGCTGTATGAAGGAAAGTTTTCCAAAGAAAAATATAATTTAAATCCAATGGTTTACTGCAAGTACAAGATTAGTGGCTAAACTGCAGTAGATCAGCTCTCCAGCTCAGTGCTGCCCGATAGAAACATAGTGCAAGCCAGAAATGTAATTTAACTGTTTTCTAGTAGCCACATTTAAAAAGGTAAAAAGGAATAGTTAAAATTAGTTTTAATTATATATTTTATTCAACCCAATTATATGCAAATTGTGATCTTTTAAGCATGTAACCAATAAAAAATTATTAATAAAATATTTTACATTTTTCCTGTACTAAGTCTTTGAAATCTGGTGTGTATTTTATATATCTACCACATGTCAGTTTGGACTAGCCACGTTTCAAATGCACAACAGCTCCATGTGGCTAGAGGCTACAGTGTTGGGTAGTGTAGCCCAGGAGTTCTCAAGTGAGGGTGATTTTGCTTGCCTAGGAAACAATTAGCATTATTTGGAGACATTTTTGTTTTCATAACTATGCATCCAGAGGGTAGAGACCAGGGATGCTACCTGACATCCTAAAATGCACAGGACAACCCTTCCACAACAAAGAACTATCTGGCCCCCAAATATTAGTAGTGCTAAGGTGGCCCTAGAGAGCCAAACAGCCAACATAGTACGTGACGTATGCTGATCTAGGGGGTGTATTTTGTTGAGGCTTACTTGTTTTTTTTGTTACAATGATTTAGATCTGGCTCAGAAATAACTTTTTAAAGCTTCTCGTGAGATGAGATGAGAGCACCTGTTTCTTCTAATTTCTCTTAAGGGGCACAGCAGACTGAAAGGCTCTCTCCATGGCCAGGGGACACAGCCACAGAGAGGCACCAGAGCAGTTCATTTGTTCCAAAGGGAAAAATACTGCTTGATCTGGGAGCTGAGAAGACATTAAACAGGGAAGTGCCACTGCCATCTATATCTTCCTGAGGCTAGGTGATACTGAGCATTTTTTTTGCAATCAAGGTGATGGTGATGGGACAGGGTAGGGACACTGAGGAACTAAAGAAAAGGGGTCAATGAAATTCAGGTTCTGCCATGGTTCAAACAAAGGTCAGGGAAACACAGTCACAAACGTGCCCATCTGGTGATGGGAAAAAGGAACAAGTGATCCATAAGCAAACAGAATGCTTAGGAAGAGAATTCCCCTCTTCCATGTGCACTGACACCCTCCCCACATCTGTGACCCTTAGTGCACCTGTCACCCTGCATGGCCACCACTTATCTAGTTTGTCCCATCTCTTTTTAACAGGCTGCCAGAGCAGAATGTCTGCTAAACAGGACAAATGTGGGCTTTTCCCCAGCTTGGAGGCCCCTGAGACAAGATACCAGGGGCCAAAAATCATTCCCCCAGCTAAACAATTCCTTCCTGACAGTAGGACAACAGCAGAGTAGCCTTCCTAAACTTGGCGGCTGAGGATTTACCCAAGTTGTTCCTGAATGCAGAGATGGCAGGATCAGCCAGCAATGCAGAGGTACTTCTCAGTCTCCAAGGGAATTAAAGGCTGCAATACTCCTGTTTGGCACACCCCACAAAGCAAGCAAAGTACTTGGGGTGCAACCAGAGAGGACAAGCTTCAGATCCCACAGCATCTTCTTCCTCTCCTCTCCTTAACTCACAAGATCTTAACACAAACACAGAATGGCAGCCTCTTCCTACGAACCCTCTGGCCCAAGTGAAAGCTTTTCCGCTCATGTCCCAGTCCCGCAGCTGCCTTTATGACAAACATCTAGAAAGACAAACTTTTCAGGGTACTGTTGTACAGATACAGGTTTCAAGAGACTCAAAATATTAAACATGAAATTAAAAAGAAGCTAAAATTTCTTTTAAATTAAAAAAGAAATTAAATTGCTGATGCCCTCCTAAGACTGGCTGACGTCAGGCTTTCCCACTCTCGCTATCACCAACAAGTTCAAAAAACTACAGAACACATTTCCTTTCCTGATTTGTCATCACATCCTTACTCCAAAAGGTCATTAATGTGATCCTAAGCATCTCAAGCTCTTCCCTTAAGAACTTCCAAATAGCAGCCATTTCAGTGAAGAGGGACAGCAAAATTCTAGAACACCACCTTCTTGGGGAGGAAGCAGAATACAGTAGAAAGAGCCTACTATTCAAAGTCAGGGAGCATGCTAATCTCAGCCCTGCCACTGAGCAGCTACAAATTAACTTGTGCACCAGTTCACTCATCTGTAACTACACTGTTACCCTCGTGCTGTGAATCAGCTCTGAATACAATTCGCAAGGGTAAATATATAAAACCAATGGATATAACACCACCACTGCCATGGTAAAACCAGTATTTTTCCACAGTTCTCATCTAGTGTTCCCTCATAATCAGCAGCAATTGGACGACTTCCAGTTGTTCCATAAGCTAAATTTTAAGGAACTTATTCACAGTTCCTATTACATTGGGGTGTGAGATTAATTTTGTTATTACAATGATAAGGTTTCAAGGGATTAAACTGAAAATGACTCACGGAGGTGGGGGAAGGTATATAAGAAACACCTGGAGCCCCATCAGTTGAGGGGCCGGAAGAGACTTTATCCCATGAGATCTAGAGCAGAGGTTATCAGCACTGGCCACACGTCAGAATTACCAGGGGAGCTTTCAAACAACCTGAGCCTGAGCCCCACCCTAGAGGCTGGTTTAAACTGGTCTGTGATAGGGCTCTGCCTTGATATTTTTCTTAATGTTCTTCAACTGATTTGAATATTCAGCCTCAGCTGAGTATCACTGATTTAGATAGTAAAATGTTGGTCTTTTGCATTTCACAAAATCCCTTTCAGATTTTCACATTTTAGCTTGAAAAGAAAAAAAAATAGCCAAAATATAATTTGTAAATAAAACTTCCTTCAGTGCCTAATCCTCTGTGAGCTCATGTTAAATGCTGAGTCTAAGACATTAGTAGCTCCATCACATGACCCCTGTACTGCAAAGCAGGCTGGGACTGCTGACAATGGGGATGTGAACACCATTCTCACACACAGAGAGGGGAAGATTTGGGCAGTTTGCCTATTTTTCTGCTATAAGAATACAAGACTGAAAAAACTAAGTGACCGCTCCACACCATACCTGCTTTGGTAAACAGAAGTTTTCATCTGATTCTGTGAAGAGCTAATTCAGAAAAAATCTTAAATAATGAAAACATATGTAATATCTAATTATCTAAATAGGTTAACTCCCTAAAAGAACAGTGGGGAAGGAAGGGATAGACAAGCTTAATTCTGCTAATTAGTAGACTTTGGTACACCAAATTAACTTCACATTAGTCGGCAACTTTGATATACTGACAGGTTCAACCATTGCGGAGACTTCCGGAGGCCGTTTCCTGTTCCTGGCACTGACCTTTTACTTTAATTACGAGAAAGGGAAAGAATGGTGAGACATTAAAGAAAAGCATTAGCAGAAGGCTACCTAAAAGCAGAACCAAGATTTCACTGAAAGTTTTCATTCACCATTCGTAACATCCAAGTTATATATCTTAACAAAATAGAGACTTAGTTATTTAGCCACTTAAAAAAACAGGAAGCTGGTTGCAACACTTCCCTTCCCTTTTGACAGAAAGCTCCTTTACCTCAAGCCAACAGGCTTTATTTCCTTTAATAAGCTGCATTTCCTAGCCAAGCAGCAGCAGCCTCGTGCTAAAGAGCTCCTGGTCAGGCGGCAGCAGGCCGGCCTCAGGAGACCCTCGCGCTGTAGCCTCGTTTCCCTCCGCGGGGAGTCACCTGGCCTCAGCACCGGTGGCAGCACTGTCGCACCTGGCACGAGGCCACATGCCGTCTCTCTCTCTCATACCGAACATTTTAAAGCTTTATGGCTGCATAAAAAGAAAAGCAGGTGTTCTTACTCATCCTATCACGGACTGACCAGAAAACTGCTGAGTCACCGAGTACCAATGGACAGAAATAATGCAGTGACGGCGAATACTAATCTCCTTCATCCTGTGCTCCTCCCTAACAGCAAGCAGATTCACAGGTAATATTCTTGACTCTGAAAACACAAGGGCATAGACAAATTCACATACCCTTATTCTGTTAAAAAAAACAAAAGCTCTCAGAATCAAACTCACAGACAAAACTACTTTATGATAATAGCTGTTGCTAGGTAGAGGGGTTAAGACTGATCTGTTTTTTTCCACTATAATCTTCTACAACTTGCACATTTTCTATAATGAGAACATAATTCTTTCATAATAACATATCTTAAAATCATATTTCTTGGTAAGAAACTAGACCCACATCCTTGATCCCTGATACATAGCTCAAGAAAATATTTCACTAATTATGAAAACTCCAACCAACGTTAAAGGCTCAGCCTCACACAGAACTAAAGGAAACAGTTAAATGAAGGTCACATCACTTGTCCTCAGGAGTACTTGCTGGGTTGCCTTTCCTACAGACAGAATATTCTAACTTGGTAGAAAGAAAATTCCACCAGTGGTCTGCTTCTGAGAGAAGGGGGAAAAAAGAGTGAGCAGTCACAATAGCATGTGAACTTTAGTTGACTTCTGCTTATTTTCTGTCCTTCCTCCTTGCCTAGCTTAGATGTGCTCGTGAAAAACAAGTCACCCTTGGACTTTGGCCTGAAAACAGTAAGAAAAAAACCAACTTCCACAATGATAAAGCTTATCAAAGCATCAAACAGATTTCTCTTGTTTTTGCTTAAATTTTTACTAATATCCAAAGTCTATGGCCTATTATTCAAGAATGGACATCTGGATCTCACTGATCTATCCCTCTACACCTATGACTTCACACTTTCTGTGTAAGGAAAGCCAACAGGGCCAAGCCATCCCTGCCCGCAGCTCTTTCTGTCCACAGGAGCCTCCTGACTGCTCCCTGTGCTTCTTCTCTCACCCCTATACAGATTTTTTCCATGTTGCCTCCAGACTTATTTTGCTAAGATAAAAATCTTAAAAATCCTTCTCAGCTCAATATCATTACAATTATGTAATGCAAATTAAAACTGCAATGAGATATCAGACACACCTATCAGAATGGCTAAGATAAAAAAATGATAACACTGAATATTGGCAAGAATGCAGAAAAACTGGACCACTCATACCTTGTTGGTGGGAATGTAAAATTGTAGAGCCACTGTGGAAAGATATTGAAGTTTCTTATAAAACTAAACATGCACTTACCATATGACCCAGCAATTGTATTCCTGGGCATTTGTCCAGAGAAACGAGCTGATTCATACAAAATCCTATAAATAAATGTTTTGAACTAGAAATAACCCAAATGTCCTTCACCAGGTGAATGGTTAAACAAACTACGGTATTATCTGTAATGTGGACTATTACTCATATTTGGAAGGAATAAACTACTGACACACATACCAAGTTAGATCACAGGGGAATTATTCTGAATGAAAAAGGCCAGTCTCAAAAGATTACATACTATATGATTCCATTTATATAGCACTCTTAAAATGACAAAATTACAGAGATGAAGAACAGATCAGTAGTGGTTGCCAGAGATTGGGGAAGAGGGGGTGTGGGACTGTGGCTATAAAGGGTAGCATGAGGGATCCTTGTGATGGAGCTGTTTTGTATGGTGACTGTGGTGGTGGTCACAGAAATCTACTCATGTGAAAAATTGCAGAGAATACACACACACAAATGAGTGCACATAAAACTGGTAAAGTCTTAATAAGGTGGATGGAGTGTATCCACGTCAATATTCTTTTGAGATATTGTACTGGAATTACGGAAGAAGTTACCATTGGGGAAGCTGGATAAAGTGTATAAGAGATCTCTGTTTTTTCACAATTGCATGTGGATCTATAATTATCTAAAAAAAAAGTTAAAAAGAAAAAATTCTCCTCAATAACTTCCAACAGTTCCCCAGTGCTCTTAGTAAAAGACACCTTAGCATGGCATGAAGAATTTTCTCTTAGACATCCTACATTCTAGACTAGTTTTAAGAGCTAACATTTATTGAGCGCAGGCTATATGGCAGGCAGCATTCAAAGCCTTTTATATGTATTACCTCATTTAACCCTCAATGATCCCATGAGTTAGGTTCTACCATCAACAGTGTTTTATTCATAAAGCCCATAGGCACAGATGACATAAATAGCTTGAAAGCATCTATACCTAATCACCCTTCAAAGCCCTGCTCCATTGTTACCTTTGTGACTTTTTCCAGATTTAAATTCTATAATAAAAGTATCTAGCACTCAGAAGATAGGGAATAAATGTTTAATTAACATAAGGTCTAGACAAAAGAACACTAAGAAGTTACAACTCTGGCTCCTTAAGGATTTGACACTGATTACATTGAATCTATGTTTCTCCCAAGTGAAGCTTCAATGGGAAAGCACTGTATGGTATGCACTAGGGACAGAAAACAGCCATTAGTGAGAGAATGTTAATCAATAAGGCAACAGCTTTCATATAACAAAGAGGGACAGGTAATGTCAACTTAATGAAACTCCAGTGTCAACTGCCAATCTTTTCCAAGTTTTCACATAAAAGACACATGAACATTGCAGATGACATGACATTGTACATAAAAAACCTAAAGAATCCACTCCAAAACTACTAGATCTAATATCTGAATTCAGCAAAGTTGCAGGATACAAAATTAATACACAGAAATCTGTTGCATTCCTATACACTAACAATGAACTAGCAGAAAGAGAAATCATAAAAACAATTCCATTCACAATTGCATCAAAAAGAATAAAATACCTAGGAATAAACCTAACCAAGGAAGTGAAAGACCTATATTCTGAAAACTACAAGACACTCATGAGAGAAATTAAAGAACATACCAATAAATGGAAACACATCCCATGCTCATGGATAGAAAGAATTAATATTGTCCAAATGGCCATCCTGCCTAAAGCAATCTACAGATTCCAGGCAGTCCCTATCAAAATACCAACAGCATTCTTCAACAAATTAGAGCAAATAGTTCTAAAATGCACATGGAACTACAAAAGACCTCAAATAGCCAAAGCAATCCTGAGAAGGAAGAATAAAGTGGGGGGAATTACACTCCCTGACTTCAAGCTCTACTACAAAGCCACAGTAATCAAGACAATTTGGTACTGGCACAAGAACAGACCCATAGACCAATGGATTAGACTAGAGAGCCCCGATATAAACCCAAGCATATATGGTCAATTAATATACGATAAAGGAGCCATGGATATACAATGGGGAAATGACAGCCTCTTCAACAGCTGGTGTTGGCAAAACTGGACAGCTATATGCAAGAGAATGAAACTGGATTATTGTCTAATCCCATACACAAAAGTAAACTCAAAATGAATCAAAGACCTGAATGTAAGTCATGAAACCATAAAACCCTTAGAAAAGAACATAGGCAAAAATCTCTTGGACATAAATATGAGCAACTTCTTCATGAACCTCTCTCCCTGGACAAGGGAAACAAAAGCAAAAATGAACAAATGGGACTACATCATGCTAAAAAGCTTCTGCACAAGGCAAATAGTGAATCTGTGGCATCTTACTACACTGATGGACAATGACTGCATTGGGGTAAGGGTGGGGACTTGATAATATGGGTAAATGTAGTAACCACATTGTTTTTTCATGTGAAACCTTCATTAGAGTGTATATCAATAATACCTTAATAAAAAAATGGAAAAAAATAAAAATAAAAAGCTTCTGTACAGCAAAGGACACTATCAGCAGAACAAAAAGGCATCCTACAGTATGGGAGAATATATCTGTAAATGACATATCTGACAAGGGGTTAACATCCAAAATATATAAAGAACTCATACACCTGAACACCCAAAAAGCAAACAACCCTATTAAAAAATGGGCGGAGGATATGAACAGACAATCTCCAAAGAAGAAATTCAGATGGCCAACAGGC
The DNA here is from genome assembly GCA_032199065.1 of Smutsia gigantea. Lineage (NCBI taxonomy): Eukaryota > Metazoa > Chordata > Mammalia > Pholidota > Manidae > Smutsia > Smutsia gigantea. The sequence continues at coordinate 52,470 of JAVSCE010015112.1, read as the reverse complement.
ACATGAAAAGATGCTCCACATTGCTAATTATCAGGGAAATGCAAATTAAAACCACAATGAGATATCACCTTACACCAGTTAGGATGGCCAACATAGAAAAGAATGGGAACAACAAATGCTGGCGAGGATGTGGACAAAGGGGTACCCTCCTACACTCCTGGTGGGAATGTAAATTAGTTCAACCATTGTGGAAAGCAGTATGGAGGTTCCTCAAAAAACTCAAAATAGAAATATCATTTGACCCATGAATTCCACTCCTAGGAATTTACCCTAAGAATGCAGTTTCCCAGTTTCAAAAAGACATATGCACCCCTATGTTTATCGCAGCTCTATTTACAATAGCCAAGAAATGGAAGCAACCTAAGTGTCCATCAGTAGATGAATGGATAAAGAAGATGTGGTACATATACACAATGGAATATTATTCAGCCATAAGAAGAAAACAAATCCTACCATTTGCAACAACATGGATGGAGCTAGAGGGTATTATGCTCAGTGAAATAAGCCAAGCCGAAAAAGACAAGTATCAAATGATTTCACTCATATGTGGAGTATAACAAAGCAAAACTGAAGGAACAAAACAGCAGCAGACTCACAGAACCCAAGATGGACTAACATTTGGCAAAGGGAAAGGGATTGGGGAGGATGGGTGGGAAGGGAGGGATAACGGGAAAAAAGGGTTATTACGATCAGCACACATAGTGTAGCAGGGGTAGGAGGGGCACAGGGAAGGCAGTACAGCACAGAGAAGACAAGTAGTGATTCTATAGCATCTTACTACACTTGATGGACAGTGACTGTAATGGGGTATGTGGTGGGAACTTGATAATGGGGGGAATCTAGTAACCACAATGTTGCTCATGTAATTGTATATGAATGATACCAAAATAAAAAAATTTAAATTAAATACAAGAACACAAACTTCAACTTCCTAAACCCAGTCACCCCCATTCTTCCCTATTAGTTACTCTCGAAATTCAAGGAAAGGAATAACTTTTTTCTCAGAAGAAAGATATTTCTTCCAATTAAAATGGTATTCATTATCTCCCTTGGAGAAAAGTAGATTATTATCTAAAGTCTCCTTTACATTCATGGATTTCCTTGAAAAACTTTCTGATTATCTTGCAACAATAGAATTGTTCCAAGTACTCTCTGAAATCTGAATGAGTCTCTCCAAAGTATTCACATCCTGAAGACAAACAGCAGATGCAGACGGAGAGGCAAAAACAATTTTAAGTAAATGAATGAAGTTTAATGGTTCATATTCCCTCTGCTCCCTCCCCAGCCCCCATAAGTTGCCTTCTTTTAAGCAAAACCTTTTCAGAAGGCACCAAAGGGGAGTCTAAGTGGCAGAGAGAACGCAAAGGGAGAAATAAGTGAGAGGCTGAGAGCCAACCTCTCCTTCTTCGTAAGTAAGTAACTAAAAATCCTCAAAGTGACCTAACGCCAACAAAGAAAACAAAATTTCTTTTTAGGTACCCATCCTATGAAAAGAGAAGGTGTGGTCTAGTACAACAAGCAGTTAAGAAAAGAGAGACTGAGGAAAGGAAATACTGACCGGTCGAGTTCTCTCGTATTTGGAGTCCTCGTGGTCTCTGTGCTGCCCGGAAGTGCTGGTTCTCTCCCTCATGTTTCTGTACCCAGGACTGGGGATGATATACTCTTTTCCTATGTCAATATCCTTCATCTTCTCTGAGTGAAGGTGCTCTTGGTTTCACTTGAGAATTTCTGAAATTAAAAATTCATCAAGAACAGATACTTCTTAAATTGTGCTTAATCATATACACAATGTTTTAAAACAGAAAAAAGGGCAAGAGCATTAAAATTTTCCACTGTTACATCTATACAAACAATTTTTCAAAATATTTTCACATACCATTTCATTTTTTAAAGGAAAAAATATGTGCAACAGAATCAAGAAAAATTATCTCTTCCCACCTCTAAGGGGGGACAAAAGATTAGAGACAATGAACACACTAGTAAAAAGACACTTGCTTCAGGAGACACTCTTCAACTAAGTTCAAACCCAAATTATACAGCATTTAGATTAAAATTTAAATTAAAAAAGAATTTAAGACTCTTTGGTAACAACTGAAGTTTGTTTCAAGCATTACAAACTCCACAATTCAAAAATAGGTGTAATTTCTCCTATTGAATTTTACCAATGAATTCTTACAAAACACCTATTCAACCAATGATACAGCCCATCTCTGCATTTTTATAATTAGGTAATGGGTTAGCTGATGTTATTTTCAAGTTCCATGAAGTTACAGAGCTAAGATACAAAACAACATTATACCGTAACTTTGAGATTGTCCTAAAATTAGATAGTGGTGGTGGCTGCACAGTTCCGTGAAAAAACTCACCAAACGCTGAGGTGTAAACTTTAAAGGGGTGAATTTTATGGTATATAAATTATAGCTCAGTAAAGCTGTTATTAAGAAAACAAATTCCCCAACCTGTCTTACTAAGTCTTACCTAGTTTCTACCTGAAACACTGTCTAAATCCTTGCTTGCCTAGCTAACTCTGTCAGCATCCTGTATGAACTCTGATTACTTCTGAAACACATACATTCCTCTCTAAAACATTTCCCCCACTCTAAGATGGTTCAGAGCTTCCCAGATATGAACTGAAAAAACACCCTTTATACCAGTTTCACTAGAAATTTAAGTATTAGCCACTTTGCCTTTTGGATTCCATCAAATTACCACTGTGACTTAAAAGTACTACTTTGCAGACAAAATTCTAACAGCTACAACTCACTTTTTAAGGCATCAGAAAAAAGGAGAACCCTTACTAATCCTCTAATTTAAAAAGGACTAAATCTGCTCCAGAGAGATGTTTCCAGCCCAAAGAAAGCTTGACTTCTTGCCTTTCGGAGGTCTGGTTCAAATACCCTGGGTTGATATTGCTAAGTTGCTTATCTTAAAAAAAAAAAAAAGAAGTCACCTTGTCCAATGACAAACTGCAGCAGAAAGAACACCGGCTCACAACCAAGAGCACAGCAATCATGTCACTGAGACCTCATTAAACTTAAACAATAAACAGACCTGGCACCTGCCAGTGTCTCCAGTGTTGACATGCAGCTGCACATCAGGGAAATCTTTGTTACAGGGATCACAGAAGGCCGACCCTCCTCTCCAAAGGTGTGCTAGCCTACCTGACTAGCTGAAAGCTGAAAAAGTAAGTCCTACCTTGAAAAAAGGCAGGTGGAGGGGAGGGAGTTTGAAAGAGAGGCCAAAGTTAATTCATTCACAATACCAAATGCCACATTAAGAACATAAAGGATCACCTCAATTATCTAAGAACGCTTGATAACCAAGGTTTCTTTTAACCACTTTATTTCAAATTATTCTGCATCTGAAGGGTGTGGGCAACAGTTTTCCATTACCTCCACCACTCCTGCTTCTTTAATTTCCTGGGGAAAGAGGCATGGCTATGAAGAGCGGCAGGCCTAGAGTGGCACAAAGTTACTATCTCTTGGCCTTGAACATAAGGTTTTCCATCTGTGTACCAGGAATATAAGGCAAGGCACCACACACGAAGGCCAGCCAAGACCTAGGAAGCCCCATAGGTTTTGGAAAGAAACAAGGCCCAAATCTGGAAAAAGCAACTAAGATCACTAGGCTAGGCTTTGTTTGATACTGTTTGTATTTCCCTATTTTCTTCTGTTCTCCCTTAAAGTTGTTAAAAAATCGTTTTTAAATGCTAACTTGCCTTAGCTATCAAGAGTCAAAAAAGGGAAGAAATTTTTGTTTGTTTGACCCATAACTGTACAATGACACCAGCAGAAAAAGCAAACTGGAAGACTACCCCCTCCCCCTTCAAAGAAGCATCCATACTCAAAAATCAACAGTGAGGCCGCTGATCAGCTGCCTTTTTTATCAAGACTCTCCTTCCAGGGACAAAAGTGTAGGCATTCTCCCTGCACAACGATGCACAGCAAGCTGCATTGGGGGAGGGGGTTTGCACACGATTACAGGAACCGTAACTAGCTAGACTGGTGTTTCCAAATTGCCTTTACTACATTCTTTAGGTCTCCAACACCTCAGGAATCTCATTCCAGGCTCTGAAGCTGCACAAGTTGACTTGAAGCTAAAAGGTTACATATTTACCACCCTCCTATAATCCACTTGTTGTGTCTCCAACTTTCTGCACCTTTCACTTACGCTAGAGACCCCAGTATAACCTACCCATCTCTTCCTTCAAAACCTGAAACGTTGCCAATCATTCCTGTGCCCATCTGCCTCCTGCCTCTCCATGTCTGTGCAGAAACCAAATGACCCCTGTGTAATAAGTACAGAGCAACGTGCAGCTCTGGGTGATGGTGGAAGTGAAAAGGGCACTGATGATAGTCGAGAGATCTGCGTTTCATTCCCGCCTCTGACCAGGGTTTGCTCTACGCGCCTATGTCACGAACCTCATTTACCCATTTGCAAAAAAACCCGAGGATGACTTCCAGGGTCGCTGCCAGCTCAAAATCTCCGGTGTGCGGCTTCAGCGGGGGTGCCCCAGGCCGCCCTCCCCACAACCTTGAGGATGGAGGCTCCTCTTAGGCCAGCTTCGCCTGGGATGCCCTGGGGATGCCCTAGGGCGTTCCCACAGCCAGCTCGGGCCCGGCGAGTGATAGCGACCCACACCTACGGGCCGCGGGCGCAGCTCCCCCTGGTGGCTGCAGCCGTTGAATGTCGCCAGCACCCCATCAATCCCACCCTACCTGCCTTCCCACGCCAGAACCTCACCGCGAGCCCTCAGGGGTCGCGTCCCGAGGAGGGGGCGGCGGCATACTAGAGGGAGGCCAGGCCCCGTTTCTCTGGTCCTCGGCTTGTCCTAAACTGCTCGTATTCCGGATCACAGCCCGCCAGCCCCGAAGGAAACAGACAGGGAGATCCCCGCGGCAGCCGAGGGGGAAGGAAGGGGTCCGGTGGTACCGTCACCTACCCGTGCCCCGGCTCCAAGACGGGCGCCCCGGCCACTCGACCACGCTACCGAGCATCAGCCCCGCAGCAAAACAAGCCTTTATAGCGGCATTGGCCGCTACACTGCGCAGGCGTGCTGCACAAAGACTGCCCAAGGCTGAAGGGAAATGTAGTCCCCCTTCCAGGAACCTGAGGCTCCACACGCGGCAAAGGACTCCATTTCCCAGAAGCACGTAGAAACCCTGGAGGCGGTGCAGGCTGCTCCTCCTTCCCAGCGCGCTCCTGGCTCTGCACCATCCTTCCCAGAGTTTCTGCGATCCCGTCTGGAATCTTCCGTGAGGCCGTGTGCCCCAGTGGGTGGCCGGGAGGGTTGACTGTAGCCCTGTGGGCGGGCAGCCCTGTAGACGGGCATCCCAGTGTTTTTAGGCAACGCGGTCGCGACGGTGTGCGGCCGATTATAGTCAGAAAACACCGTGAAGGTCATAGTAGCCTCTGTGTCCTTGCCACTAACCAGCCCCACATCTCATCTGTTGTGGCACTTAACAAATTACGATTGCTTACTCAGAATTCGACCCAGTATTCTACGCTGATATCCCACTACCCATTAGGTAATATTGTGTTGTCCGGTTTCTAGATAAGAAAATGCCACGATCACAGTTTTTAGAATGACAGGAGCCTTAGAAACGATATGCCAACTCATCCCTTCCTTTTATAAATGAAACTGAGGTTCCCAAAGAGATTGATCACTTTAGTTCTCTTTGTGTTTCGTCTGTACCCTCAACATGATCATAATATAACCACTCTCTGCTGAGTGCCTACCAACTCTATCTGGTGCTTTACATACAATTACTGTTTCTCTTAATCTTCTTAACCCTGTGTGTAGATATTATGATTATCCATTTCATATACATATATGTATATCATACATATATATGAAGATAACATGACTTGTCCATCTTTACACAATTAGCTAGTGTGAAGACACTAATGTATCAAAGCTGAGGTAATGAATACATATTTCTACACAAGAATGAATAAATCAACCAATGCATTGGTTTGTATAAGTCAAACAGACTCATGCATATTTGTATAGTTGATTCGTGACAGAGAAAACATTATAAATCAGTGGGGAAAGGAAAAAGATTTGATAAATAGTGCTGGGGCAATTAGTTATCTGTATTTTTTTAAACTCAGGGATTATTACTTCATAACATATAGAAAAATCAATTTCAGGTAGATCAAAGGCCTACCTGTGAAAGGGAAAACTTTAACACATTAAGAAGAAAATGTGAAATATCTTTATGAACTTGGGGCTAGAGAAGAACTTCATAAACAAGATACAAAATGAAAGATTGATATATTTGTTATATTAAAATGCAAACTTGTATGAAAAATGCCATAAAGTGAAAAGGTAAGTCACAAGTTATAATTGACAAAGTTTTTAAATACCAAATATACAAATAATTTCTATAACTCAACAAGAACTGGCAAATAACCCAATAGGGAAATAGGAAAAGGATATGAACAGACAGTTTCCATTCACATTTCACTGGGGCAATTTAGTCATATGGGCACATCTGGGAGGGAAACAAATGCAATCCTCAGCTGGACAGCTACGAGGCATCTACAATTTCATAACAGTGGAAGAAGGAAAGAACTGTTCTGGTGGATGCTAATATTTCTACTACATACACTTATCCTCAAACCCAGCAATTCCATGTCTACATATATGCTCTACGGTAGCCTTTCTCAGTGAGGCTTCTGCAGATAAATTAAACCCTACAAAAAATTATTTAAGTCACCACTTTTCTCAGTTCTCCCAAGGATAGCACACACCCAAAGGAGTAATTAATTCATTGCACACAATACCTTAGAACATTCAGGCTTGATGCCCTTAGCTGAGAAAAGCTGCCCCTCAAGCGTCTCCCACACATGTACACAAGGAGATGTGTTTGTTGTGCATTGTCTGCAGTAGTGAAAAGACTCTTTAAGTTCTACTAACAGAAGGAATAACCAGATATTGATATTAGTACAATGGAATCCTATATAACAAAAAACACTGGCTATAATGTATCAGTATGTGTAAATCTTAAACACAATGTTGAGCAAAAGTAAGTTACAAAAAGACTGAAATTGCATGACCACATTTATATTAATTTTGTAAACATGTAAAAATATAATATGTTGTTTATGGATACACAGATGTACCTCAAAATATAAAACCAGTCCTGCGAATAACAGTTTCAAGGTGTAGTTACCTCTGGTGTTGGAGGAAGGCGAATGAGATAAGGGAGGGATACACAGGGGCTTCATGTTTCTGTAATATTTTATTTTTAAAAAATGACTTATAAATGTTAAAATTTAACAAAGCTTGGGGTTAGATATACAGGTGTTTTTAAATATGACTTGTTGTACTCTTTAGTAGCCTTTAAGTATTTCATAATTTTAAAGTTTTAATATTATAGGCACAATTTCTCTTTTCAATGGGGATATGTGCAATTTAACACAAGACTCTTCATATATATATATATATATATATATATATATATATATATATATATACACACACACACACACACACACACACACACACACACATATTCACCAAACTCTACTGATGAGAATTGCTGAAGCACCTCTGGCCATTCCGTTAGATAAGGAAAACTATTCTTCAACGTACCTCAAGTCACCTTGCCAAAACATGCTAATACTTCCAACTATGCCTCACTGTAGAACCCAAACTTGCATATCTGATACCTTCATATAAAATAAAAAGCTTCTAAAATCTCCCTGAAATACTTCAGATACATTGAGTATAGGTTAAAAAAAAAGAAGAATGAAAAACACTATGTGGCCCTGGTGCCAGGCCTCAATACACTATGGTATCTTGGTCTGTCCAAGGATAGAGAGCCTAGGTCAAAGTCTTATACCTAACTTATATACATGACAGAGCATCCCCTCCTTGAAATGTGTCTGCATTGTGAAATGTTTGGGAGATGGTATTCTCCAACTGTCAGGCAAGAGTCTAGAGAATCTATGTTATAATGTAGATTTGTATTTTAAAATAATGTTTATGTTATGTAATGTACTAAAACTACTCATTCATTCAGTCATTGACAGAGATACAGTGAAGCTAAAACAGACAAGTTTCCTGCCCTCATAGGGCTAAGAGTTCCAAGTGAACATTAATCCAAATTTAAATTATAACTGTGATAAGTACTTGAAAAGGGAGGTAAGTGTTACATCTGAAGGACAGTAGAAGTTAGTGAGGGGAAGACAGTGGAGGTGGGCAGAGAAGACAGCCCTCCAAGCAGAGGGACCAACGAAGGCCAGGCAGTGGGAGAAGGAAGGCAACATCTCCGAAGGCCTTGTACACCATGTTACAGGTCTTAAGAGGAAGGGCAAAAGGCAAACCATTGCACTGTTGTCAGAGAAGACTGGGTAAGGGTCAAGAATACAATCTGCACTTTGAAAACCACACTGCAGCTGGCAGACTGGAGAAAGAACTAGAGGTAGCTAGAATGGAAGGGAAAGGTCTTGCTGGGAGTGATTGTTGTCTTCCATGAAAGAGATGATCGTGGCTTGGACAAGGATAGTGGTGGAAAAGATGGAGAGAACGGAATGGACTGGAGAGAAATTTAAGAAGTAAAATCAATAGACCTTGTTGATAGGTTAGGACATGATGGTATGAGAACGAGAGGTGTCAAGGGTAACACCTAGGTTTCTGCTTGCAGAACTGGGTGGATGGTGGTACCAGCACAGCCCACTGGTATGAGAAGTGTTATGCTGCAATAGCCTCCACATCTTCCTCTGCCCAGCTTGTCTGGAGCTAATGTCAGGTGGTAATGATCACTCCACATTTGCTGTGGCTCTCATGTTGAATTCTTCTGCCAATTAGAAAGACAAAATTTCTCTTTTGCGGATCAATTTTGCAATGGAAATCATTTTTGTGGAATAAGATTTTTTTTAATTAGTTACAAATTGAAACTTTAATTTGACATCATGGAAACAATACAATGTGACAGAATGATGAACCTCTTTAATGGCATCAGGTAAACTGGAAAAGAAGAGAAGAGGATTTAAGACGTAAACAATGCCAAATGAAGGCCAACTGACATAATATCGTGTTAATCACACAAAGGTTTCACAGTCTTTTCAAAAGAGGACTGCAGAGGGTGAATGACTGCTCACACAGTACACAATGGTGTAGGTATGTCATGATAAAGTATATCCCATATTCGCTTATGAGGGGAAGAGTCACAGACATTCTACCTTGGTAATAATCACTTCCCAAGTTCCTTAGCAGTTGGGTAGTAGTTAAAATTAAATGAAGAATATTTTTTTAACTCTTAAGTATTGTTGTGTTGAGATAAACTATCAAATTGGCCCAACAAAATAACAGATAGGTGTTAAATTAGCTCCTTGTTAAAAATAGGGGAAAAATTGACAATTATCCAATTTTAACAAAGTAACATTAAATTAGTGTTGTGTTGATTCTGCAGTCTGTATATATATATATACATATATATATGTATATATATATATTAGACTACCTGTGGTTTTATGAATATACATATTTAAGTGATATTAATTTAAGTCAACATCACGGGTTTAGGAGAATCATTTCCCTTAAAAGAGGTCTGGACCTTATTTAAGTTTGGGAAACACTGGGCTATCAAATGAAACCAAACTTTGGTTCGGTATACAAGGCCTTCCATGATCTGCCCCCACATACCACAGCTTCATTTCCTGTCACTCTTCTACTCAAATCTAAGGTCCAGGCAGCACTGTAATTTCCATGTTTTTGCTCCAGTTTTCTCAATCTGCTCAGCTAAAATAACAAGCATTGCAGCCCATAGACAGGTCTGAGGACTGTAACCCCCCCAGAATGACAACTAAAGATTACTTACTCAACTGAATAAAGTGACACCATGTGGCTGACATCTCTAGTAGTAAAATGTGCAGGGCTTCTCCCACATTGCTGAGAACTATGGACTGGGCACCTGGCAAGCCACATGACAGGAGGCGATGGGGTCCCGCTAAGCCAGAGAAGCCAGCACCAATTGTCCCGCCAAGATGGAGGCTTCTCCCTAAAACACGCCTAGGCAAACTGGAGGACTGCTTACTCACAGTCACTACCTGGATCTCTCGAATGTTTTGCTCTATGAATATTGGCTTTGATCAGAAGAAGAGATAAACAACTTCAGTCTACATTGGTGATAATCTTTCTCGGCATGAATGTCAGTTCAGGAAAATTAAAAATCTATGCAGGCTGTGTTTATTTTCCATTCAAAATTCATTTACTGAGTCCCATGAGGAAAAACATGTACTCTTGAAAGATAAATTATATACTTGATTGATTATAAGGCCACCAATGAGAAAAATAAGCATCGTTTTTCAGCTCCTAAAATGCCATTGCTTGAGCATCTGAGAAATAACAATACCAGAGCATGTTTTTAAACTCTCATCCTAAAGTTAGGTCTAGGTGGATGATATGTGCCTACAGCTGGTAGGCCACTGATCTACAGGAATAGAAAGAAAAAAGATTCCTCCTTGAGTAAGTCAAAGTTTTTTATTTTTTATTTTGCTATCATTAATGTACAATTACATGAACATTATGCTTACCAAACTCCCCCCATTATCAAGTCCCCACCACATACCCCATTACAGTCACTTTACATCAGCATAGTAAGATGCTATAGAATCACTACTTGTCTTCTCTGTGCTATACTGCCTTCCCCGTATCCCCCCTCCCCCACTACATTATGTGTGCTAATCATAATATTCCTTTTTGTCCCTTATCCCTCCCTTCGCACTCATCGTCCCCAGTCCCTTTCCCTTTGGTAACTGTTAGGCCATTCTTGGGTTCTGTGAGTCTGCTGCTGTTTTGTTCCTTGAGCTTTTTCTTTGTTCTTATACTCCACATATGAGTGAAATCATTTGATACTTGTCTTTCTCCGCCTGGCTTATTTCACTGAGCATAATACCCTCTAGCTCCATCCATGTTGTTGCAAATGGTAGGATTTGTTTTCTTCTTATGGCTGAATAATATTCCATTGTGTATATGTACCACCTCTTCTTTATCCATTCATCTACTGATGGACAATTAGGTTGCTTCCATTTCTTGGCTATTGTAAATAGTGCTGCAATAAACATAGGGGTGCAACTGTCCTTTTCAAACTGGGCTGCTGCATTCTTAGGGTAAATTCCTAGGAGTGGAATTCCTGGGTCAAATGGTATTTCTATTTTGAGTTTTTTGAGGAACCTCCATATTGCTTTCCACAATGGTTGAACTATTTTACATTCCCACCAACAGTGTAGGACGGTTCCCCTTTCTCCACATCCTCGCCAACATTTGTTGTTGTTTGTGTTTTGGATGTTGGCCATCCTCACTGGTGTGAGGTGATATCTCATTGTGGTTTTAATTTGCATTTCTCTGATGATTAGCGATGTGGACCACCTTTTCATGTGCCTGTTGGCCATCTGAATTTATTCTTTTGGAGAAGTGTCTCTTTAGATCCTCTGCCCATTTTTTAATTGGATTACTTGCCTTTTGTTTGTTGAGGTTTGTGAGTTCTTTATATATTTTGGATGTCAACCCCTTATCGGATATGTCATTTATGAATATATTCTCCCATACTGTAGGATGTCTTGTTCTTCTACTGATGGTGTCCTTTGCTGTACAGAAGCTTTTTAGTTTGATATAGTCCCACTTGTTCATTTTTGCTTTTGTTTCCCTTGCCCAGGGAGATATGTTCATGAAGAAGTTGTTCATGTTTATGTTCAAGAGATTTTTGCCTATGTTTTTTTCTAAGACTTTTATGGTTTCATGACCTACATTCAGGTCTTTGATCCATTTTGAGTTTACTTTTGTGTATGGGGTTAGACAATCCAGTTTCATTCTCTTACATGTAGCTGTCCAGTTTTACCAACACCAGCTGTTGAAGAGGCTGTCATTTCCCCCACTGTATATCCATGGCTCCTTTATCATATATTAATTGACCATATATGCTTGGGTTTATATCTGGAGAATCTATTCTGTTCCATCGGTCTATGGGTCTGTTCTTGTGCCAGTACCAAATTGTCTTGATTACTCCGTCTTTGCAGTAGAGCTTGAATTTGGAAAGTGAGATCCCCCCTGCTTTATTCTACCTACTTTGGATTGCTTTGGCTATTCGGGGTCTTTTGTGGTTCCATATGAATTTTAGAACTATTTGTTCCAGTTTATTGAAGAATGCTGTTGGTATTTTGATAGGGATTGCATTGAATCTGTAGATTGCTTTAGGCAGGATGGCCATTTTGACAATATTAACTCTTCCTACCCAAGAGCATGAGATGGATTTCCATTTATTAGTGTCCTCTTTAATTTTTCTTAAGAGTGTCTTGTAGACTTCCAGGAAGATGGTGGCGTGAGCAGGGCAGCGGAAATCTCCACCCAAAACCATATATATTTATGAAAATACAACAAATACAACTATTCATAAAAGAGAGACCAGAAGATACAGGACAGCACCCACAATGTATCTACACCTGAGAGGACTTGGCACCCAGTGAGGTGAGTAAGATACAGAGCCGCGACCCGGTGGGACGCGAGCACTCCTCCACCCCAGAGCACCGGCGGGAGGAGAGGATTCAGAGCGGGGAGGGAGTGGAAGTACAGGCCCATGAAATAACCAGTCCTGGTGATCTGGGCCAGGAGCACTGACACATATCGCATGGTGTATCGGAGAATGGAGAGACAGAGGATGCAGGATCTGAGCCAGGGAACGCACCCGGGTCCTCGAAGCCGGCTCCGAGGGACAAAAGAAAAGCACGAGCTTTTTTAGTGGTCTTAAAGAGATAGGGGCCCAATGGAGAAGCACGATCATCCCAGCACACTCAGCCCAGCAGGCTGGGAGTCCTGGGGAATTTTGGACCACTTGGCTGGTGACTGAGACAAAGTAGCCACACTGAGACTTCCCACAGAGATCAGCAGCCTCCCTCCATTCCTGGCCCGGCCACAGCTACAAAGGGCCCTGAAGAGTGGCACGGCTGCAGCTGCGGAAGAGTGGAGCAACAGTGCCACCTACAGCATCCTCACAGAATCTAGTCCCAGTGGGCGTTGTCTTTTTTTTCTCTTTTCTTTTCTTTCTTTCTTTTTTTCTCTTTTCTTTCTTTTCTTTTTCTTTTTAAAAGTCTTAAAGACCACAGCTGACATACGTGGCACGTACCAGTGACCACATCTATCGCCATGAAAAGATAGAGGAATATGGTACAAACAAAACTAACCCAGACCCAGACAACACCAGAGAGGGAACGTGAAGGGATGGAAATGCACAATCTTCCTGAAAAAGAATTCAGAACAAAAGTCATAACCATACTAATGGATCTACAGAGAAATATGCAAGAACTGAGGGAGGAAGTGCGGGAAGTCAGGAAAGACAATGCAGAAATGAGACAAGCCATCGATGGGCTTAGCAGCAGACAGGACGAGATGCAAGAGAATGTTAATGGAATAGAAATCAGAGAACAGGAATACAGAGAAGCTGAGGCAGAGAGAGATAAAAGGATCCCTAGAAATGAAAGAATATTAAGAGAACTGTGTGACCAATCCAAACAGAACAATATTCACATTATAGGAGTAACAGAGGAAGAAGGGAGAGAAAAAGGGATAGAAAGTGTCTTTGAAGAAATAATTGCTGAAAACTTCCCCATGCTGGGGAAGGAAATCATCTTGCAGTCCACGGAAGCCAACAGATCTCCCAACACAAGGGACCCAAGGAAGACAACACCAAGACACATAATAATTAAAATGGCAAATATAAAAGATAAGGACAGAGTATTAAAGGGAGCTAGAGAGGACTTCCGGGAAGATGGCAGTGTGAGCAGGGCGGCACAAATCTCCTCCCAACACTAAATTTATCTACGAAAACACAGAAAATACATCTATTCCTAAAAGAGAGACGAGAATACACAGGAAAGCGCACAGCGTGCAGCTACACCCGAGAGGACTCGGCAACCCAAGAGGCGGGTAAGATACGGAGCCGAGATCCGGCGGGAACCGAGCACTCCCCCACCCCAGCGCACCGTCAGGAGGAGAGGATTCAGAGCCGGGAGGGAGTGGAAGTACACCCCGCGAAGGAGCCAGCCCCGGTGATCTGCGCAGGGAGCGCTGAACCACATTGCGCAGTGCAGCGGAGATTGGGGAGACAGAGCGGCAGGATGTGAACAGGGAACGCGCCAGGGTGCTTGGAGCCGGCTCCCGGGAAGGAAAAAAAAAAAGCGCGCGCTTTCTTCAGCGGTCTTAAAGAGACAGGAGCCCAGCGGAGGAGCCGGATCGCCCCAGCACACTCAGCCCAGCAGGCTGGGAGACGTGGGGAGTTTCGGACGCCTTAGCTGGCGACTGAGGAAGCGTAGCCATACTTAACACTTCTCACTGACATCAACAGCCTCCTACTCGTTCCCATGCCTGCCAGAGCGATAAAGGGCCCTGTGGAGCGGCACAGTCACAGCTGTGGAATAGTGGGGCAACAGCGCCACCTACAGCATTCCCACAGAATCTACATCCGGTGGGCATTTTTTTTGTTTGTTTTGTTTTGTTTCGTTTTTTGTTTTGTTTTTGTTTTTTCTTTTATTTCTTTTTTTCTTTTTTTCTTTCTTTCTTTCTTTTTTTCTTTTTTTTTCCTCTCATTTTTTTCTTCTCTTTTTAAAGTCTTAAAGAGCCCAGCTGACATACGTGGCAACTATCAGTGACCAATTATACAGCCATGAAAAGACAGAGGACTATGGTTCAGACCAAAATCAACCAGACAACCCCAGAGAGGGAGTCTGAAGGGACGGAAATGCACAGCCTCCCTGAAAAGAATTCAGAATAAAAGTCATAACCATGCTGATGGACCTATAGAGAAATGTGCAAGAGCTGAGGGAGGAAGTGAGAGAACTGAGGAAAGACAATACAGAAATCAGACAAGCGATCCACGGGCTTAACAACAGAATGGATGAGATGCGAGAGACTGTTAATGGAATAGAAAACAGAGAACAGGAGTACAGAGCAGCTGAGGCAGAGAGAGATAAAAGGATTTCTAGGAATGAAAGAATATTAAGAGAACTGTGTGACGAATCCAAACGGAACAATATTCGCATTATAGGAGTACCAGAGGAAGAAGAGAGAGAAAAAGGGATAGAAAGTGTCTTTGAAGAAATAATTGCTGAAACTTTCCCTCGCTGGGGAAGGAAGTAGTCTCGCAGTCCACCGAAGCTCATAGATCTCCCAACACAAGGGACCCAAGGAAGACAACACCAAGACACATAATAATTAAGATGGCAACGATCAAAGATAAAGACAGGGTATTAAAGGCAGCGAGAGAGAGAAAAAAGATCATCTACAAAGGAAAACCCATCAGACTATCATCAGACTTCTCAGCAGAAACCTTACAGGCCAGAAGAGAATGGCATGATATATTTAACGTTATGAAACAGAAGGGCCTCGAACCAAGAATATTGTATCCAGCACGACTATCATTTAAATATGATGGAGGGATTAAACAATTTACAGATAAACGAAAGTTAAGAGAGTTTGCCTCTCATAAACCACCACTACAGGATATCTTAAATGGACTGCTCTAGATGGAAGCACACCTAAGGCTAAAAAGATGTCACTAGAGGAAAAAAAATCATAGCAAAGAAAGCAGACCATCCAAATACTAACTAAAGGCAAAGATAAAACACCTATTATAGAAAGAATGGAGGAGGAGGAATAAGAAGGGAGAGAAATAAAGAAACATCAGACTGTGTTCACAATAACTTACCAAGAAAGTTAAGTTAGATTGTTAGATAGTAAAGAAGCAACCCTTGAACCCTTGGTAACCACGAATCTAAAGCCAGCAATGGCAATAAGTACATACCTATCAATAATCACTCTAAATGTAAATGGACTGAATGCACCAATCAAAAGACACAGAGTAACAGAATGGATAAAAAAGCAAGACCCATCTATATGCTGCCTACAAGAAACTCACCTCAAATCCAAAGATATACACAGACTAAAAGTGAAGGGATGGAAAAAGATATTTCATGCAAACAACAAAGAGAAAAAGCAGGTGTTGCAGTACTTGTATCAGACAAAATAGACTTCAAAACGAAGAAAGTAGCAAAAGATAAAGAAGGACATTACATAATGATAAAGGGGTCAGTCCAACAAGAAGATATAACCATTATAAATATATATGCACCCAACACAGGAGCGCCAGCATATGTGAGACAAATACTAACAGAATTAAAGGAGGAAATAGACAGCAGTGCATTCATCTTAGGAGACTTCAACACACCACTCACTCCAGAGGACAGATCAACCAGACAGAAAATAAGTAAAGACACAGAGGCACTGAACAACACACTAGAACAGATGGACCTAACAGACATCTACAGAACTCTACACCCAAAAGCAACAGGATACACATTCTTCTCAAGTGCACATGGAACAGTTTCCAGAATAGACCACATACTAGGCCACAAAAAGAACCTCAGTAATTTCAAAAATATTGAAATCCTACCAACCAACTTCTCAGATCACCAAGGTATAAAACTAGAAATAAATTTTAGAAAGAAATCAAAAAGGCTCACAAATACATGGAGACTTAACAACACTCTCCTAATTAATCAATGGGTTAACGACCAAATCAAAACAGAAATCAAAGAATATATGGAGACTAATGACAACAACAACACAAAGCCACAACTTCTGTGGGACGCAGCAAAGGCAGTTCTAAGAGGAAAGTATATTACAATCCAGGCCTATTTAAAGAAGGAAGAACATTCCCAAATGAATAGTCTAAAGACACAATTACTGAAATTGGAAAAAGAAGAACAAATGAGGCCCAAAGTCACCAGAAGGAGGGACATAATAAAGATTAGAGAAGAAATAAATAAAGTTGAGAAGAATAAAACAATAGAAAAAATCAATGAAACCAAGAGCTGGTTCTTCGAAAAAATAAACAAAATAGATAAATCCCCAGCCAGACTCATTAAGAGAAAAAGAGAATCTACACACATAAACACAATCAGAAATGAGAAAGGAAAAATCACGACGGACCCCACAGAAATACAAAGAATCATAAGAGAATATTATGAGAATCTATATGCTAACAAGCTGGAAAACATAGAAGAAATGGACAACTTCTTAGAAAAATACAACCTTCCAAGACTGACCAAGCAAGAAACAAAAACTAAACAGACCAATCACCAGTGACGAAATCGAATTGGTAATCAAAAAACTACCCAAGAACAAAACCCCTGGGCCTGATGGATTCACCTCTGAATTCTACCAGACATATAGAGAAGAAATAACACCGATTCTCCTTAAAGGTTTCCAAAAAATAGAAGAGGAGGGAATACTTCCAAACTCATTCTATAAAGCCAGCATCACTCTAATACCAAAACCGGGCAAAGACCTCACCAAAAAAGAAAATTACAGACCAATATCCCTGATGAACGTAGATGCAAAAATACTCAACAAAATATTAGCAAACCGAATTCAAAAATACATCAAGAGGATCATACACCATGATCAAGTGGGATTCATCCCAGGGATGCAAGGATGGTACAACATTCGAAAATCCATCAACATCATCCACCACATCAACAAAAAGAAGAACAAAAACCACATGATCATCTCCATAGATGCTGAAAAAGCATTTGACAAAATTCAGCATCCATTCCTGATTAAAACTCTCAACAAAATGGGTATAGAGGGCAAGTACCTCAACATCATAAAGGCTATATATGACAAACCCACAGCTAACATCATACTTAATGGCGAGACGCTGAAAGCTTTTCATCTAAGATCGGGAACAAGGCAAGGATGCCCACTCTCTCCATTGTTATTCAACATAGTACTGGAGGTCCTAGCCACAGCAATCAGACAAAACAAAGACATACAAGGCATCCAGATTGGTAAAGAAGAAGTCAAATTGTCACTATTTGCAGATGACATGATACTGTACATAAAAAACCCTAAAGATTCCATTCCAAAACTACTAGAACTAATATCTGAATTCAGCAAAGTTGCAGGATACAAAATTAACACACAGAAATCTGTTGCTTTCCTATACACTAATGATGAACTAACAGAAAGAGAAATCAGAAAAACAATTCCATTCACAATTGCATCAAAAAGAATAAAATACCTAGGAATAAACCTAACGAAGGAAGTGAAAGACCTGTACTCTGAAAACTACAAGACACTCCTAAGAGAAATTAAAGAGGACACTAACAAATGGAAATGCATCCCATGCTCTTGGCTAGGAAGAATAAATATTGTCAAAATGGCTATACTACCTACAGCAATCTACAGATTCAATGCAATCCCTATCAAACTACCAACACCTTTCTTCAATGAACTGGAACAAATCATTCTAAAATTCATATGGAACCACAAAAGACCCCGAATAGCCAAAGCAATCCTGAGAAGGAGGAATAAAACAGGGGGAATTACACTCCCTGACTTCAAGCTCTACTACAAAGCCACAGTAATCAAGACAATTTGGTATTGGCACAAAAACAGACCCACAGACCAGTGGAACAGAATAGAAAATCCAAACATTAACCCAAACATATACAGTCAATTAATATTTGATAAAAGTGCCTCGGATATACAATGGGGAGATGTCAGCCTCTTCAGCAGCTGGTGTTGGAAAAACTGGACAGCTACATGTAAGAGAATGAAACTGGACTACTGTCTAGCCCCATACACAAAGGTAAACTCAAGGTGGATCAACGACTTGAATGTAAGTCATGAAACCATAAAACTCTTAGAAAAAAACATAGGCAAAAATCTCTTGGACATAAACATGAGCAACTTCTTCATGAACATATCTCCCCGGGCAAGGGAAACAAAAGCAAAAATGAACAAGTGGGACTATATCAAGCTGAAAAGCTTCTGTACAGCAAAGGACACCATCAGTAGAACAAAAAGACATCCTACAGTATGGGAGAATATATTCATAAAAAACGTATCTGATAAAGGGTTGACATCCAAAATATATAAAAACTCATGCACCTTAACAAACAGAAAGCAAATAATCCAATTAAGAAATGGGCAGACGACATGAATAGACACTTCTCTAAAGAAGAAATTCAGATGGCCAACAGGCACATGAAAAGATGCTCCACATCGCTAATCATCAGAGAAATGCAGATTAACACCACAATGAGATATCACCTCACACCAGTGAGGATGGCCAACATCCAAAACACAAAAAACAACAAATGTTGGTGAGGATGTGGAGAAAAGGGAACCCTCCTACACTGCTGGTGGGACTGCAAATTAGTTCAACCATTGTGGAAAGCAGTATGGAGGTTCCTCAAAAAACTCAAAATAGAAATACCATTTGACACAGGAATTCCACTCCTAGGAATTTACCCTAAGAATGCAGCAGCCAATTTGAAAAGGACAGATGCACCCCTATGTTTATTGCAGCACTATTTACAATAGCCAAGAAATGGAAGCAACCTAAGTGTCCATCAGTAGATGAATGGATAAAGAAGATGTGGTACATATACACAATGGAATATTATTCAGACATAAGAAGAAAACAAATCCTACCATTTGCAACAACATGGATGGAGCTAGAGGGTATTATGCTCAGTGAAATAAGCCAAGCCGAAAAGACAAGTATCAAATGATTTCACTCATATGTGGAGTATAAGAACAAAGAAAAAAACTGAAGGAACAAAACAGCAGCAGACTCACAGAACCCAAGAACGGACTAATAGTTACCAAAGGGAAAGGGACTGGGGAAAATGGGCGGGAAGGGAGGGATACAGAGGGAAAAAGGGGCATTACGATTAGCAGATGTAATGTTGGGGGGGCACGGGGAGGGCAGTACAACTCAGAGAAGACAAGTAGTGATTCTATAGCATCTCACTACGCTGATGGACAGTGACTGTAATGGGGTTGGTGGGGGGGACCTGATGAAGGGGTAGTTTAATAATCGTAATATTGCACATGTAATTGTAAATTAATGATAATAAAATAAATTATATTTAAAAATAAAAAAAATAAAAAAATAAAAAAGAAAGCAGACCACCCAAACACTAACTAAAGGCAAAGAATAAAACACCTAGTATATAAAGAACAGAGGAGGAAGAATAAGAACGAAGAGAAATAAAGAAACAACACGCTGTGTTTACAAAAGCTTAACAAGAAAGGTAAGTTAGATTCTTAGACAGTAAAGAAGCAACCCTTGAACCTTTGGTAACCATGAATCTAAAGCCAGCAATGGCAATAAGTACATATCTATCGATTATCACCTTAAATGTGAATGGACTGAATGCACCAATCAAAAGACACAGAGTAATAGAATGGATAAAAAAATCAAGACCCATCTATATGCTGCTTACAAGAGACTCACGTCAAACCCAAAGATATACACGGACTAAAAGTGAAGGGATGGAAAAAGATATTTCATGCAAACAACAAGGAGAAAAAAGCAGGTGTTGCAGTACTTCTTTCAGACAAAATAGACTTCAAAACGAAGAAAGTAGCAAGAGATAAAGAAGGACATTACATAATGATAAAGGGGTCAGTCCAACGAGAGGATATAACCACTACAAATATATATGCACCCAACACAGGAGTGCCGGCATATGTGAAACAAATACTAACAGAATTAAAGGAGGAAAGAGAAAGCAATGCATTCATTTTAGGAGACTTCAACACACCACTCACTCAAAGGACATATCAACCAGACAGAAAATAAGTAAAGACACAGAGGCACTGAACAACACACTAGAACAGATGGACCTAACAGACATCTACAGAACTCAACACCCAAAAGCAACAGGATACACATTCTTCTCAAGTGCACATGGAACAGTTTCCAGAATAGACCACATACTAGGCCACAAAAAGAACCTCAGTAAATTCAAAAATACTGAAATTCTACCAACCAACTTCTCAGGTCACAAAGGTATAAAACTACAAATAAAATTTAGAAAGAAATCAAAAAGGCTCACAAATACATGGAGACTTAACAACATGCTCCTAATTAATCAATGGGTTAATGACCAAATCAAAACAGAAATCAAAGAATATATGGAGACTAATGACAATAACAACACAAAACCACAACTTCTGTGGGACGCAGCAAAGGCAGTTCTAAGAGGAAAGTATATTGCAATCCAGGCCTATTTAAAGAAGGAAGAACATTCCCAAATGAATAGTCTAAAAACACAATTACTGAAATTGGAAAAAGAAGAACAAATGAGGCCCAAAGTCACCAGAAGGAGGGACATAATAAAGATTAGAGAAGAAATAAATAAAATTGAGAAGAATAAAACAATAGGAAAAATCAATGAAACCAAGAGCTGGTTCTTTGAAAAAATAAACAAAATAGATAAACCCCTAGTCAGACTCATTAAGAGAAAAAGAGAATCTACACACATAAACACAATCAGAAATGAGAAACGAAAAATCACGACGGACTCCACAGAAATACAAAGAATTATAAGAGAATACTATGAGAATCTATATGCTAACAAGCTGGAAAACCTAGAAGAAATGGACAACTTCTTAGAAAAATACAACCTTCCAATACTGACCAAGCAAGAAACAGAAAAACTAAACAGACCAATCACCAGCAACGAAATCTTATTGGTAATCAAAAAACTACCCAAGAACAAAACCCCCAGACCAGATGGATTCACCTCTGAATTCTACCAGACATATAGAGAAGAAATAACACCGATTCTCCTTAAAGTTTTCCAAAAAATAGAAGAAGAGGGAATACTTCCAAGCTCATTCTACGAAGCCAGCATCACTCTAATACCAAAACCGGGCAAAGACCTCACCAAAAAAGAAAATTACAGACCAATATCCCTGATGAACGTAGATGCAAAAATACTCAACAAAATATTAGCAAACCGAATTCAAAAATACATCAAGAGGATCATACACCATGATCACGTGGGATTCATCCCAGGGATGCAAGGATGATACAACATTCGAAAATCCATCAACATCATCCACTACATAAACAAAAAGAACAAAAACCACATGATCATCTCCATAGATACAGAAAAAGCATTTGACAAAATTCAGCATCCATTCATGATTAAAATTCTCAACAAAATGGGTATAGAGGGCAAGAACCTCACCATCATAAAGGCCATATATTACAAACCGACAGCTAACATCATACTTGACAGCGAGAAGATGAAAGCTTTTCATCTAAGATCGGGAACAAGACAGGGATGCCCACTCTATCCACTGTTATTCAACATAGTACTGGAGGTCCTAGCCACTGCAAGCAGCCAAAACAAAGAAATACAAGGCATCCTGATTGGGAAAGAAGAAGACAAATTGTCACTATTTGCAGATGACATGATATTGTACATAAAAACCCTAAAGACTCCACTCCAAAACTACTAGAACTAATGTCTGAATTCAGCAAAGTTGCAGGATACAAAATTAACACACAGAAATCTGTTGCTTTTCTATACACTAACGATGAACTAACTAACAGAAAGAGAAATCAGAAAAAGAATTCCATTCACAATTGCATCAAAAAGAATAAAATACCTAGGAATAAACCTAACGAAGGAAGTGAAAGACCTATACTCTAAAAACTATAAGACACTCCTAAGAGAAATTAAAGAGGACACTAACAAATGGAAATTCATCCCATGCTCTTGGCTAGGAAACATAAATATTGTCAACATGGCTATACTACCTAAAGCAATCTACAGATTCAATGCAATCCCTATCAAACTACCAACAGCTTTCTTCAATGAACTGGAACAAATAATTCTAAAATTTATACAGAACCACAAAAGACCCCGAATAGCCAAAGCAAACCTGAGAAGGAGGAATAAAACAGGGGGATTTACACTCCCTGACTTCAAGTTCTACTACAAAGCCACAGTAATCAAGACAATTTGGTATTGGCACAAAAACAGACCCACAGACCAGTGGAACAGAATATAAAATCCAAACATTAACCTAAACATATACAGTCAATTAATATTTGATAAAGGAGCCTTGGATATACAATGGGGAGATGACAGCCTCTTCAGCATCTGGTGTTGGAAAAACTGGACAGCTACATGTAAGAGAATGAAACTGGACTACTGTCTAGCCCCATACACAGAGGTAAACTCAAGGTGGATCAAAGACCTGAATGTAAGTCATGAAACCATAAAACTCTTAGAAGAAAACATAGGCAAAAATCTCTTGGAAATAAACATGAGCGACTTTTCATGAACCTATCTCCCCGGGCAAGGAAAACAAAAGCAAAAATGAACAAGTGGGACTATATGAAGCTGAAAAGCTTCTGTACAGCAAAGGACACTATCAGTAGAACAAAAAGACATCTTACAGTATGCAAGAATATATTCATAAATGACGTATCTGAAAAGGGGTTGACATCCAAAATATATAAACAACTCACACACGTCAACAAAAAGCAAATAATCCAATTAAGAAATGGGCAGAGGACATGAATAGACACTTCTCTAAAGAAGAAATTCACATGGCCAACTGGCACATGAAAAGATGCTCCACATCACTAATCATCAGAGAAATGCAGATTAAAACCACAATGAGATATCACCTCACAGCACTGAGGATGGCCAACATCCAAAAGACAAACAACAACAAATGTTGGCGAGGATGTGGAGAAAAGGGAACCCTCCTACACTGCTGGTGGGAATGCAAATTAGTTCAACCATTGTGGAAATCAATATGGAGGTTCCTCAAAAAACTCAAAATAGAAATACCATTTGACCCATGAATTCCACTCCTAGGAATTTACCCTAAGAATGAAGCAGTGTAATTTGAAAAAGACTGATGCACCCCTATGTTTATCGCAGCACTATTTACAATAGCCAAGAAATGGAAGCAACCTAAATGTCCATCCGTAGATGAATGGAAAAAGAAGAGGTGGTACATATAAACAATGGAATATTATTCAGCCATAAGAAGAAAACAAACCTACCATTTGCAACCACATGGATGGGGCTAGAGGGTATTATGCTCAGTGAAATAAGCCAAGCCGAAAAAGACAAGTATCAGAAGATTTCACTCATATGTGGAGTATAAGAACTAAGAAAAAAACTGAAGGAACAAAACAGCAGCAGACTCACAGAACCCAAGAACGGACTAATAGTTACCAATGAGAAAGGTACTGTGGCGGATGGGTGGGAAGGGAGGGACAATGGGGAAAAAGGGGCATTACGCTTAGCAGATGTAATGTTGGGGGGGCACAGGGAGGGCTGTACAACTCAGAGAAGACAAGTAGTGATTCTATAGCATTTCACTACGCTGATGGACAGTGACTGTAATCGGGTTGGTGCGGGGACCTGATGAAGGAGGTAGTTTAATAACCATATATTGCACATGTAACTGTAGATTCATGATACCAAAATAAATTATTTAAAAAAAGAGTGTCTTGTAGTTTTCAGGGTATAGGTCTTTCACTTCCTTGGTTAGGTTTATTCCTAGGTATTTTATTCCTTTTGCTGCAATTGTGAATGGAATTGTTTTCATGATTTCTCTTTCTTCTAGTTCATCATAGTGTATAGGAATGCAACAGATTTCTGCGTATTTATTTTTTATCCCACAACTTTGCTGAATTCAGATATTAGATCTAGTAGTTTTGGAGTGGATTCTTTAGGGTTTGTTATGTACAATATCATGTCATCTGCAAACAGTGATAGTTTGGCTTCTTCCTTGCCAATCTGGATGCCTTTTATTTTTTTTGTGTTTTCTGATTGCCGTGGCTAGGACCTCCAGAACTATGTTGAATAAAAGCAGGGCGAATGCCCATCCTTGTCATGTTCCTGATCTTAGGGGTAAAGCTTTTGCCTTCTCAGTGTTAAGTATGATTTTGGCTGTGGGTTTGTCATATATAGCCTTTATTATGTTGAGGTACTTGCCCTCTATACCCATTTTGTTGAGAGTTTTTATTATGAATGGATGTTGAATTTTGTCGAATGCTTTTTCTGTATCTATGGAGATGATCATGTGGTTTTTGTCCTTCTTTTTGTTGATGTGGTGGATGACGTTGATGGATTTTCGAATGTTGTACCATCCTTGCATCCCTGAGATAAATCCCCCTTGATCATGGTGTATGATCTTCTTGATGTATATTTGAATTCTGTTTGCTAATATTTTGTTGAGTATTTTTGCATCTATGTTCATCAGAGATATTGGTCTGTAATTTTCTTTTTTGGTGAGGTCTTTACCTGCTTTTGGTATTAGGGTGAGGCTAGCTTCATAGAATGAGTTTGGAAGTATTCTCTCCTCCTCTATTTTCTAGAAAACTTTAAGGAGAATGGGTATAAGGTCTTCTCTATATGTCTGATAAAATTCAGCGGTAAATCCATCTGGTCCGGGGGTTGTGTTCTTGGGTAGTTTTTGATTACTGATTCAATTTCGTTGCTGGTAATTGTTCTGTTTAGATTTTCTGTTTCTTCCTTGGTCAGTCTTGGAAGGTTGTATTTTTCTAGGAAGTTGTCTGTTTCTTCTAGGTTATCCAGTTTGTTAGCAATATAGATTTTCATACTATTCTCTAATAATTTTTTGTATTTTTTTAGATTCTGTCGTGATTTTTCCTGTCTCATTTCTGATTCTGTTTATGTGTGTAGATTCTCTTTTTCTCTTAATAATTCTGGCTAGGGGATTATCTATTTTGGTTATTTTCTCAAAAAAGAACTGCTCTTGGTGTCATTGATTTTTTCTATTGTTTTATTCTTCTCAATTTTATTTATTTCTTCCCTGATCTTTATTATGTCCCTCCTTCTGGTGACTTTGGGCCGGATTTGTTCTTCGTTTTCCAGTTTCAATAACTGTGGCTTTAGACTATTCATTTGGGATTGTTCTTCCTTCTTTAAATAGGCCTGAATTGCTATATACTTTCCTCTTAGAAATGTCTTTGCTGCATCCCACAGAAGTTAGGACATTGTGCTGTTGTCATTTGTCTCCATATATTGCTTGATCTCTGTTTTAATTTGGTCATTGATGCACTGATTATTTAGGAGCATGTTTTTAAGCCTCCATGTGTTTGTGAGCGTTTTTGTATTCTTTGTACAATTTATTTCTAGTTTTACACCGGTGTGATCTGAGAGGTTGGTTGGTAGAATTTCAATTTTTTTTAATGTACTGAGGCTCTTTTTGTGGCCTAGTATGTGGTCTATTCTGGAAAATGTTCCATGTGCACTTGAGAAGAATGTGTATCCTGCTGCTTTTGGGTGTAGAGTTCTGTAGATGTCTGTTAGGTCCATCTGTTCTAGTGTGTTGTTCAGTGCCTCTGTGTTCTTAGTTATTTTCTGTCTGGTTGATCAGTCCTTTGGAGTGAGTGGTGTGTTGAAGTCTCCTAAAGTGAATGAATTGCATTCTATTTCCTCCTTTAATTCTGTTAGTATTTGTTTCACATATGTCGGTGCTCCTGTGTTGGGTGCATAGATATTTATAATGGTTATATCCTCTTGGTGGACTGCCTCATTTATCATTATGTAATGTCCTTCTTTATCTCTTGCTACTTTCTTTGTTTTGAAGTCTATTTTGTCTGAAAGAAGTACTGCAACACCTGCTTTTTTCTCCCTATTGTTTGCATGAAATATATTTTTCCATCCCTTCTCTTTTAGTCTTTGCATGTCTTTGGGTTTGAGGTCGGTCTCTTGTAAGCAGCATATAGGTGGGTCTTGTTTTTTTATCCATTTTGTTACTCTCTGTCTTTTGATTGGTGCTTTCAGTCCATTTACATTTAGGGTGATTATTGATAGATATGTATTATTGCCATTGCATGCTTTGGATTCATGGTTACCAAAGTTTCAAGGGTAGCTTCTTTAATATCTAACCGTATAACTTTAACTCAGTTCTTATGCTATTAAAAACAGTCTGATGATTCTTTATTTCTCTCCCTTCTTATTCTTCCTCCTCCACTCTTTATATGTTAGGTGTTTTATTCTGTACTCTTATGTTTTCCTTGACTGCTTTTGTAGATAGCTGATTTTCTTTTTTGCCTTTAGTTAGTATTTGGTTGGTCTGCTTTCTTTGCAGTGATTTTATTTTCTCTGGTGACATCTATTTAGCCTTAGGAGTACTTCCATGTAGAGCAGTCCCTTTAAAATACCCTGTAGAGGTGGTTTGTGGGAGGTAAATTCCCTCAACTTTTGCTTCTCTGGAAATTGTTTAATCCCTCCTTCAAATGTAAATGATACTCGTGCTGGATACAGTATTCTTGGTTCAAGGCCCTTCTGTTTCATTGTATTAAATATATCATGCCATTCTCTTCTGGGCTGTTAGGTTTCTATTGGGAAGTCTGATGATAGCCTGATGGGTTTTCCTTTGTATGTGATCTTTTTTCTCTCTCTGGCTGCCTTTAATACCCTGTCCTTTTCTTTGATCTTTGCCATTCTAATTATTATATGTCTTAGTGTTGTCCTCCTTGGGTCCCTTGTGTTCGGAGATCTGTGGGCTTCCATGGTCTGAGAGACTATTTCCTTTCCCAGCTTGGGGACGTTTTCAGCAATTATTTCTTCAAAGACACTTTCTATCCCTTTTTCTCTCTCTTCCTCTTCTTGTGTCTGTAGTATGCAAATATTGTTCCATTTGGATTGGTCACACAGTTCTCTTAATATTCTTTCATTCCTAGAGATCCTTTTATCTCTCTCTGCCTCAGCTTCTCTGTATTCCTGTTCTCTGATTGTTATTCCATTAACAGTCTCTTGCACCTCATCCAGTCTGCTCTTAAGTCCTTCCATTGTTTGTTTCATATCTGTTATCTCCCTCTGGACTTCATCCCTTAGCTCTTGCATATTTCTCTGCAGCTCCATCAGCATGGTTATGACTTTTAGTTTGAATTCTTTTTCAGAAAGATTGGTTATATCCATCTCACCAGGCCCTCTCTCTGGCATTGGAGTGATTTTTGAGTGGACCAGTTTCTTCTGCCTTTTCATGGCGATAGGAGTGATCGCTGGCGAATGCAGCGTGTGTCAACTGGAAGAACAAAGTCCCTTTCTGCTTGCTGGTCACCTTGCCCAACTCCGCTGCCTGTGCTGGTTAACTGCACACAGGGTGCAGTCTCTGGGTTAATCCCCTGAGCTGCCGTGGGCAGGACAGCCTTCGGGATAGGCTACGGCACTAGCAGGCATCACAGATGAGCAGCATGTGTTCTCCTGCAAGAACAGTGCTGCTTCGTGCCTTCTGGACTTTGCAATGGCTTCCTCTGCCTGTGCTGGGCAGCTGCGTGCAGGGGCCAGCCTCTGGGTCTGGCCCATTAAGCTTCATGCTGGGAGAAGACTCTGTGTGGTTGCTGTGGGTGGAGCTGCTACCCGGGTGCTCCGCAGCAATGGCAGGTCAGATGGTTTGCTTGCAGTGCCAGCAGTGGGGAATGAATGGCAGGCTGCTTATTGCCATGAGGGGCTTCAGAGCTGTGTTGCCACCCGGGAGTTAGGGTGCCTAAAGTTCCTTAAAATTCCCAGCCTTCTGGGTTGAATGTGTCGGGACAATTTTGTCCACCTGTTAAGCCCTTGTCCCTTTAAGACTTTTAAAACATCTGCTTTTCTTTTGTCCCAGGGGAGCCGGCTGTGGGGACCTGTTTGCAGTCTCAGTCTTGGATTTTACTTTTCCGTTTCTCTAATATCCAGTGCACCATGCAATGTGTGTCTGTGCTCCCGGTGCTGATTACTAGGACTGGTTATTTAGCAGTCCTGTGCTTTCACTCCCTCCCGACTCTGATTCTTTTCCTCCTGCCACTGAGCTGGGGTGGGTTGGGGGAGTGCTCGGGTCCCGAAGGATCACGGCTTTGTATCTTACCCTTTTCGTGAGATGCTGAGTTCTCACAGATGTAGATGTAGCCTGGATGTTGTACTGTATCTCCTGGTCTGTCTTTTAGGAATAGTTGTATTTGCTGTATTTTTAAAATATATATGGTTTTGGGGGGAGATTTCCACCACCCTACTCATGCCGCCATCTTGAAAATGGCACACATTTCTCTTAATATTCCTTCATTCCTTGAGATCCTTTTATCTCTCTCTGCCTTAGCTTCTCTGTATTCCTGTTCTCTGATTTCTATTCCATTAACAGTCTTTTCCACATCATCCAGTCTACTCTTAAATCCTTCCATTGTTTGTTTCATTTCTGTTATCCCCCTCCAGAATTCATCCCTTAGCTCTTGAATATTTCTCTGTAGCTTCATCAGCATACTTATGACTTTTATTTTGAATTCTTTTTCAGAAAGATGGGTGATTTCAGTCTCACTAAACCCTCTCTCTGTGTGTGAGGGATTTTGGACTGAACAAGGTTCTTCTGCCTTTTCACGGCAATGGGAGTGGTTGCTGGCAAGTGGCGCATGTGTCGGCTGGGAGAACAAAGTCCCTTCCTGCTTGCTGGTCACCTTGTCTGTCTCCACTGTCTGTGCCGGGTAACGTTGCAGAGAGCAGTCTCTGGGTTAATCCGCTAAGCTGCTGTGGGCAGGGTGGCCTTTGGGATGGCCTAGGTCAATGGTGGGGGTCACAGGCCAGCAGCGCACTTTCTGCTGCAAGAGGAAAGCCCCTTTGTGCCTCCCGGTCTCCGTGCCCATCTCCACTGTCTGTTCCGGTCAATCATGCACAGGGAGCAGCCTCTGGGTTAATCCCCAAACTGCCATGGGCAGTGTGGCCCTTGGAATGGCCTAGGGCACTGGCGGGGGTTGCAGGCAAGCGGCATGTTTTCTACTGGGAGAACAGAGCCCCTTCATGCCTTCCAGACTCTGCCCCCGTCTCCACTGTCTGCACCGGTCCACCCCGTGCAGGGAGCATCCTCTGGGTTGCCCGAGCTGCAGTGGGCGGTGCAGCCCTCAGGATGGCCTAGAGCACTGGCGGGGGTTGCAGGCGAGTGGTGCATGTTGTGCTGTGGGAACAAAGCCCTTTCATGCTTCCCAGACTCTGCACCCGTCTCCACTGTCTGTGCCAGTCAACTGGGAGCAGCCTCTGGATCTGGGCCATTAGCCATGCACAGGGAGAAGCCTCTGTGCTAAGCTGTGTGGTTGCTATAGGCAGGGCTGCTCCCAGGCTGTACCACAGCAATGGTGGGTCAGCCGGTTTGCTTGGAGTGCCAGTGGGGAGGAAGGAATGGCAGGCTGCTTATTGCCCCAAGGGGCTTCGGAGCTGCGTTGCCACCCAGGGTGTTAGGGCGCCTGAAGTTCCTTAAACGTCCCAGCCTGCTGGGCTGAGTGTGCCAGGACGATTTTGTCCACTTGTTAAACCCTTGCCCCTTTAAGACTTTTAAAGCACCCACTTTTCTTTTGTCCCAGGGCAGCCGGCTGTGGGAACCTGTTCGCAATCTCAATCTCGGATCTTACTTTTCCGCTCCTCCAATATCCAGTGCACCATGCAATGTGTGTCTGTGCTCCTGGGGCAGACCACCAGGACTGGTTATTTAGCAGTTCTGTGCTTCCACTTCCTCCCCACTCTGATTCTCTTCCTCCTGCTGGTGAGCTGGGGTGGGGGAGGTGCTCAGGTCCTGCCGGGTCACGGCTTTGTATCCTATCCTTTTCCATGATATTGGGCTCTCGCAGATGTAGCCTGGCTCGTGTGCTGTATCTTCAGGTCACTCTTTTAGGAATAGTTGTATTCGCTGTATTTTCAATGTATATATGGTTTTGGGAGGAGATTTCTGCCACCCTACTCATGCTGTCATCTTGAGAATCCCCTCTTTGAGTAAGTCTAAGTTTATAAGGCTCAGGGATTCGGAAATAGCTTGAAATTTATATCTATTTTGCTTTCTGTTTGCTTGTAGGTTCATATAATTTTAATCAAACTTCAGGTTTTAAAATACTATCTAAAAAATACTTACCTGGTTTATATTTTTGATTTCTTGATTTTCTTATACATATGCTGTTTGCATTCTATATTCTCTCTGTGGCAAGTTTCAGACAAATTTTTCAAGTTTTTTCTTCTAGATTTATTCTATTTATCTAAAGCAGTGTTTCCCAAAAATAAACAATGGTTTATTTTTGGAAGATAGCCCTGCAATATTCTGAGAAAAAAGATTTCCAAAGTCAAGTAAGTTTTGGAGGTTATTTATATATGATACTCAATTCACATTAACATTTTAGCTAAATACTCTGAGAAATCCTACAATGTGACCTGTTTAACCTTGTTTAATTCAACATTTCTCAGACTTAAACTTGAAATAACAAAAATAATTTTTTAGAAAGCATTTAACATCCTGCAGAACCAGTGTTCCACAGAAAATGCTTTGAGAAACACTGATCTAAAGTCATCTTTTAAAACAAACCAAGCCAAACCAAAACAAGTTCCCACAGGGGAAGGGATTTTCAAATGAGGAGCAATGCTGAGGAGAGTGAGGGGTGTCCTGCACCAGAATCCAGCTGAGTGAGGCTGAGAGAAAAGCCTCTGATGCTCAAGAACTAGGGTTGCTTCAGTCAAGCCAGACATTTTAAGTCCAAAAGATGACATTCAGGCTGAAGCAACCTGAGCAATCTCAAGACAGCCAAGGTAGCAGTAATGTCTACTATTACTGCCATTTTTATTGTTATTTCTGACTCAATTCATTAATGGCTTAGGATGGGATAAGTACTATACAAACATTCTCTGTAACCACATAAAACCCCCACAATATAGGTTTTATTCTTCCAATATTAGAGATAAAGAAACTGAGGCTGAGAGAGGGTGACATGATTCTAGCAGAAACAAAGGTTTTAGATACTTTTTTAGACCTCTTTTACTGCATTATACCCACTCAGTCTGTAAAGCTTCTTCAATGAAGCAACTGATGTACTGTTGCTCTCCTAGCCACTCATTACCCTCTCTGGAGCCTTCCCTAATAGAAATAATCCTAGAATACCACAGGTTAAACCACTGATGACTTTGGCCCACTTAACCATACTGTTTCTATTTCCCATCATGAATCAAATATTTGCACACTCTAAATCTGACAAGACTTGTGATCTCTTAGGCATGGCATGGTATTTTGAAATTACTTCCCAAGGCTCTTTAAGAATCACACAAGAAAATCAATCTTAACATTCAAAGACAAACTCAGATGTCTACAGAGACCAAGCCATTAACATAAACGAGAGGAGCTGGGCAAGAATAACTAATAGTTGATGACAGAGACTGTGATGATCTAGAGAGACTGTGCCCCATCCAGAGGACATAGCCATTAGCATTGGCAGACTGCAGTCAAGCAGAGATGTGAGCCCACTATTGCTTGATCTTATTTTTCAAATGAAGCCAGAATCACGGTTTTCATGTGAAATCTCCCAATTTTTAAAATGTTGACAACTAATTTCTTAAACAACAAGTATCTTAAAAACACTAGCAGGACCAAGAACAACATGGATCTGAGAACATGAGAGCAGGCTGATGGCTCATGTTCTCATAAGTCAGCTTCTACTAAAAACAGTGTTACCTCTGCCACCCTGCTCCCACTATCACTCCCTCCATCCAGCAGATCTGGGTCCAAATTGCTTTTTTTTTATTAAGGTATCATTGATATACACTCTTATGAAGGCTTCACATGAAAAACATTGTGGTTACTACATTCACCCATATTATCAAGTCCTCCCCATACCCCATTGCAGTCACTGCCCATCAGTGTAGTAAGATGCCAGAGTCACTACTTGTCTTCTCTGTGCTACACTGTCTTCCCCGTGACCCCCCACACCATGTGTACCAATCACAATACCCTCAGTCACCTTCTCCCACCGCTCCCCTTTGGTAACCGCTAGTCCCTTCTTGCAGTCTGTGAGTCTGCTGCTGTTTTATTCCTTCAGTTTTGCTTCGTTGTTATATCCAGATTGCTTTTGACACACTCAAAAAGTTAAGAATTGCCAGTAATGAAGTCATGTTTAAAACCTTAGACTCTGAAGTTGATTATAAAAAAGGAGACCCCCAATTTTTTTTGGAAAGATGGCAGCAGGGTCAAAGTAAGTGCATGTACCGCTTTAAGGCAACGGCAGTCATTACGTGCCTTTTGTATGCATCATGTGCAGAATGACTCTAAAGGATGAGGAAGCCATTAGCACTGCTCTGGTGACCAAATGTTTTCTTCCTCTTCTCCAAACTGATTTTCCAGATTACTTTTGGGAACTAGATTCAGGCCCAGTTAGGGCAAAGGGTGGGGTAGTCTTCCGTGACATTCTCTTGTCACCAAGGGTACTTGTTAGAGAGGTGGCTGACGCCACCTGATATTTGTATTATTCAAAGCTAGGGCTTGAGGTGTGGCCTTGGTCTTTTAAGGTCAACATCACCACTGAGTCCCTAGAGAAGAGACAAGTAGAGGAAGATGGAAAGAGGCTGGTTCCATGGGGAAGAATTCTTGCTCTGCCTCATTCTTCACCTGCTGCTTCAAGGTAAGATAGGACAAAAGCAAGAGGGAAGCAGACATATAACTTCTAGGAAACAGAAAGCAGACTAATTTTTGCTATTCCTAGATAGCCAATGCCTGCATTTTCATTTTGGTAAAGATGGGAACTCATGACAGCGACAGTTTTGTACCTTTTTCTCAGCCCCTTCTCTCCCCATGCTTCTATTGGCCTCATCTCTTTCCCCATGTTCTTTCTCTTTCCAGGCATATAATTTATCCTCATGGTTTCTCAGTATCAACTGATCTTAAGAAGAAGAAAATTTTCTCTCAGCTCTCTTGAAGCAAATTAAATGGAATATGGAAAATGCTAAGGGGAAGAAGGTGGATAAGAAGATCTGTAGTGAAAGGGAAACTTTCCCAGTACAATTTTCCCAATTAGATTATTTTCTTATTCATTATCGAAAATGAGCAATGAGGGTTAGTACAATACCATAAAGAGATGTAAATAGACTCTACCAGAAGATGTTACCATCTAATTCTCTATTTCCATTCCACAAAGTACAACTAGAAGGGGGTAAGGTATATGATGGGTATCAAGGAGCTCTCTTTACAATAGTCCCAGAGGTGATATCCACTGCTCTCAAAGAAAACAATCACATCACATAGTAGAGACACCATAAATTCTCATTACCTTGAAAGACTGAGTTCATTCCTTAAGCTTCCACATACTGCACATGACCTACCTGGTCATTTCCCTCATCATTAATTTATGATTACCTATGCCTTATTAATATAGTGAGGAGGAGAACTATGATTGCAGAATTTGCCACTGACATCACCTTCTCAAGGACAGAGATGAGCAATGGAAGGACTTTGAGTGGAGGCAGAGAGGTTGTGGTGAGATAGCTAAGAACATCACAGGACGTGGACAAGTGGTGGTCATGGCTGAGTTTGCCTACACATTTGGACAAGTTTTGCATGGGAACAGAAACAACGGAATTGAGGATGGAGCTCTGACTCAGCTCACCTCTTCAGCTTCCACCATTGGCCTATCACAATCACTGGCCCAGCAAAGAGGAGTTCAAATGCTTCTGTTGTGCCTCCTGTTTTCCCTTTGTGCAGAAACATTCCCCAGGCCCAAGTCCTGGCACTCTTCTCATATGGTTTCCTCTCTACAGGAAGAGGAGACACATTCACCATCAATTGCTCAGGCTTTGACCAGCATGGGGTGGACCCTGCTGCCTTCCAAATAGGGTTTAACAGAAAGGCTTTCCGTCCAGCCATCAACGACAGCATCCTCACCCATGTCAACATCTCCTTCACCCCATCTGCCATCTTGGAAGTGGTAAGACCTGACCCAGCACTGCAATGGTCTAGTGTTGAGCAGTGGGTCCCCTGCTTGGATTTTGCGAAATTAAAAGTTCATTCTATGGGGTGGGGATATGTGCTGGTGTATGCTTCAATGACATCACTGTAGGTAAAATCTATTCCTTTTGGGAATAATCCACAAGAAGCATAACCCCAGTGGGCCCTCACACTGGTCTTTCACTTACATTTCTCATGTATCCTGGATTATTTGACCTACATTTTTCTGTGGCTTATGATCAAAAATCATAATCACCACATATAACAGCCTTGGAAATGAGTAAGAGGTGGGTGGCAGCCTTGAACCTGACTTCATGGAGTCAATGATCCTGGATGAAAATTGTTTTGCCAGGATGCATGGCTTCAACTGATGACATCATTCCTGTGGCTAAATGTGGTATGATAGACTTTCCCCTTTACTACAGCATCTCCCTTTCTTCACTCCTGGGTTCAACTTTGCAGGTTACAATGGGTAAAGCTATGAATACCCATGAATTAGACAGTTTTCCATAGAGCTGGACCAACAATGAAAACACAAAGCTTCCTGATCATTCTGTGAGTTTAGGAGGGTAGAGATGGGGCACAAGGAGAAGGTGGCATAAACCAAGGTCATGGAGCCAATACTTAAGTGGCTCCAGCCCTGGGAATCTAAAGCTATGTTCAGGGTCTCCCTTGAAAACACTGAGAACTGGAAACAAGACTTTGTTAGTGACATTGTGACAGCTGTCACCCAAGAGGTGGTGGGGACTGAAGAAATGAGAGGAGAAAGGAATGTAAAATGCAGGAGACCTAACAAGGCTAAAACAAGTTCCCACCCCATTTGTCCCACTCCATGGTTTCCTGTAGATCTGGTACAACCCATTCATCAGGTGGGACCGGAGGAGTGTGGGGGCATCAGGAAGCTCAGCGTGGCATCTGAGAACCAATGGCTTCCAGATATCTTCCTTGAGGAGTTGTGAGTATCAGGGCTGAAAAAGGCAAGAAAGAAACCATTCCTCTAGGGAAGGGCATGGTGTGACCAAAAGGGACCACACAAAGACTCAGGTTAGTAGGAAGCAGTATCTGAACTGAGGTGCTTACAAAACACCCAGAGCATGGTAGTAGGTGGCTGTGGGGGGGAAGATGGACAAGTGGGGCTGGAGCCCAGGGATGGGGTGATCTGAGAGAGAAAGGCGGCCATGTCTGATGGGAAACCCACAGCACCCACCTGCCCATCCTTCTCACATACAGCATATGTCGATCAGACACCTACAGGGCTCATGGCTTATGTCAACAATAAAGGTCGCATCAAATATAATAAGCCAATGTGGGTGACCAGCATCTCTAATATGGACATCTTCTATTTCCTCTTTGATGAGCAGAGCTGTACATTCACCTTTAGCTCTTTCATCTACACGGGTGAGTAAGGTTCATTAAAGTGGCTTGGTGAGAGGCAGAAAAAGGTTCTGGGAGAGAAGAGGACAGAAAGCTGGAAACAGTGAGGGGGTCGCACTGAAAGGGGTGTGGAAGCTAAGTGGTAAAGAATCCAGCATTTAGGGCAAGGGGGTTGAGAGCAGGTGGGGAGGCTGAGTTGTCTGGGTCTCCTTTGCCATGGAGAATATGGTCCTGGGCATGGAGAAGGGCATGCAGGAGATTTCAAACACGTCACGGAACCTCATTCGGAGCAAGGGGGAATGGGTACTTCTGGGTACCCACCAGAGAATGAAGAAGATAACTATGGATGCCAACCAGTATGACCAAATCATTTTCTTTGTGAATTCAGGGGCCCTGGTTGTGATCTTCTCCTGAGATGCATAGCTTATGTCCCCCACTAGAATGTAAGCTTTGCCACTAGACAGGAAGCCTCAGGAGGACAGGGACCATCTCACTTTTTTCACTGACAAACCTCCAGTACCTAGAACAGTATCTGGAACTCAAGTAAACGTTGGTTGAATAAATCCTTCCTGAGGGAGAAACAAAACTCCTAGGCAGTGATTAACAGTGACCGTGAGCTTCCCATCCCCCATGGCTATCAGAACTTTTTGCACGGCAGGAATTTTTATGTTTATTTTTTTTTAAGATATGGAGGAAGAGTTACAAAACACCCTTTTACATATGTTATGATTTCAAATCCTGGTGACTCCAAAGTAGCTGCCACTGTTTTTCTTTCCCTCCACCCATCTTCAATGTCAGCCAGTAAAGTGACTAGAGATTAGACCTTGGTGAGGAAAATAAACAGAAATACAAGGATGAAATGCACACTGTACATAAACATCTGGTCCTACAGTCCTGCTAAGAGCACACTGATAGGGATAAAAGTGGACACAGAGAAAGTTGACACCTTGGCCCAAGAAGGACTGAGATGCATGTCAGTGGTAAGCAGCATAGCAGAATCAAGCCCTGGAAAGGCTGACTGTGGTGGCTGAGACGACTGTTGGAAAGGCAGGACAGGGAGAGGGACATGAGGTCACATTTCATCACTAGGCTCTTTGGTATGGGACAAACCTCAACTATTCCTCCAACTGGCTTGGCAGTCTCCCAGCCTGTTCTTCATTTGCCCCTGCTCTTCTCCCCACAGGTGGCCATCAGGCGCAGGCCCAGCCTCTATGTCATAAACCTTCTGGTGCCGAGTAGTTTTCTGGTCGCCATTGACGCCCTCAGCTTCTACCTGCCAGCAGAAAGCGAGAACCAGGCCCCATTCAAAACAACACTTCTGCTGGGCTATGTCTTCCTGCTCACAATGAATGACTTACTCCCAGCCACTGGCACACCCCTCATCAGTATTGTCTTTCCCTGAGTCACGAAAATAAAAAGCAA
Organism: Smutsia gigantea; assembly: GCA_032199065.1. Classification (NCBI taxonomy): domain Eukaryota; kingdom Metazoa; phylum Chordata; class Mammalia; order Pholidota; family Manidae; genus Smutsia; species Smutsia gigantea. Next base: position 15,098 of record JAVSCE010015112.1, on the reverse strand, counting down.
GGTGGTGGGTGGGGTGGGGAGAGGGACCAGTGGAACCAGGTCAGAGTGAACAGGATCCTGGCAAAGGGCCCCCTGGGAACAACAGAAACAAGTCCCGCGTGGTGCCTCCGGCCCTCACACAGGCCCACCTTCCCTCCAGGTGTCTACTTCACCCTGTGTCTGTTGCTGATGGTGGTCAGCCTGCTGGAGACCATCTTCATGGCCTACCTGCTGCACCTGGCCACCACCCAGCCCCCTCCCATGCCCTGGTGGCTCCCTTCCCTGCTTCTCCACTGCACCAGCCCAGGAAAATGCTGCCCCCCTGGGCCCAAGAAAGTAAGTGCCTGGGCCTCACCCCCGCCCACCTGCCTGGTAAGGGAGTCTGCACCGCCCACACTTCCCTTCCAACACCTCCTCTTTCCTGTCCCCTGCTCTCCCCGGGTGACCTGCCTAGCCCATGGCTGAATCTCTATTTCTCCATAGGTGTGAAGCAGCCCGTGGAGTTGGTGGGCAAGGTGCCAGGGCCCAGAGAGGCAGAGTTCAGTGGATGCCCTGGGTCAGGAAGGGCCCAGCAGGAAGACAAGGCTCAGAAGCAGCGTCTGGTTGGCCTGTGGGTGCAGTTCAGCCACGTGATGGACACCCTGCTCTTCTGCCTCTACCTGCTCTTCCAGGCCACCTCCGTCATCATAGTCATCATCCCCTGGAACACCAAGGCAAATATCCACAGCCACCGCTCCCTGCAAACCACAGCTTGGAGTTTCTTCTGATGTTAGAGCCAGCCAGACCCAGGCCTCTTTCCCAATCTCAGCCACGTACCCCCAGTGATACCATGTTCCCTTCTATAGTCCCAGAACTCCAGCACAGCCTACTGAGCAGGCTCAAAACAGCCCTAGACAAATCCCTGACTTCTCATATGTTATCGTCCTCATTCCTGCATACTTCCAGTGTTCCTTAGCCACACCCAACTTCTGACTCCCTTAGCAATGGGGGTCAGGGTCAGTGGAATCTCTACTTGATTGATTATCCCAATAAACAACTTTCCGGGATGCACTGGCTCTCAGTAGTCTCAGTATTTATTAGAGAGCCACAAACAATGGGGTGGATAGTCCTGTGGCAGAAGCTTCAACACTTCACCCTGCACTGATTTGATTTTAATCTGTAATCTGATTTGATTTTAAGTCTTTCAGAAAAGTTCAGAATTTTAAGATATTGAAAAATGTCTAGTTTCATTTGTAAGTAATTACTATAAAACATTTACAATTGCAAAATGTGCCCTTCATCAACCATTTCCATTTCATTTGCCTGTATCTCTCATATTCCTGAAATTGCTTTTTGAAATAGTAATATACTGTTTTATTTTAATTCTGATAGGTTTCTCTGATTTCACAAAATCAAGCAGAGAGGGCTTTCTAAATATACAGGCTTGAAAAAAACTGAAGGAACAAAACAGCAGCAGACTCACAGAACCCAAGAACGGACTAATAGTTACCAAAGGGAAAGGGACTGGGGAGGATGGATGGGAAGGGAGGGACAAGGGGGAAAAAGGGGCATTACAATTAGCAGATGTAATATTAAGGGGGCATGGGGAGGGCTGTACAACTCAGAGAAGACAAGTAGTGATTCTATAGCATCTCACTCCGCTGATGGACAGTGACTGTAATGGGGTTGGTGGGGGGGACCTGATGAAGGGGGTAGTGAATCACCATAATATTGCACATGTAATTGTAGATTAATGATATCAAAATAAACTTAAATAAATAAATAAATATACAGGCTTGGAGGAGGGCCAACAAGACGAGTCCAGGACCTCAGTGAAGGGGCGCAGGTTAAATGAACCATCATACAGCTGAACAATGGAACGCTATGGGGTGTGTAGCCATTGAAAGCGAAACTGTAGAACTATGTTAATACCATGGGAATAGGTCCACGATATATAAAGTAGAGAATACAAGTAACACAACAGTATGTATACACATTTTTTTTGTAAAAAGAAGAAAGAAAGAGAGAAGGAAATAGAAAACTAGAAACTCAGATTCAAAAAGACATATGCACCCGTATGTTTATTGCAGCACTTTTTACAATAGCCAAGATATGGAAGCAACCTAAGTGTCCATCAGTAGATGAATGGATAAAGAAGAGGTGGTACATATATACAATGGAGTACTATTCAGCCATAAGAAGGAAACAAATCCTACCATTTGCAACAACATGGTTGGAGCTAGAGGGTATTATGCTCAGTGAAATAAGCCAGGCAGAGAAAGACAAGTGCCAAATGATTTCCCTCATTTGTAGAGTATAACAATGAAGCAAAACTGAAGGAAAAAAATAGTAGCAGACTCAGAGACTCCAAGAAAGAACTAGTGGTTACCAAAGGGGAGGGGTGTGGGAGGGTGGGTAGGGAGAGTGGGAGAAGGGGATTGAGGGGTATTATGTTTAGTACACATGGTGTGGGGGATCACGGGGAAAACAGTGTAGCACAGAGAAGGCAAACAGTGAGTCTGTGTCATCTTACTACACTGATGGGCAGTGACTGCATTGGGGTATGAGTGGGGACTTGATAATATGGGTAAATGTAGTAACCACATTGTTTTTTCATGTGAAACCTTCGTAAGAGTGTATATCAATAAAACCTTAATAAAAAAAAGAAAACTAGAGCATTTGATAGAAATGCATAGAAAAAAGTGTGGATGGCTAGACACCAAAACATGGGCAAACTTTGTCCTGGATAATGGGATTATGAGTGATTGCTATTTTCATTTATATCCTTTTCTGTTTTCTTAATTGTTTTCAATGAACATATATTATTTTTACTATTTAAAAAATCCCTATTTAAAAAAAAGGGTTCCCTGGTTCACAGTCCTTTACACCATTGTCAGCAGATACCATCCTGAGGATTCTAGCAGCTAGCTGGGGGCAAGGCCTGAGGAGAGACAGAACAGAAATTAAAAAGGAAGTAACACCAAAGACAAATTTCTGAATTATACTTCATGAAGTGACTATATTTTATAGATTTATTTACATTTCTGCCTCCCCTGAGAAAGTGTGCTTTCTTAACAGTCAAGTACATCCTTAACGGTCATGTCTCATCCGTTTTCATAGATTAGCATGAGGCGCCATGCCTGACACATCATGGGTGTTTAACAAAGACCTGTTGAAGGATTAAATAGACAAATGAGTGCCAGTCAACAAAGAATCAGTATTTTACTACCTCTAGGTGTAATCCCTCTATCCCATCCTATTATATTTCACTTTATTTTTCCATACCTAATGTGGAAAATTCGCAGCCCGTTTTTACGTGTCAGCTGAACTATCTCTGTGTTCTTAGAGACATTACTTACATGCTGGCAAAGGCATTTCTGCTTGTAGATTCTCTTATGGTTCCTTCTTTTCGTTACTTGGAACATATTTCTCACTCAGAAACTTATCCTTGACTTTTGCCAGTAACTTAATGAAGAGTGTCTACCACATCCTTGAGGAATATTAAATTTCTTCAGATCGCCTTTGCATCATTTCTTTTTCCCTCCCCATCTCTGCTTTTATATTTCTCCAGATGCCATTCTGCAACTTTCTTCCATTTCATATATATGTGACTTCAGGCTTTCTGTGTCAAATTATTATAGTTACAGTGACCTTTGTGATAGAACATTCTGTTTGTCCTGTTCATACGTTAGGGTTAAGGTGAACCTTGTGGTCTAATACATGACTTGACAATGAAGCAAAACATTTTAAGCTAGTACTAGCCTAGACACGTCGGCAGGAATGTTATTTCACAACTTGGGAGTGGGTGCTTCTGGTTTCCGATGTCCTTTTCCCATTTAAACGGAACTGTCTCTGTGTTCTTAGAGACATTACTTATAAGCTTACAAAACAATAGTAACTTTGTTTCCTTCTCCTCCACTTCCTATTATTAAACTTTTGTTAAGTATTTGCATTGGAACTGAATGAATCTTCTAAAAACCAGAGCACTTCTATCTTGCTGGGTTATCATTTTTACAAATGGCCCACTCTCTTCTTCTCTCCTTTCATTAGCAGTATCTGGGGGTATCCACACAACTTCTCACATCTCAGTGTTTATCTTCTTATTCTTTAAACAATCTTGAGAATTTCTCCCTATTTATTCTTTGGTGCCCCATATGTCTGATCAATCTTACTGTATGTTTTGTCTCATCACTATCTTTGATTCATTCTGCCTTCAGAAAATCTAGAATGTCTACAGACAGTACAATATTTCAAACTTACCCTCTTTCTTCTTTTACCTGCTTCTCTCTCTGAAAACCAAGTTCATACAGCTGCTCTTTCAAGATCATTTTCTCTCACCTTCCTGTTACTACTCTTATATTGACCTTATGCCTTCTGTATACTAACATCTTTCACAATTATTTCTCCTTTATACTAGCTCTTTTGAAAACCTCCCATCCATAACTGGCATTTAAGACAATTAGTCCATATCATCATACTTAATAATTCCGAGTTGATACCCCTGATATTGATTATTCCACATAGTATAGTTGTAGGAATCTATACAAAATTTTTTTGATTGATGTATAGTTGATATACCATATTATATGGGTTTCAAGTATGCAATGTAGTGATTCGATGGTTATATACATTATTAAATGCCCATCCCAACTAGTGTAGTTACTATCTGTCAACATAAAAAGATGTTACAGAACTACTGACTACATTCTCTATGCTATACTTTCATTCCTGTGACTAATTTATGTTATGATTAGATTTCGTGCCTCTTTATCCCCTTCACCTATTTCACCCACCCACTTCAACCCCTCCCTCATGGTAACCACTGGTCACTTGTTAGTGTCTGAGTCTATTGCTGTTTTGTTCATTTTGTTTTGTTTTGTTTTTAGATTCCACAAATAAGTGAAATCATGTGGTGTTTGTCTTTCCCTGCCTAGCTTATTTCACTTAGTGTAATACCCTTTATATCCACCCAAGTTATCGCAAATGGCAGGATTTATTTCTTTCTTATGGCTGAATAATACTCCATTGTATACATGTACCACATCTTTATCCATTCATCTATTGACAAACACTTTGGTTGCTTCCACATCTTGACTATTACAAAAATGTGGAAACAAACATAAGGGTACATATATCTTTTTGAACCAGAGATTTTATTTTCTTTGGGTAAATTCTTAGTAGTGGAATTACTGGATTATATGGCATTTCTACTTTTGGCTTTTTGAGGATCCTCCATACTCTTTCCATAGCAGTAAGCAGAATTTTTTAAATAGACCATAAGGATGGTCTATAACACAGGTGGTGATCTGTGTCACAGAACCACAAGAAAGATTTGGATTTCTTACTAAGCAAGCATGAATATTTATAAAGACACAATTTAGCAGACAGAAGATAAATGCAATTAGGAAATAAGTCATTCCTCAAGATTCTTCCCTTCAGGGTAATTCAGTAATTCTGCCACGTTACCCAAAGCCAACATTTTCCATGCCCAGGTCTCCCTTACTTCCTAGCTATATGCCCCACCCTTTCCAACTGGATCTTCACTAGACACCAAAGGAGCAGTAGTTCTATCTGCTTGCCTAGCTCCTACTTCTGGCAAAAATTAAGCCACATCTCTTGCCTATTTCCTCATACTTGCTGAGGAAAGATTTGCTTAGATTCCTAGTTTCAGGGATCTTAGGTTCACAAACTACTTTCTTTTCACTCTTCTCTGTCTTACACTTGGATTACATCTTTCATGATTACTTGAGCCAGTCCAAGATATTTACTTAACCAAAGTAGTTTCTTATTTCAATATTCAGTAATTCTTAGCAACATCTTGAATCACTAACTCAAGCTTTTAACATAGTGAGTGCAACACAGCTGGCACACCAAACCCTACATGATGAAAAATATTTTGTTCCTTCACTTAATTTTTTGAATCGAACTCTTTATTGCAATATAATGTGCATACAGGAAAGTGTATAAATCATATCTGTACCATGCAATTAATTATTAAAATTGACCACACTTGAATAACCACTGCCCGGGGAGAGAAACAGACCAACTCCTAGGAAAACTCTCTTAGGGACCCTCCCATTCATTCTTTCACTCTTTCCAAAGGTAATTACTAACCTGACTTCTGGCTTTGTTTAGTTTTACAAATTATTGAAGTGATGAATTCCTTTAGCTTTTGTTTGTCTGGAAAATTCTTTATCTCTTCTTCAGTTCTGAAGGACAACTTTTCTAGGCAGAGTATTCTTGGTTTGTGTTTTTTTTTCTTTCAGCACTTTGAATGTATCATCCTAGTCTTTTCTAGTCTGCAAAGTCTCTGCTAAAAAATCTGAAGCCCTGCTGCTCTCGGAGCTGGAGGTTTTGCAGGCCCAACCCTGAGGTGGGAGTCTGAAAAGTTGGGATGCTAGACATGTGCTCCACACCTTTTGCTGTTCAGGGAGAAACTGGGAATTGAGGTTCTCTCTTGATTATATGCTGGAATGCCAGGGGTGAAACTTAAGGTGAGAAGGTCATTCTTACCCATTTCAAAGTGGATATTTTCTTATTTTCCTGATGTGTAGGCGTTACTCAGTTGATTTCTGGATTTCTCTCAGAGGGAATTGCTGTGTGTGTGTCTGGGAGGAAGGAAGGATAGGGTCTCTCCACTAAATTTATGTTTTTAGTTTTTAAAAAGCATTGCTTAATTCACAAGAAAGCACAGAGAGTTTTGTTTGTTTCTGTTTTTGTAGAAATTGATAAGCTGATTCTAAATATATAAAGAATTGTAAATGAATGATACTTTTTTAAAAGAAGAACAAATGTGGAAGAATTATAATACATGATTTTAAGTCTTACCATAAAGGTACAATAAGTGAGACAATACAAGGATAAACATAGATCAATGAAAAAGAATAGAGGATCCAGAAACAGACCAATGCATTTACAGTCAATTGATTTTTGACATGGAGCCAAGATAATCCAATGGAGAAAGAATAGTCTTTTAACAAATGATGCTAGATATATAGATATATATGTGGAATATATATATTCCCTTACTTATATATATATATATATATATATATATATATACACACATATATATATATATAAAAGCATATAGCCATATATATATATATATATATATATATATATATATATATATATGCAAAATTTTATTCAAAATTTACCCTAGGAATAAATATGAAAGTCAAAACTATTAAACTTCTGGGAGAAAATATAGCAAAACATACTGCCACATTGTGGTAGGCAAAGATTACGTAGATTAAAGAAGGGACTACAAAAATAACCAGGTGTGTTAAAAGAGACAAATGTAATCTCTGAAAATTAAAAATATGGTTATTGAAATTAAAAAAAAATGTCAGCAAATAGGTTAAAGTAAATAGATACAGATAAAAGGGGATTGGTAGCCTAGAAGACAAGGCTGTAAAAGTTACACAGAAAGTAACAAAGAGATGGAAAATATATTAAGAGATGAAGAGGTATGAATTCGAAGATTGAATATGAGTCTAATGGTAGTTGCCTAAAGAAAAGAAAGAACGAGGAAGAGAAAATATTGGAGAGATACTGGCTGAGAATTTTCTAGAACTGTTGAAATACATGAATACACACATACTGCAAGTACCTTGGATACTGTATTACTTTGCGTATTACAATAGCAGAATATCACAGACTGAATGGCTTAAACACAGAAATTTATTTCTCACAATTCTAGAGGATCTTAGAAGTCCAAGATCAAGGTGTCAGCAGGTTTGGTTTCTTCTGAGTCCTCTCTCCTTGGCTCACAGACAGCCATCTGCTCACTGTGTGCTCACATGGTCACCGTGTGTCTCTGCTCTCCTCCTGTTATAAAGACACCAGTCGTATTGGGTTAGGGTCCCTCCTAAATACAACATTTTATCTAAGTTAGCGCTTGAATGTGGAGGTTAGCACTTGAACATTTGAATTTTTAAGAGACAGTTCAGCCAATTACAGATAACAATCAGAATAAATAAAAAGAAATCCACATCAATGCATATGAAAATTCAGAAAAGCAAAGACAAGATTAAGTGCCAGTCTCAATTTCCAGTTTAATAGAACCACTGCTCTATTCCCTGGTGGAAGAAGATTTCTCTATTTGGAATTAAGAATTCCAGAACAGCAGAGCTGAAGGTTGGAGGAATGGAAAGAAAACATTTGTTAGTAGCTTACTAGGGATAATAGGGAAAGGAAGCTTTCCCAGTTCCCTCCCTCGATTTGCAGCTCCTTGAATCCTGCCTATAGGGTCAATGGCACCACGTATTGATCACTAACTTAGAGCATACATTGAATCTTGGAATAACACCCACCCCCACAAGCTGCCATCATGACTAAGTCTGCAAAAGACCATTCTGTTGTTCTATCAGCTTTCTGCTTCAGATTAATGGGGTATATAAGACTGGGGCATCCTATGAGCATGAACCTAATGCCATACTTCATTTGTTATAAAGTGTGCTCTTTGGTTAAGGGTAAGGCTTTGTGAATTCATGATGGAATAAGTCATTCCATAAGTACACAGAAAATAGTTTTAGTGGAAGCACTGAGGGCAGGGAAGGTAAATCATATTCAGAATGAGTCTCTATTCTTGTGAGAAAATGCTCTGCCCCTTCCACAATGAAACTGGTCCCGTGTAATAAAACTGCCACTGAGTAGCTAGCTGATACCCTCTGGTATCAGCTGATGCCATATTGGAGGCTCAATGTTTGTTTCTGCTCTTAGCAGATTGGACTCTCAGCAGTTTCTGTAATGAGATAGGCCTTGTGTGTGAGCATTCACTTTATGTGGCTCATGCAAAGCCTCAATTTCTTTCACCATGGACACTCTGATTTATGAGCCCATTGAGCAAGGGCAGTGGCCACTCAGAGAAGACTGACATCCATTCACAGAACAGGTCATCTTATCAACTTGATCATTAAAATCCTCTTCTGCTGAGGTTGCTCAGGACAAAAATATCTTCACATTCTATGCCTGTTTGAAGAGGTCTACCCACATACTTCTTCCCTAGACCTTGTCACTAATTTTCCAGTTGTGTTTTTTTCCAAGTTCCCTGAACATCCAGCTAAACCACTATGCACTGCATGTGAATTATAATTATATAACTTTGTGCCTCCAGCTGTATCTCCTTCCAGGCATTGGAAGTTCTGCCCCCAGGAGGATTTTCCTTCACTTCTCTCCTTCAGAGCCATCCTAGAATGAGGCTGGTATTCTATAGCTTTATCCTTTGGGGGAGTGTCAGTGTATTATACAGAACCATGTGTAAACTACACCCAAATTGTTCTTTCTTGGCCAATTTATCATAGGGAACTTCCCATGAGGCAACTGGTGCATGCTGAGAGGAAAGATACATGGTAGCAAGAGAACAGGCCCTGGGCATCTGGGCTCCTTGCTCATCTGGGTCACAGTCTACCACAGCATGCATGGTAAAATTCTGAGGATAGTCACTAAAACAGAGTACATGATTTCCTGATCAGTAAGGAAGGGAACATGAGATAAGGAAAGAAAATCCTAAATGAATCCAAAAGAAGGCAAGAAAAGAGGGACAAAGGAGACAAAGTGTGAAAAAAGAGGGCAGAAATAAATCCTTATTAGTAATCAAAATAAATGTAAACGAATTAAACTCAACATTTCAGTTAGTGTTTGTAAAATTGGATTTTAAAAAGACACACCTGAAATAAAAGGACACAGATAAGCTAAAGGTAATAGGAAAAGATGTGTGAGGCAAATAGTAATCAAAAGCAAGGACAAAATTTTGTGACTATGTATGGTGATAATGTGGGCTAGACTAACTGTGGCGATCATTTCGCGATGTGTACAGTGAGTCATAGTCATCGTGTCGTGCATCTGGAACTAATATGTTATATGTCAATTATACCTCAGTGTTAAAAATGCAATCTGTAATGGTTCTATCAATATCAGACAAAATTGTCATTAAGACAAAACAGGATAAAGAGGGTCTCTATATCATGATAAAATGTTTGATTATTTGGAGGATATAAGCATTATAAACTTAAATTCATCTAATAAAATAGCCTCAAAATAAAGCAAAATTTGAAAATATTATGAAAAGAAAGTGTTAGAGTCATCATTTTAATGGGTGATTTCAACACATCTCACTAAGTGCTAACACGTTAGTGACAAGGCAATAGACTTCAACCACACAGTTAAATTAGATTTCATGAGAATATATAGAAGTTTACCCTCAACAGTTGGAGAATACACATTCTTTGCAAGCACATATGGAATATTTACAAAAATTAACTGGGATATAAAGCAAGTCCTCAAATTTAGTAGCAATCAGACTGTGTTCTCTGAATTTATTATTATGATCATTATTAGTTACAACCACTTATATCATGCTGAATATGTACCAGCACTGTTATAAGAATTTTATTATCACCTCATTTAATCTTATAGCAACACTATGAGATAGGAGCTAATATTATCATGCTTTTTATAGGTGAAGAAATGGAGGCAAAGGATTTAAGTAACTTAATTTAAGACAAAGATCATACAGCTTGTAATTGGTGAGCCTAGGAGTCACACTGAGGGATTCTGGCTTTAAAGTTCATACTTAACAACTTTTCTGTGCTTCCTCTTTAGTCACAATTCAACTAGAAACAAATAACCAAAAAACTACCCTCTTTTATGTTTCTAGACTAAAAGATACATTTCTACACAACTCATAGATCCAAAATAAATGATAGCTGAATTTTTAAAATCCTTTTAATTGAAACCAGTACATATCAAAATGTGTGTGGGATAAATATTTCAAAGGAAATGTATGGCTTTAAGTAAATATATAAAAAAGAAGGAGGATGCCAAAATTCCAGGAGACATAAAAGTAATGTGTAAGAACAGGTCTGTGGTCCCCTGGGTCAGAATGAGGAGGGATTACAACGGCGCAAGGAAAATTTTGGAGGATAATGGGTAAGCTTATTATCTTCTTGTGATGATGGTTTTGCAGGTGTATACATATATTGAAATTTGTCAAACTATAGTCCTTAAACAATTCATTCTTGGCGAATAATAACTCAATGAAACTGATGTGCCCATGGGGAAAAAATTAAAGTTACTTGGGGGTGTAAAGTGAAAAGTTAAGTCCTTCTGCTTTCCCCTCCTACAACTACAAATGCCTTTGAAGTCTTCCTTGAGGGCTTCCCAAGCATACCCATCTCCCTTCCCTCCAAGCATGTAATAATTGTTGAGGATTTTGTGTTTATTATTCTCTTACTTTCTGTTGTAGTTTTTCCACATATGCATATATTTTACACAATGTATTGTTTAAACATGTATACTTTAGAATATACACATGTATGTTATACAATATCATAGTATATATATATATGCTTCAACTTGTTTTTATCATCCAACATTATGCTCTTGAGATTTAACTGTGTTGCTAGGTAAAGTGAATTCAGGTCTTTGCTACCGAGTATCCCATTACATAATTATTCACATTTATACTGTAGCCAACTAGTCACAGGTGGCTATTGATCACTTGACATGTGGCTATTGTGACTGGGGAACTGAATTTTTTATTTTAGGTAATTTAAATTTTAATAGTTACATGTGACAGGGGGAGTGGAGAGGGGCAGGAAATTGAGTTAATAATGGATCAGGCCTACATGATGAAGCCTCCCTAAGAGAATCTGTTAACTGTAGAGAGTTCAGAGAGCTTCCAGGTTGATGAATACATCTATGTGCCAGATGGGTGGCACACCCCAACTCCATGGGGACAGAGAAGCTCCTGCGCTCTGGACCCTCCAGACCGCACCCTGACTACATTTTCACCTGGCTGTTCATCTGTATCCTTTATGATATCCTTTTCCTATGAAAGCTGCTCTACAGCCAGTCCCAGAAAGAGGCCATGTTGGGGCATGGACACCTGGACCCATCTCTCAAGCTCCCTTCGGTCCTCGCATCACCAGCTCTCCACTCCCTCCTCACCCCCAGGTGGTTATCAGGTGCAGGTCCCAAGTCTATGTCATAAACCTTCTGGTGCCCAGTGGCTTTCTGGTTGCCATTGATGCCCTCAGCTTCTACCTGCCAGTGGAAAACAAGAACCACTTCCAGGAAGATGGCGGTGTGAGCAGGGCGGCAGAAATCTCCTCCCAACACTATATTTATCTACGAAAACACAGAAAATACATCTATTCCTAAAAGAGAGACGAGAATACACAGGAAAGCGCACAGCGTGCAGCTACACTCGAGAGGACTCGGCACCCCAAGAGGCGGGTAAGATACGGAGCCGCGACCCGGCGGGACCCGAGCCCTCCCCCACCCCAGCGCACCGGCGGGAGGAGAGGATTCAGAGCCGGGAGGGAGTGGAGGTGCACCCCGCGAAGTGGCCAGCCCCGGTGATCTGCGCGGGGAGCGCTGACCCACATTGCGCAGTGCAGCGGAGATTGGAGAGACAGAGGGGCAGGATCTGAGCGGGGAACGCGCCAGGGTGCTTGGAGCCGGCTCCCGGGAAGGAAAAAAAAAAGCGCGCGCTTTCTTCAGCGGTCTTAAAGAGACAGGAGCCCAGCGGAGGAGCCGGATCGCCCCAGCACACTCAGCCCAGCAGGCTGGGAGTCCTGGGCACTTTCAGACGCCTTAGCTGGTGACGGAGGAAGCGTAGCCATACTTACACTTCTCACTGAGATCAACAGCCTCCTATTCGTTCCCACCCTTGCCAGAGCGATAAAGGGCCCTGCGGAGCGGCACAGTCACAGCTGTGGAATAGTGGGGCAATAGCGCCACCTAGAGCATTCCCACAGAATCTACATCCGGTGGGCATTTTTTTTTTGTTTTTTTGGGGGGTTTTTTTTGTTTTTGTTTTTGTTTTTTCTTTTCTTTCTCTTTTTCTTTTTTTCTTTCTTTCTTTTTTCTTTTTTTTCTTTTTTCTCTTTTTTTTTTCTTCTCTTTTTAAAGTCTTAAAGAGCCCAGCTGACATACGTGGCAACTATCAGTGACCAAATTATACAGCCATGAAAAGACAGAGGAATATGGTTCAGACCAAAATCAACCAGACAACCCCCAGAGAGGGAGTCTGAAGGGATGGAAATGCACAGCCTCCCTGAAAAAGAATTCAGAATAAAAGTCATAACCATGCTGATGGACCTACAGAGAAATGTGCAAGAGCTGAGGGAGGAAGTGAGGGAACTGAGGAAAGACAATACAGAAATCAGACAAGCGATCAATGGGCTTAACAGCAGAATGGATGACATGCAAGAGACTGTTAATGGAATAGAAAACAGAGAACAGGAGTACAGAGCAGCTGAGGCAGAGAGAGATAAAAGGATTTCTAGGAATGAAAGAATATTAAGAGAACTGTGTGACCAACCCAAACGGAACAATATTCGCATTATAGGAGTACCAGGGAAGAAGAGAGAGAAAAAGGGATAGAAAGTGTCTTTGAAGAAATAATTGCTGAAAACTTTCCCTCGCTGGGGAAGGAAGTAGTCTCGCAGTCCACAGAAGCTCATAGATCTCCCAACACAAGGGACCCAAGGAAGACAACACCAAGACACATAATAATTAAGATGACAAAGATCAAAGATAAAGACAGGATATTAAAGGCAGCTAGAGAGAGAAAAAAGATCACCTACAAAGGAAAACCCATCAGACTATCATCAGACTTCTCAACAGAAACCTTACAGGCCAGAAGAGAATGGCATGATATATTTAACATAATGAAACAGAAGGGCCTCAACCAAGAATATTGTATCCAGCACGATTATCACTTAAATATGATGGAGGGATTAAACAATTTCCAGACAAGCGAAAGTTGAGAGAGTTTGCCTCTCATAAACCACTCTACAGGATATCTTAAATGGACTGCTCTAGAGGGAAGCACTCCTAAGGCTAAAAAGATGTCACCAGAGAAAATAAAATCATAGCAAAGAAAGCAGACCATCCAAATACTAACTAAAGGCAAAGAATAAAACACCTAGTATATAAAGAATGGAGGAGGAAGAATAAGAAGGGAGAGAAATAAAGAAACATCAGACTGTGTTTACAATAACTTAACAACAAAGTTAAGTTAGATTGTTAGATAGTAAAGAAGCAACCCTTGAACCTTTGGTAACCACGAATCTAAAGCCAGCAATGGCAATAAGTACATATCTATCAATAATCACCCTAAATGTATATGGACTGAATGCACCAATCAAAAGACACAGAGTAACAGAATGGATAAAAAAGCAAGACCCATCTATATGCTGCTTACAAGAGACTCACCTCAAACCCAAAGATATACACAGACTAAAAAGTGAAGGGATGGAAAAAGATATTTCATGCAAACAACAAGTAGAAAAAAGCAGGTGTTGCAGTACTTGTATCAGACAAAATAGACTTCAAAACTAAGAAAGTAGCAAAAGATAAAGAAGGACATTACATAATGATAAAGGGGTCAGTCCAACAAGAAGATATAACCATTATAAATATATATGCACCCAACACAGGAGCGCCAGCATATATGAGACAAATACTAACAGAATTAAAGGAGGAAATAGACAGGAATGCATTCATCTTAGGAGACTTCAACACACCACTCACTGCAGAGGACAGATCAACCAGACAGAAAATAAGTAAAGACACAGAGGCACTGAACAACACACTAGAACAGATGGACCTAACAGACATCTACAGAACTCTACACCCAAAAGCAACAGGATACACATTCTTCTCAAGTGCACATGAACATTTTCCAGAATAGACCACATACTAGGCCACAAAAAGAACCTCAGTAATTTCAAAAATATTGAAATCCTACCAACCAACTTCTCAGATCACCAAGGTATAAAACTAGAAATAAATTTTAGAAAGAAATCTAAAAGGCTCACAAATACATGGAGACTTAACAACACTCTCCTAATTAATCAATGGTTAATGACCAAATCAAAACAGAAATCAAAGAATATATGGAGACTAATGACAACAACAACACAAAGCCACAACTTTTGTGGGACGCAGCAAAGGCAGTTCTAAGAGGAAAGTATATTGCAATCCAGGCCTATTTAAAGAAGGAAGAACATTCCCAAATGAATAATCTAAGGACACAATTACGGAAATTGGAAAAAGAAGAACAAATGAGGCCTAAAGTCACCAGAAGGAGGGACATAATAAAGATCAGAGAAGAAATAAATAAA
>JAVSCE010015111.1:0-77570 GCA_032199065.1 Smutsia gigantea | reverse complement strand
TTCTTTGGTGACATCTATTTAGCCTTGGGAGCACTTCCATCTAGAGCGCTCCGTTTAAAGTACACTGTAGAGATGGTTTGTGAGAGGTAATAAATTGGTCTCAAGTTTTGCTTATCTGGGAATTGTTTAATCCCTCCTTCAAATTTAAATGGTATTCTTGCTGGGTACAATATTTCTGGTTCGAGGCCCTTTGGTTTCATTGCAGTGAATGTATCATGCCATTCCCTTCAGGCCTGTAAGGTTTCTGCTGAGAAGTCTGATGGTAGCCTGATGGGTTTTCTTTTGTGTGTGATCTTTTCCGTCTCTCTAGCTGCTTTTAAAAGTCTGTCTTTATCCTTGATCTTTGCCATTTTAAACATTATATGTCTTAATGTCTTCCTTGGGTCCCTTGTTTTGGGAGGATCTGTGTACCTCCATGACCTGAGAGGCTATCTCCTTCCCCAAATTAGGAGAGTGTTCAGCAATACCTCATCATAGATGTTTTCTATCCCTTTCTCTCTGTCTTCTTCTTCTTGTTACCCCTATAATGCGAATTTTCTTCCATTTGGATTTGTTGTCACACAGTTCTCTCAATATTCTTTTATACTTAGAGATCCTTTTTCTCTGTTTGCCTCAGCTTCTTTGCATTCCTCTTCTCTAATTTCTATTTCATTTATCATCTCCTCCCCCATATCTAATCTTCTTTTAAAAGTTTCCACTGTATGTTTCATTTCTGATACTGTGTTCCCTAATGACAGCATCTCTGACCGTAATTCGTCCTTGAGTTCAATATTTTTCTGTACCTCCTTGAGTATTTTAATGATTTTTATTTTGAAAATCCTTTCTGGCAGATTTATGAGGTCAATTTCATTTGAATCTTTCTCAGGTGTTGCATTCATAATTTTACTTTGGACGAGGTTCCTTTGGTATTTCATATTTGTGTATGTCGCCCTCTCGTGCCCAGAATCTCTACTCTCTGGATCTGCTCCGCCCCTGAAGCAGTGTCGGGGGTCGCAGTTAAGCATTATTGGTGCCTGGGGGGAGTAAAGAGCTGTTTCCTGCTTCCCAGCTGCTGTGCCTGTCTCCACTGCCTGAACTGCTAGCTACAGACAAAAGCCTCTGTGCTTTGCCTTAGTAGTTCCTGTCGACGGGGCTTTCCTATGGGTGGCCTAAGACCAGGGTAGGGTTTGTCGGTTTGTGAGCTACGTGGGCCTGGCCTGGAGAAAGGCTCACTAGGCTGTGTATCACAGAGGAGGATCCTTGGAGCTCTATAGCCAGCCAGGGAGTGGGAGCTCCTGACGAATGTGAATGTTCCCAGTATGCTGGGCAGAGTGCACCCAGACAATTTTGTTTACCTGTCCTTTCTCCTGAGCAGTTAGCTCTACGCAGTCCTTGCCCCTTTAACAGCCCTCTTGTTTGGAAGTCTCTCAGACTGCCCGCCTTTCTTTTGTCCCAGAGCAGCCAGATATGGATCCCTGCTTTCCACAAGTGTCTGGAATCTAAGTCTCTCCAGGTATTCTACCTGTCTTAGCTTTCCAACCCCCTAATCACAGGAGTACCATGAAAACTGCATGAAATGTAGGTTTGTGCTCCCAGGTCAGATCTCTGGAGTTAGGTATTCAGCAGTCCCAGGCCTCCACTCCCTCCCCGATCTGTTTCTCTTTCTCCTGCTGGTGAGCTGCAGTGGGGGAAGGGCTTGGGTCCCACCAGGCCATGGCTTTGGTATGTTACCCTGTTCTGTGAGGTTTATTCTTTTCTCCAGGTGTATGCAGTTTGACATAGTCCTCCTTCCTGTTGCTCTTTCAGGATTAGTTGTATTAATTATATTTTCATATTATATGCGGTTTTAGGAGGGAAGCCTCTGTCTCACCTCTCATTCTGCCATCTTTAATCCTCCTTTTCCTTTGTTTTATTACTTTCAAAGCACAGTACAATTGAAACATGAACCCAACTGGTGATTCTTACAGTTGAAAAGTTTTCCACCCATTTTCAATGAAAATCCATGAAACCCTGAGATATTACCATTTTTTTAAAGAAAATATGATCACCATTCTCTCCATTTTCGTTCAGATTCAATCTGAGCACTACAACCAGGAAAGAGACTTTCAAGTTTTGAAAAAAAATCATAAACTGCTCCAGAGCCTATAAATTTTGAAAGCCATTCTTCTCTTTTAAAATGAAGCATTTTGAAAAAGACATCTGCTGATAATCAACACTGTTGTCCAGTGACAGAGAACATATACTAAAGTAGAATGCCAAAGGGTGCCAAAAGATCTATGTATAAAGTTGGTGTAAACAAAGTTAAACCCCAAGGATTAAAAAAGGTCAAAAACTGTCAAGACAATATCCACAAAGCCTAAGAAATTTTGAGTTATCATCAGCTCTGAGGCAATCATCAGAATCCTGTTGGGAAACTAAACCAGTGACGTTTTTGTCTATCCAGCTTCTATCCTTGAATCACAAACACATAGACCTCAGACTTCTTAGCTATTTTTGAGTTGTTCAGATAGAGTGAAAGCAAAAGAATCCTTTTCTCCCCCACTTATTTGTTCATTCCGTCACTTACTTGTGTCAGTGTGGATGAATGCCTACTCACTTTGGACTTGGAGTTATAAGCCAGCACTAATTAATTTTGTTGCTCCAATTTTTCCTGACTTGACCACTGAGATGTGTTCAGATAGACTCCTGAAATCCAAGAGTTTCATTGCACTTTGGAAAAGGAAAAACAAGTGTGCGTGGTGATGCCTGGAAATAGGGGCAAAGCACTGGACTGGGAATGAGGAGACATCCATTCTTGTCTCAGTTCTGAACCAATTAGTTTTGCAACTTTGAGTCAATCACTGGACGTCAGACACTGAAGCCAAGTGGTTATGAGTAAGACTTGGAGCGGACCACCTCTGCTCAGAGTCAGGCTACACCACTTAGTAGTTGTGTTAACCTGAGCAAGTCAGTTAACCTCTCTGTGCCTCAGTATCCTCCTCAGGAAAATGGGGTTGAAAACAGAACTACTCTATAGGGTTGTTGTAAGTATTACATGAGTTACATGGTACTATACCTAATCTGGTTAGGACTGCACATGATAAATGGTGCACACTGAATGAAATGACAGGGTAAAACGAGGACAATAAACTCTGCCTCACCTCTTGGTGCCATGACATGGCAAAGGGTAACATGCTCCCTCAAACTGTCATTGCCATTGTAATGAAGAATAACAAACAATAATAGTGTTCTATATCCACAGTTCATCTTTCTCCAGATTACCTCTCTCTCCATAATACTTTTTTTTAACTTTATTTGGATTTCATCAGTTTTTGCACTGATGTCCCTTGAATGCTCTTGGAGCTCACCCAGGACATCACACTGCATTTAGTTGTCATATCTGCCTAGGCTCTCTGGTCTCTGACCATTTCTCAGACATCCATCCCTTGACCTTCATAGTTTTGAAGACTAAGATATTATGTAGAATGTTCCTCAGTTTGGGATTGCCTGATGTTTTCTCATGATTTGGACTGGAGATAACAGACTTTGGAGGAAAGAGCCACAGAGGTGAAGTGCCCATCTTAGCGTATCACATAAGGGACACATGATTTGCATGACTCATCACTGCTGATATTAACCTTGACCATTTGGAGAAGGTGCTGTCTGCCAGGTCTCTCCAGCACAAATAAAGTCACTACTTTGCCCTTTCCATTCTCTATTAGAATGGGTCACTCAATCTTATCCACACAGGAGTAGGATGGAGGTGGGGGGATTTAATTATACCTCCTGGAGGGAGTGGGTATCTAAATATATTATTTGGGAACTCTTCTGTGAGGAAGATATGTCCTTTCTGCCCCATTTACTTATTTATTCAATCTTGTATTTATGTCAGTATGGATGCATGGCTGTTTATTTTATCTTTTGGGTTATAATCCAATACTATCTTCTTTATTATTTTACTCAAATTGTTCCACCTTTGACCACTGGGAATGTGTTAAGGTTGGCTTCTGTGTTGCTTTGACATGCCCCTGTCCTTTTGTTTTTCTCAGTGCTTCCCTGCTTTCTGGCATTACCAGATGCTGTTAGCTCATCTTATCTTGTCTTCCCCACTCTAGTTCTAGAATCAGGAATTTCTGTAGGAAGCTCTGGTGCCTTTAGTGGAGAATGGGAGATCTTGACTCTTACAATGATATGGTCAATATGCACCTGAGGTCTGGATTCGAGTGTGGACTCGCCTGGCACCTTGCAGCTGTGCTGCTAAAGGCAAGTCCCCTCACTGTGACATGGGATAAGGAGACAGGGCACTTCTAGAAGTCAACGCTGTGCCTAGCACATCCGGAGCACCTGATAAATGTCATTTATTGTTTGGTTTCCTATGGCTGCTTTAACAAATCACCACAAACTCAGTGGCTTAAAATAACACATTTATTGTCTTGCAATTAGAGGTCAGAAGTCTGAAATGGATCCTAAGGGGCTAAAATTAAGGTGTGGCAGGGCTAGACCCTTCTGAGGACTCCAGGGAAAAACGTGTCCATTGCCTCTTGCAGCTTCTGGAGGCCGCCCAATCCCTGGGTGCTACGTGCATTGCTGCCATGTCCGCTCCCTCCCTCACGTACCTTTCCTCCTACCACTCCTCTGACCCCTCTGCCTCCCTCTTATAAGGACCCTTGTAGTTACTTATAGTCCACATATCTAATCCAGCATAATCTCCCCACTCCTGTGCCTTAACTTCATCGCACTTGCACAATCCCTTTTTAACATAGGTAATACATTCACAGCTTCCCGGGGTCGGGAGGTGGACAGCTTGGGGCCATTACTTTGCATACCCCACTCGTTATCTTTATTCTTACTGCAGGGCTTCTCTGCCAAATTCAAAACCTAGGATACGAGAACACTGAAAATGAAAGAAGTGAAAACCGCCAGGTATTCATTTTTGTGACAAAATTAACAACAGTTAATCATTGTTATGTTAACTCCTAATTAGCTTGGAATCTTCCCAAACAGGTCTCCGTGATGTTCCTTTCTAAGTACGAGTGGACTGCCAATGCAGTGTTCCCGCGAGGCCAGGTGAGAGTCCAGATGGATGTGGATGAGCACTTGATGTCCATGCGATTCATCATTGCACAATAGACGCTTCACACACGAAGCTGTGCCCATTTGTTAGGACACACCCACCCACCTTCTGTGGCAGGTCCTTGGAGCCCAGGCTCACATGTAAGATTCAAATTATTCTCTGCATCTCAGCAAGGAGGGACACCCTCTTCCCTCCAGGGTCGCTCTTGCACTTCCCGGGGCAATATCCTCTAATAGCTCAGCAGGCCCTGCTTTCCACGCAAGGTCACACTCTTAACCTGACAGTCACTGCTGTGGCCCACACACTTGTGCCTGAGCTGAACACAGATTGGCTCTTTACTTAGGGGTGGTGGTTTCTCGTCTTCTTGGGACCCCAACCCCTAACACCTGCTCCTCAGGAAAGGATTACTTCCCATGACACCTTGGAAAAGTTGCAGCTCAGCTGGCCACTGAATTTGCACTCACCCCAAATTGCAGCTCTGCCCATCTTCCTCCCGGAGGATATTTTATTCTGTCTGCGGCGCAGGGTCGCTTCCCCAGCTGGAGCAACAACCTAGAAGCACTGATAATGGAAGTCATATTCCCACTTCTTCCCTCATGGACAGTTTCTCTTCTTCAAATCAACCATGTTCATTCATTTCATCCCCAAGGAACTCTACCCTTGCTTACCATGGGTCAAAGGGAACTCCGGGCCCCCTATAACATTGTCATTTCCAGGGACTCAGTTCTTGATCTCCCAGGCCAGGGAGAAGATGGCCCACCACAGACTTCTGGGCATCACTTCAAGGGACAGGACACTTATGCCACCGTAATTGCTTGCAGATGATGTCCATGCAACACCTAGTTCAGCAGGCGCTGTCTTCAATGGCACTGGGGTGAGAACCCAGGACACACCCGTTGCTGCCCCCAAGGAGACCTCACCGTGTTTGCCTGAGACCCGAAAGGTACTAATCAGAGCAACGCTCCATTTCAGACTTGTGCCTCTCACACCTAAGCCTCGCCATCTGCCAGTCTGGCTCAGCCACCCCCCAGCCTCGCTGCACTGGGTCCCACAGGAATGGCAGCACCTGAACCCACAAACTGCCCATCTCAGGGCCTGGAGATGGGACACCCTCCCCTACAGCCATGCCAGCTCACCGCTTCCTTCACTAAAGGTTTTGTAGGTGCTGGGGCACACCTCTCACCCTCCTCACAGGACAGCAGCTCCTAGGCTATCACTTTACGGGCGATGGGGAGCGTCCTTACCCCTCTGCTAACACAGGGCCTGCAGGTGAGCAGAGGCTCAGGGAAGGTCTGGGAATCGTGAGCCAGGGAGCAGGGGTCTTAGCTACCAGCATTACATTTCTCCCAAGTTCTTGAATACAGCAAGCACATTCAGGTAGCTGCATGTATTTTAGTTCTGTAAGTGACAGGCCAGAGGAATCAGGAGCAAGAATTAACCAACCATACTTTTATTTCTCCATTTCTGGACACCTTCTGTTTTACTCCTAATTTCCATCACTTTTGAGACAGAGTGGCGAGGCCCATGCCATGTGACCTAGCTCTGGACCACAAAATCAGATGGAATGTTTCCCTATCTGTCTACAAAACAGCAATGCACTGACCTTGTAAACTGAACAAACATACATGGGTGGATATCATTCAGAAACAGATCCTGAAGCTAACCCCCTTTCTATGAAAAGGAACAACAGGGGAAAACATGCCAGAGGTAGGTAACAAAGACCCACTTCCATGGGGTCAGGGAGAACAGGAGCCCACCTAACCCAGAACCTGCACTCCTTAGAGCACTGGCTGCTCTCTCCCCTAGGCCAGAGTGGAGAAGGGGCCTGATTGCATGCGCAGCAGAAGAGCCTACCTGACAGGGGTTTGGCACAGGCCTGGCCGCCCCTCTTCCCAGGGGCCCTGTTCCTCATTGCTCCTAGCCTCCTCAGATGGGGACAGGAAACAGAGTGTAGCCATGCTAATGAGCCTGAGCAAAATCTTCAGGACCTGCCACTTGCCGGCCTCTGTGTGGGCCCTGGGGCCCCAGAGCAGCTCGAAGCACGTGGAATAGCTGTTGGGCACCTGCCAGTACACCAGGTACTGCTCTTGCACACAGACCCTGGTGATTAGCTTCCTGGGCTCCCCATAGATGAAGTGCTTCCTCCCAGAGTACACCTCCAAGACACTAAGCACAGCTCCTTCTCAGGGACCTGGCATCCCCGCAGGAGGATAATGCCCAGGAGCAGCACGAGGAGGCCGGTCTTGGGCTGCCTCTGCTCTTCATTCACCCCATTCCAGGTAAGGCCCAGGGTAAGGACCAGGACATAGGTGTGGCCACTGGGGTCCACTTCCTTCATATCAATGCCAAAGATCTGCTGCAAACCCTTGGAGGCTTGGCTGAAGATCACATGGATGTGGTCCTGGTGATCCTGTGTGACCAGCTCTAGCATCTCCACCCTCGTGGTTTGCTCCTTGGTGCAGTACTTGAGGAGCAGGAAGGCCATCAGCTGGCTCTTGTTGCACAGGGCATCCTGGAGAGAGGCCCTGGCATCCCCTCTGGCCTCGTCCACATGGCTGCTGGAGCTTTGGGCATGGGACTCATTTCCCGGGATGGCTTGCACAGCGTGGGGTGAAGGCTGGGGCCTCCACAACCTGGGATTCTCTCGGCTCCTGCAGGGCCTCCTCCAACTGTCCCTGCACACTCCTGGCACCCGGAGGCATGCTGGCACTGCTCAGGGGAATGGCAGCCTGCAGGAGGGAAGGTGGTTAGTGGGCACCGTGGACCCTGGGGCTCTTCTTTGGGGGTGGGCTCCTGCCTCCCAGGGTTCTCCCCTGCTGGGTGGGCAATCTTTTCATGCAAAACCCTAAGAATTAAATGATGTGGACTAATGGTGTAGCAGCCCAGCCCGAGGATCTGGGACTGGAGGCTGAGGGGTCCTGTCCCATATGGGACAGCCCTGGGGATATACATCCAGGTCGGGGACCCCACATCGACTCCTGGCTCAGCCTGGGCCTCCACGGCCCTGTGATCTCAGGACAGGTGCCTCAAGACTTCAGCTGCTGATTCCTGGAGCCCATAGAAGAGGACACGAGGGGGCATATCAGGGTGAGGTCTGCCAGCCAAGCCCTGGGCTCCCTGTGCAGACAGAAGGGGTGGGCCTTCCTCTTTGAGGTCTCTGCCTGGCCAGGAAGTGTTGCTCCCTCCAGGCTCGCTGAGGGTACGCACCTCCCACAAATGCTGGCCTGAGACAAAGCTCTTGGAACAGGGCACACAGGCCCAGAAAGGATCAGAAGGAAGTGAGGGGACCACGCATATCCAGGCCTGGCCCAGGCTGGCAAGAATCCTGGCATGGGGACCCCTGTCAGGGTTGGGATGCTGTCTCAACTGACCTGGGTCCAGCCATCAGTTACAGGCCCTGCCCTCCCTGAGAGCACCAACTGGGACATGAGGAGGGCCTCAGCCTGACAGGTCCTGCCAGGTATTCCCAGGACTCAGAGCAGGGGCGGCCCTCTCTAGGTTCTGGGTGTTGGGATACACTCCCTGAATGTTGTTCCCAAGTCATGAGTCCCCGAGAGACCACCAAGGAGCCGATTCCGACACAAACACAGAAGGGTCATTTATTTCAAGGTCGAGCTTGGACCCGCAACCTTCACCGATGCAACGGGTCAGGAATGTGAGCCCCGAGCCCAGGGCAGACAAAGCTTTTATGCATTACAAGGTGCAGGAAGAAAGGAACTTGCACTTGGCTGCTGCTGATTGGATGATTTCAAGTAAGGGTGGCTTGTACATTCTTTATTGGTTGAGTCTGGCTGGTGCTAAGCTACCGCCTGATGTAACATGTAAGGTATGGTATCTTTAAGGGACAGGAGAGTTTGGACCTTGAGGTCATTGCTGGGGAACTGTCTGGGGTGAGGGTCACTGGAACAATGGGTGGTTTTTCCAGTAACTGGAACAAAGTTTTGTTAGAACTAGGTCGGGGCTGAGGCCTCCTTCTTAAGATGGCCTTTTTAAAATGGAGTTTCTCTTGCTCTCACATTCCCCCCTTCTCTTTTATCCAGAGTTACAGCTGTTGGCTGACCTCTCTTTTATATTTTATCTCCCTGTTTAGTCCCAAGAGATGGCTGGTTAGCCAAAGACGGGTAAGATTCCTCAAAGGAGGAACAACCTAAGACAGGCACAGTCACAAGGGACCTCAGGTGAGAAACGTGGGGGCCAACTGAGGTGAGGCATAGATCCTCACCCCCCCCAGATAAGAGAGACATTCCCTGTGACAGGTTGTGTCACAGGTCGAGCCCAGCTAAACATCTCTGTCATTTAAAAACTTTGGGCCCATGATTGAACCCAATGTTCAAGAGAACTTAATGTTTGACACAGTTTTGGTAGGGGGTGTCCTTGCATGTAGTTACATTGCTGTGACTGAAAGCATTCTGCCCCACCCTTTCTGGAGGCCCTCCCACCACTCCGACCACACTCACAGTCCCTGTCTCTTTCTCTCTACAGATAGAGACACTAGTTGCTACTAGGGAAAGGGGGCGACAACCACTCTGGCTGCTTCATGCTGAGAGAGGGCACAGTAAGGGGTGCAACTAGGTCTCTATCAATGGTTGGGAGGCCTTCAGAAGATGGGAATTTCCATCCTGGGTTCTATTGCTATCACTATTTGCAGTTTTGTGGCTTCTAGGTGAGACAGAATAAAGCATGTTATTAGGCTAAGTAACAACATCTGGAATTGGATTTTCTATTCTGGAAGGACAAACTTGACAAGGCAAAGAATGCATAGACTCAGTATAGATAAGGCTGCATTATTGAAACAATACTTTTCTATAAAATCACTCTTTTATTGCTAGTAACTAGATTAAGAAATTAACACTTGGCTTGATTATTTGCATAAGTGGAGCAAGAAGAGCAATTGGTTACGTAGGCTCTTTTAAATGTGCTTTGCTGGAACGTTTTATGAGGAACTTCAGATTGGACTTTTAAAGGCCTCTCAAGGTCCGAAAGCCAAGCCAGTCTTGCCGTCAGGTTTTGCCTGCAGTAAGTATCAGCCAAACGTTTATGTTTCGTTCACTGACAAGCGATGATGATTCCGATTCTGATACTGAAATCGGTATTATACCCTCTATAGTCCAGAGGCCTATATCTGGAACTCAGAGGCATCTGCCTGTCAAACTGGTACAGCAATGAAATACTGAAAAGATGAAATCCGGAGAAATAGAGAAAGTGCAACACCATTCAAACTCTCCAACTCCGTTTGATAGTCAGGACATCTCTGAAGTGCCAGAGACCTCTTTTGAAATGACATCCTCTAATGCCAGTAAGCCTGCCTCAGGAGGCAGTGCCCAGCAGCAGCCAACCACAGATAACCGTTCAAAATCTACACTTGGTCCTCAAAGAGGGTATGGATTTCAAGTGGTCTTCCACTTGCCAAAGGACAAGGTCAGACGGTCTAAAAGCAAACAGACCTCCACACAGGAAGGTAAAATACACACTGACTTCTCTTGGAGCCTTTCCAGTATTTCTAGTGGAAGCCCAGACCTATCAGAAGAAAACTGTTACTCTAGTATCGGAAACTTCAGAAGAAGATATGCCTCGTTCTTATAGAAGAACATGTCGTCCTCCACAAAAAAAAAGCCCTCTTTAACTGAATTTCCTTTTGACTCTACTTTGAAATCTGGTGACAATAAACACAATATTGGGTTTTTGGTGAGAGATGGCAGTTACCAGACACCTTCCAGTGAACAATCAACTCTGAGAAAGAAGTGATCAATCTGCAAGTGCACAGTGTGGTGCTGATAAACCTCAAAGGGATACCCAAAGTTTCAACGTGAGATCTTCAGTGAAGAGAAAAGCCAAGACACAGTCATATAGGGCAAAGAAACATTCCCTCGCCTCTTTTCTTCTACAAGAGGACAGTCTTCCTTTCAATTCAGACTGTGTAACTGATAACCTTTGACTCTTTCTCAGGATATAACAAACAATACAACCTAAAAAAGCCTAGCAAATGACTAAGACTTTGAAACAGTGAATTTCTGCCAGTTAAAACACAACTACAAAGAGAGAAGGACATTCATTCTTCAGAATCCATCCATTTCAATATAAAAGTATAAAAGTCTTACCATCATTGTTGAAATTAAGTTGCTACTGTTGATAAACCAATAAAGAAGAAAACCAAGAGAAGACCTGAAGTGTTTTGGTATGTAAATGAGTGAGTGAGTGACTGTGTGTTAAGAGAGGAGAACTAGTCAGCAATGCATCTCCCATTTTTTCCTTTTCTCTCTCCCTCCCCCACCTTACTTTCTCTGGGCTGTGGTGGTACTCAGTTTTTTTGTTTTCCTTTTTTTTATCCATGTGCCTCTTGTGTCTTTTTTGTTGTTGTTGAGTGAATAAACACCCATTTTAAGAGTGCACAACAGACTATTGTATACTCAGAGTTGTAATGCCATCACTACAGTCTTAGAATATTTTTGTCACCCTTAAAAGAAACTGTATACATTAGCAGTCACTTCTGCATTGCCCCACTTTCACCTTGTGGGGTGACAAAAACAGCTGTGGCTATAGTTGTTACCTAGTCCATCATCTCCTGGAGTGAAATTCCACTAGGGGTAGAAAATCATCTACCTTTGACTGATTTCCTTCCCAAAACATGGAGGGCCATCACATAATCTCAATATAATTTTGACTTTTACTCTTAAGTCATACATTCTTAGAACTTAAAGATTCTATTTATTTTTCTGTTGTACTAATAAGCTTTAGAATTTAGTATTCATATCTAGCTATTAGTTTTAATGTTTCACAGCTAGTTATCAACTTATTTTATATCCTACATTACTACAAGAGATTTAAAGCAAGTAATCAAAAAAATAAAAAACAGAAAAATAGAAAGTTTAGATATAATGGTTATGATGGTCAGAACCCAGGTGCTTTTTTGTTCTTCAATTTTTTTTTTAGTAAAAATATAGGATAAATAAGAAAAGGGAAAAGATGGAAAAGGGAAGTGTGGAAATAAATGTGGTATTTAGGAATAAGATCACCTTTCAGTGATAACAATGGCATTCCTAACCCTCAGAGAATGCTTATTCACTTTTTCTTTGCTTCTGTTTCTCCAAATCCTGGGTCAAATAAAAGCTAAAATATTAAGTATGACTCTTGGTTATTATTTCTTTCTGTTTACATTGGTGATTTAATGCATTATATGTTCTGCTTTACCTGAGGATTGTGGCCTCCAGGCACAGTGTAAATTATATTGAATACCAAGGGCTCGGGACACTCCTTGAATCACAGCTGCTTTAAATGCTGGGCCTAGAAGTGGCATTGGACTTTCTGGGACCACCAGGAAGGCATGGGAGAACAGCACTGCGTCCCACTCACAGCTTAAAGGCTGAGTAAAAATATTTGGTCATGGGTTTCTCAGATACGCCTCTCACAGTAGTTGACTGGGAGGAGGGAGGGCCAGGATTATGGAGGAGGACTGAATAGGCAGCTCATGTATCAAGCAAAAAAATTGGTGGTGTGGCCTCCTACTGTAGCTAGACTGTGGTGCTGGGTGTCAGACATAACTTAAGTGATACAATCAAACAGAACTACATACATACACACAAACCAATACAATTAAACTGGGAAAATCTCAGTAAGATCTGTGGACTGTTTCAAGGTCAATATCCTGGTTGTGATGTTTCACTATAGTTTTGCAAGATGGGTAAAGCACAAAAGGATCACTCCATGTTATTACCTACAGCTACATGTGTGTCTTAAATTGCCAGAAAATAAGACTTTAATTTCAAAAATAGCGACTACTGGCTTACATTAAGGATGTTGATGGATCTAGAATAAGCAGTGCTACTTGAAATATGCACTTTTTCAAACTCACCAGCATTGGGTGGGATGGAGTCAGATGTAGAGGCAGGCATCTGGGCCTATGGGCCACTGTCATTTCCCAGGACAGTTGGGTTATACATTGTGTGAGCGCTGTTTCCCATGCTGGTTCCTGCCTTTTCCGGCATTTCTATAAGTCTAATGTTTTCTTTATCTGCTGAAAAACAACAACTCTCAACACTGAATTCTATGCTGAGAAAGAATATCCTTCAGGAAAGAAGCAGAAATAGACATTCTGACATGAAGGAACATCGATGTTAAAATTGTCACTAGCAGATTTATCCTTAAAATATAGATAAAGGAAAACGTTCAAATGAAAGAAAGGGTATCATAAAAGACAGAGCCCTTGGAGCATCAGGAAGGAAGAAATAACAATGGGAAGATCAGAAATATGGATGGGGAGAAACTGGACCACCCACACATTGCTGTTGGGGATGTAAAAAGGTCCTGCATCTCTGGGAAATGGTTTGGCACTTTGTTATAAAGCTATACATGCAATTAGTATCCAAGCAGACATTTACACCCTTAGGCATTTATCTAACAGAAATCAAAATTTATGTTTACACAAAAACCTGTGCATGAAGGGTCATAGCAATTTCACTTGTAATGCTGAGAATTGGATTTGAAAATCCAAGTGTTCTTCAACAGTGACCCCATATACAAATGACAGTGCATCTATGCCATGGAATACTACACAGCAACAAAAAAGGAAATGTTCTGTAGCTAGGCTCTGGTGCTGGATATAAGACATATGTGGAGAGCCTCAGCTTCTAGAGAACATGGAGTGGGAAAGGTGCCCTTTGCCTTGGGGCTCCAGCCAGATGACTCAGTTGTTGTACAAGTCCTCTGTCACGTAGCATGTGCCCTTTGGAACATGCTGGCCGAGTCATGAGCCTTGTTAGGCAACTTCTCATTGTTATAAAAATACTTTTTATATCTGTTAAATCTTTATTCTATGTAGTTGTGCATAGTTCTATATGTGTTTAATCTTTATTCTATGTAATTGTGTGTAGTTGTGATTCCTTCCATACGCACCCTAGTTTCTTGTTAATGTATAAAATAAGCAGTTAAAATAAACTCGGGGTCGAAGACAGCTTGGAGCTTTGACCCTCCCAGGCACCTATTGTTGTGTCCATTCATCGTCACCCCTGGCTCGGGAACCCTGCTCGACTTCTCGGTCAGCTGGACTGGACGTGACATTTTGGCGCCCAAACAGGGACCTGAGACACGGGACACAGTGAAGGACACCGCTGGATGTAAGGGCTCGGCCTGAGACGAAGGCAGCAAAGGTATGCGGTGAATCAGTAGGGAGTTTATCATGGGGCAAGTAGAGAGTAGGGAAGTATACGTTCATGGTTTAAAACGCATGCTTGCCGCCCTAGGGGCTAAGGTTGGTAAGGAGCAATTAGAAAAATTTTTGACATTTGTGAAGACAGTATGCCCTTGGTTTCCCGAGGAAGGTACTGTGAGTATAGAGATGTGGAATAAGATAGGGGAGCAATTACAAGGTTTTTATTCTGAAAATGGACCTCAGAAAATGCCAGTAGAGACTTTTGGCATTTGGTCTTTAATCAGAGATTGTTTAGACTTAAGGCATGAAGGGATAAAAATAGAGGTTTTAAAACAGAAACTGCCCGATTCGCCGAAGATGGTGGAACCCCAAGTGGAAGGGGAAGTTAAATCTCCGACAGAGAGTAATTTGGCCATAAATAAAAATAATAGTCCTTCTACTGACAGCGATGAGGACTGCCTCGACCCTACCTCACAGGCAGAGTTAGAAGTAGCAGCCGCCTGATGTGAGAAGGATCAGGACCTCCCTCTCATAACTTTAGGAGAAAAACCCCCTAGATATGATTCTAATCCTTTGTTAAACTCCCTAAGTGATCAGGTTAAGCAGCTTCAGGGATTGATTAGACGAATGCAAACCACCAAATCTTCTGACCGTTTGCATTCATTAAGTAAGACCAGAACCTTAACCCCTGTACAGGTGGCTGGGTTAGATCCTCCCCCACCGAAATGGGAGCCGCCTTAAACAATTGGAGAATGGGCATATTGAGGAATCTACGTCTCCCTGGAATTCTCCTCTCTTTATAATTAAGAAAAAATCTGGAAAATGGCGTTTACTTCAAGACCTTATAAAGGTCAATGAAACAATGGAACTTATGGGAGCTCTGCAGCCTGGGCTCCCTCTTCCTTCAGCTATTCCTATGAATACTTATAAAATAGTACTTGATCTTAAAGATTGTTTTTATACTATCCCTTTACATCCTAAAGATTGTAAAAGATTTGCATTTAGTGTTCCTAGTGTTAATTTTAAAGAACCCATGAGACGTTATCACTGGTTGGTTCTTCCCCAAGGTATGGCCAATAGCCCCACCTTGTGTCAGAAGTTTGTTATCTCAGCTTTGAGCAAAGTGAGACAAAATTTTCCTAATGTCTATATAATACATTATATGGATGATATTTTATTGGCCAGCATAACTGAAGATGTTTTATTGAAATGTTATGTATCACTCCAGATAGAACTTACCAAAGCCGGCTTAGTAATAGCTCCTGAAAAAGTTCAACATGCTGTTCCATATGCATATTTAGGTTATAGGTTATTTGACCTTCATATAAAACCTCAAAAATTTGAGCTTAGAAAAGATCATTTACGTACCTTGAATGATTTTCAGAAACTGCTGGGAGATTTGAATTGGTTGCGCCCCTCTTTAAATATTACAACGGGAGAATTGAAAGATTTATTTGATATTTTGAATGGTGATCCCGATCCCACTTCTCATAGAGATCTTACACCTGCAGCTAGGACGTGCCTCACTAATATTGAAAAGGCTATACAAGCTCAGCAGTTACGCTTTATTGATTATCAACAGCCTTTTTCTGCCATCATTCTAGCCACTAAGCACACTCCTACTGCTGTATTGTGGCAAAGGGGCCCTTTAAAATGGATACATCTCCCAGTCTCTCCCAAGAGGAGTTTGACTCCTTTTCATGATCTTCTAGCCAGCCTGATACAAGAATGACGCTTGGAAGCTCATCGGTATTTTGGTTTGGATCCACATGTCATTATTTTACCATTTACTCAAGATCAGTTGATGGGGCTTTATTCCTTTTCTGATAATTTTGCCATTGCTTTATCAGATTTTACAGGTATTGTGGATAATCATTATCCTCCGGATAAATTGTTACAATTGGCTTTACGATATGAATTTGTATTTCCCAAGATTGTTATGCAAAACCCTGTACATGGAGCCCCTACTGTATTTACTGACGGCTCCAGTAATGGACTTTCTGTGTATGTTTCAGAACATCAATCCAAATCATGGCAAGTCCCGCCAGGGTCTGCACAAATTGTAGAACTTTATGCCGCTTTTCTTGTTTTTCAGGATTTTTCGGCTAGCCCTTTTAATCTTTATTTTGATAGCCGATATGTAGTGGAAGCATTGCAACACCTAGAAACTGTCCCCTATATTAAAACTGCTAACTCATCAGTAACATGGCTCTTTACTGCCATCCAAACTGAACTCCGTAACCGCTGCCATCCTTGTTATATTGGCCATATTAGAGCTCATTCTAATTTGCCTGGCCCTTTAGTTAAGGGAAATGCTTTTGCTGATGCTCGAACTCTATGTATTGGCCTAACTAAACTTCAGGAAGCTAAGCATTCTCATGAATTACACCACCAAAATGCACATAGCCTTAGATTACAATTTAATATCCCTAGAGAATCAGCTAGACAAATAGTGAAGGAGTGCACTACTTGCGTACAACATCTGCCAGTACTTCATCTTGGAGTTAATTCTCGAGGGATATGACCCAAAGAACTCTGGCAGATGGATGTCACACATATTTCTGAGTTTGGTAGATATAAGTATGTTCATCTTAGTATTGATGCTTATTCAGGTTATATTGTAGCTTCTCCTCAGACAGGTGAAAGTACCTCTCATGTTATTAAGCACTGCTTATTTATGTTTGCCCACGTCAGAGTCCCTTCTAAATTTAAAACTGATAATGGCTCTGGCTACACCAGCCGTAGATTCGCTGCCTTTTGTGCACAATTTAATATTACTCATATTACTGGCATTCCTTATAATCCCCAAGGTCAGGGCATTGTTGAACGTGCCCATGCTACATTGAAAACATATTATCATAAAATAAAGAAGGGGGAGTTATACCCCCTAACGCCACAGAATTATTTATCTCATGTACAATTTATTTTAAATTTTTTGCTTCTGGACAAAAACGGTAAGAATGCAGTGGACAGATATTGGCATGCCTTTACTCAAACAACATATGCTAAGGTTAAATGGAAGGACCCCCTAACAGGAATATGGTCTGGCCCAGACCCGGTACTCATATGGGGGTGAGGGCATGTTTGTGTTTTTCCACAGGATGCTGATGGACCACGTTGGTTACCTGAATGGCTGGTGCACAATGCAGATTTTGCTCTTTCTCCTTCTACTGCCCAAACCCAGCCTCGAGAATGAGACATACTGGGCTTACATACCAGACCCCCCATTTTTACATCCTGTTTCCTGGGAATCTCCAGAAGTTCCTGTGTTCGTTAATGATTCTGATGCTTTTGGATCACTGGCTTTTTCAGGTGATATTCCACATATGACTCCTTTTAATTACACAGGACAAGGGGTGGGAACCCCCATGTGCCTCAACAAGAATACAGAAGCTGTTGGTTGTATCCACCTCACCACATATACGTTAAGAGGAAAAAGCCATTTTGTGATTATTTGGAAGCCAGCCGAATACAACATTTTCAGAGATCCATCGAGTCACAAGGATCCCACTAAAGAATCTGGCCCTGGAGATTTTCCTACATGTGAAAAATCTACTGAAGATCCTAAGACACTGATCCCCTGGGAGCAGTGTAAAGGAAAGGTATCATGGCGGTATAATATCAATAATTCATCCGTTTATGTTTTAGACTGGTCAGGTGGACAAACCTCCCAACTCCCAAAACTTTCTATGGGACTTTGGTATACATCTGGAGGAGCTCTGCAAACACAATGGTGGAAAATTGGCGTGGCTATGGGACCTATAATTTTACTTAATTATACCCTCACAAATGTATATGTAGCAGCTTGTGTTCCTGTGCCTTATATTATGATAATTGGATCTATTTCTATTGCCTTCTCTGGTTCCCACTATAATGTTTCCTGTACAAATTGCTTTTTGAGCTCCTGCATGTATTATGTCCCTGATACTACATCTGTTCTTATTCTTAAGCAGCCCCCGTTTGTAATGCTTCTTGTATTACATCATGGATCATGGTATGTAGATAAAGGATTACAAGTATTGGAAGAAATGCAATTATTATTACAGCCAAAAAGAGTGATAGGCCTTATTATAGCAGGTATAGCCACTCTAATTGGCCTAATTACTTTCACCACTTTAGCCTCAGTAGCATTGACTCAAAAAGTACAGACTGCTACTTATGTTAATACTTTAACTCATAATGTCACCACAGCCTTTAGTACCCAGGAGATTATTGATAACAAAATTGAATGTAAGATTAATGCTTTATATGATACGGTGATGTATTTAGGAGAAGAAATTCAGGGATTAAAATTAAGGGGGAGCTTAGAGTGTCATGCCTTGTATAGAGAGATATGTGTAACTTGCAAAGAGTATAACAAAAACATCATATCCTGGGATATGGTTAAAAAACACCTGCAAGGCATTTGGCTCGCTAATAATGATTTTACTGATTTGTTGCACTTACATAAAGATATACTGGCACTTGCCAATGCTTGGCTTGATTTTGATCCTGTTAAATCTGCAAAGGAATTTGTAGATAGTCTGGCTGGACATATTTCACCATGGGGAATCGGGGCCTTTACCCATACTGACCCTTGGCATGGGGCTCATATTACTATGCTTACTGTTGTGTTTCCTCCCTTTTCTTTTTAAGATGGGGGCTCGAGCCCTTCTTACCTTAACATCAGACATCCATATGAATAAACTACATAACTACCCCCGAGAAAAGGGGTTGCAGGTATAAAGGGGCGGGATAGTCAAAGATGGGGAACTCTCTTTTGACATGTAGTCCACCTAAGACAGGGAGTTCGCCTATGCTGCGAACAATCCCCATGACGGGTAAGTCTACATGGAGAAAAAGGGAGCCTAAGACAGGCACCATCACCTCACCTGCTTTTTCAGTATAATAGAGAAGGGGGAGATGTGGAGAGCCTCAGCTTCTAGAGAACGTGGAGTGGGGAAGGTGCCCTTTGCCTTGGGGCTCCAGCCAGATGACTCAGTTGTTGTACAAGTCCTCTGTCACGTAGCATGTGCCCTTTGGAACATGCTGGCCGAGTCATGAGCCTTGTTAGGCAACTTCTCATTGTTATAAAAATACTTTTTATATCTGTTAAATCTTTATTCTATGTAGTTGTGCGTAGTTCTATATGTGTTTAATCTTTATTCTATGTAATTGTGCGTAGTTGTGATTCCTTCCATATGCACCCTAGTTTCTTGTTAATGTATAAAATAAGCAGTTAAAATAAACTCGGGGTCGAAGACAGCTTGGAGCTTTGACCCTCCCAGGCACCTATTGTTGTGTCCATTCATCCTCACCCCTGGCTTGGGAACCCTGCTCGACTTCTCGGTCAGCTGGACTGGACGCGACACACATACTCAAGTGATAAAATCAAACAGGACTAAACACATACACACAAACCAATACAATAAAGTGGGGAAACCTCAATAAAATCTGTGGATTGAATCAAGGCAAATAACCTGGTTGTGATGTTTTACTATACTTTTGAAAGATGGGTAAAGCACAAAAGGATCACTCTGTTACTACCTAGAGCTACATGTGTATCTTAAATTGCCACAAAATGAAAGTTTAATTCTAAAAAGAGCTATGACTGGCCTCCATTATGGATGTTATTGGATCTAGATTAAGCAGTACTACTTGAAATATGTACTATTTCAAATTCACCAGCATTGGGGGGGATGGAGTCAGCTGAAGAAGCAGGCATCTGGGCCCTTGGGTCGTGGTCCTTTGCCAATGCAGCTGCGTTATTATACATTTTCCAAACACTGTTTTCTACACTGTTTCTTGCATTTTGTGGCATTTTTATAAATATAACCTTTTCATGAACTGAAAAACAACAACTCTCAATTGTGAATTCTATGCTAAATAAGAATAGCCTTCAGGAAAGAAGCAGAAATAGACATTCTGACACAAGGGAAAATCACTTTTAAAATCGTCCCTAGCAGATTTTCCCTTAAATAAAATGGCTAAAGGAAAATGTTCAGACACAAAGGATATAATGAAAGAAGGCATCTTAGAGCATCAGGAGATAAGAAATAACAATGGGAAGATCAGAAATACTGATGGGGAGAAATGATCACCCACACATTGCTGTTGGGAATATTAAATAGTACAGCCTCTCTGGAAAACTGTTTGGCAGTTTCTTATAAAGCTAAACATGAAATTAGCATCCATGCAGACATTTGCACCCTTGGGCATTTATCTAACAGAAATCAAAACTTATGTTTACCCAAAAACTGGTGCATGAAGGTTCATAGCAATTTTACTTATGATACTGAGACCTGGAAAACATTCAGTTGTTCATCAACAGTGACCAATGTACAAATGGTGTTGCATCTATGCCATGGAATACTACTGAGCGATAAAAAAGGAAATGTTCTGTAGCTAGACTCTGCTGCTGGGCATCAGACATACTCAAGTGATAAAATCAAATGGAAGTAAACACTTATACACAAACCAATACAGTTAAATTGGGGAAACCTCAATTAAGATCTGTGGATTGTATCAAGGCAAATAACCTGGTTGTGATGTTTTACTATAGTTTTGTAAGATGGGTAAAGCACAAAAGGATCACTCTGTGTTGTTACTTACAGCTACATGTGTGTCTTAATTTGGTGCAAAATGAACGTTAATTTTAAAAAGAGCTACCACTGGCTTACATTAAGGATGTTGCTGGATCTAGATTAGGCAGTACTACTTGAAATATGTACTATTTCAAACTCAGCAGCATTGGGTGGGATGGAGTCAGCTGAAGAAGCAGGCATCTGGGCCCCTGGGCCACTGTAACATGCCAGTACAATTGCATTATACACTGTCTGAGAGCTGTTTTCCATGCTGGTTCCTGCATTTTCCGATATTTCTATAAGCGTAATTTTTTCAGATGCTGAAAAACAACAGCTCTCAACGGTGAATTCTATACTGAAGAAAAATATCCTTCAGGAAAGAAGGGGAAATAAGGACATTCTGACACAAGGAAAAGTCATTTTTTTTAATTGTTCCCAGCAGAATTATCCTTAGAAAAATAGCTAAAGGAAAGTGTTCAGACAGAAAAGATATCACAAAAGAAGGAATCTTGGAGCATCAGGAAAGAAGAAATAACAATGAAAATATGACAAATACGGATGGGGAGAAACTGGACCACCTATACATTGCTGTTGGGAATGTAAAATGTTCCTGCCTCTCTGGAAAACTATTTGGAAATTTCGTACAAAAGCTCAACATGCTATTAACCATAAAATTTAGCAGCTGCAGTCTTGGCACTCATGACAACTAGAAATGAAACATATTTATATAAAAACAGTGCATAAATGTTCACAGCATCTTTACTTGTAATATCTAGAAACTTGGAAAGAAAATACAAATGTCTATCAATGTATGAATTGTTTTAAAAAAAACTGCTGCATATCTGTACCACAGAAAACTCATCATCAGTAGAAAGGAACTGAGCAATGAAAACTTACATTTACACAAAAACATGTACATGAATATTTATCGCTGCTTTACACTTAGGCAAATAGTGAAAGAAAAAAACAATAACAGATGTCTTTGAACAGGTGACCAGTTAAACAAAATGTAGTATGTCTACTGTATGGGATACTACACAGCAACAACATTAATAAACTACTGGTATGCACAACAAACTGGATAATCTCCAGGGAATTAAGCTGAGAAGAAGCTAATCCCAAAAGATTACCTAGTGTATGATTCCACTTATATAACCATATGAAGAGACAAAAATTATAAAAATGGAGATCAGTGGTGGCCAGATGTTTGGGATGGGTTTTAGGGGAAGGGAAGATGGGTTTTTGGAAAAGGGCAATATCAAGGGATTCTCAAGTGATAGAAATGATCTCTTCCTTAACTGTGGTGATGGACATGCAAACCTATTCATGTGATCAAGTTGCATAGAGCTAAATGCACACACAAATGCATATGCACACCTATACATACCCAGATACAAGTAAAACTTGAGGATATCTCCATTAACATCTACAGATTGTATCAATGCCAATATCCAGATTGTGACACTGTACTTTAGCTTTGCAAGATGTTATCATTGGGGAAAACAGGTAAAGCAAAAACAGGATATCTCTGTATTGTCTCCTTAAACTGCATGTAAGTCTTAAATTACATAAAAATAAAAAGTTCAAAGAAGAGCTGCAACTGGCTTGTATTAAAAGTATGTTGATGGCTCTAGATTAAACAGTGCTATCTGTAATACTCAGCATTTCAAACTCACCAAAATTGGGTGGACGACTGGAAGGTGAAGAATCATATCTTGGCCACTGATATTTCCCAGTAAAGCTGGGTAATACACTCTATGGGGCCTGTTTTCCACACTGGTTTCTGTGTTTTCTATGAGCAGCAATATTTCACTTACTGAAAGAAAATAATTCACAGCCATGAATTCTATATGAAGTGAAACTATCCTCCAGGAAAAAGGTGAATGAAAGACGGTCTCAAGCAACAGAAAACTGAAAAAAATCTGTCCCTGGCAGAGTTACCCACAAGGAAAGGCTAAAGGAAAATCTTTGAAAGAAAGGTTACTATAAAAGAATGAAACTTGGAGCATCAGAAAGAAAGAAAAAAAATGGGAAGAACAGAAATACGGATGGGGAGAAACTGTACCACCCACACACTGCTGTTGGGAATGTAAAACGGGACAGCCTCTCTGGTAAACTGGCAATTTCTTACAAAACTAAACATGCTATTACCATAAAATTCAACAACTACACTCTCGGCATTCATGACAGAGAAGTAAAAATATATATTTACACAAAAACCAGCACATGGTTGTTCATAGCAGCTTTCCTAAAACCCAAAACTGGAAAAAAAACAAAACTAATGTCCTTCAGTGGGTGAACGGTTAAAAACAACTATTACATATTGAAACCGTGGAAAAAGATTCAGAAATCAAAAGGGAAGGAAGTACTGATACATGCAACAACATGGATGAATCCTCAGGGAATTTTGCTAAGAGAGAACAAAACAATCCTCAAAGATTACGTACCATAAGATTCGCTTTATATAACACTCTTGAAGTGACAAAATTATGGACACCAGTGTTTGCCAGGGTTTAGGGAACAGTCAGTGGGGAACGAAAGGGTGACCTGAGAGAGGCAAATGTGGTTATGAAAGGGGAAGATGAGGCATCTTTATGGTGATGGAAATATTCTGTATCTTGACGGTGGTAGTGGATATCAAACCGCCTCTTGTGATAAAATTATAGGTAAGTATAAACACAAACTACTACACGTAAAACTGGGGGCATCTCGATAACATCTGTGTACTGTATCAAGTCAATATCCTGGTTGTGATATTTTACTATAGTTTTGCATGATGTTATCTTGGGAGAAAAAGGGTAAAGTATAAAAGGGATCTCTTCATATTATTTCTTACAAATACATATGAATTTAAAATTATTTCAAAATAAAAAGTTTAATTTTAAAACAATGAGCTACTACTAGCTTGCATTAAGGATGGTAATACATCTAGATTCAATAGTGGTCCTTGTAATACATTTATCATCTGGAAATCACTAAAATTGGGTTGGAGACAGACAGGTGAAGATGAAGAACATTGGCCACTGACACCTCCTGATAAAATTGGGTCATTTATTGTCTTAGTTTTGTTTTCCAAGCTGGTTTCTGCTATTTCTGGCATATCTACAGGAAGAACATTTTTCAGGTACTTAAGAAAAGAACCCCCAACCGTTAATTCTATACATAGCAAAACTATCCTCCACTAATGTATTGGAAATAAAGACATTCTCACATGAAGAAAAACTAAAAGGACTTGTCCCTTGCAGATTTACCCTTAAGAAAAGAGTAAAAGAAAATCTTCAAATAGACATGCATGATGAAAGAATGTATCTTTCAGTGTGAAGAAGAAATAAAGAACAATGGAAAGAGAAGAAATATGCATGCAGAGAAAGTGGATCACATATTTTAATCATATTATGGGTGGAAAGTAAAATGGTACAGCCTCCTGTAAAGAAAATGTTAGCAGTTTCTTATAGAACTAAACATGAGATAACTGTATGACCCAGAATTGCCCTTTCAGGCATTCACCTCAAAGTAATATAAACTTATGTTTATACAAAAACCAGTACATGATGGTTCAGAGGCCTTAAGTCATAATAGCCAAAAACTGGGGATATCCCAGATGTCGTTCAATGGGTGTGCAGTTAAACGGCTGTACATCCACACCATGGAATAGTACTCAACAATAAAAAGGAAGGAACTATTGATATATGCAAGAACTGGTATGTATCTCCAGGTAACTACGTTTAGTAAAAAAAAAAGCCATACACAAAAGGTTATATAGTATTTTATCCCATTTAAATAACAATATTCAAGTGACAGGATGACAGCAAGGGAACTGTATTCACTGCTTGCCAGGGGTTAGAAGGGGGCAGGATGGGAAGGAAGCATGACCAGAGGAAGGTGGTTGTGTTTATAACATGGCAATGTGAAGGTCCTTGTGACAATGACAGAAGTGTTCTCTATCACAATTGTAGTGCTGGACAAATACAGCAACTCAGGGAATAAACTGCATGGAACTAAATACAAGCACGCATGCATGCACAAATGTGCATTTAATCCATGTCAGTGTCTGGTTGTGATATTTTACTATAGTTTTACAAGATGTTATCACTGGGGAAAATGTGTAAAGCATAAACTGTATCTCTGAGTAATTTCTTATGACCATGCATGAATCTAAAGTCATCTTAAAATAAAAAGCTTAAAAAAGCTACCAGTAGCTTGCATCAAGGATATTTGTGAATCCAAAATAAATAGTGGTACTTGTAATATGCATCACTGCAAAGTCGTCAACATTGGGAAGGGTGAAGACAGATGAAGAGGCAGCATCTTGGCTACAGTCAATCCCCAGGACAGGTGAGTAATATATGGACTCAGTGTTGTGTTCAAGGCATGCTTCTGCTTGTTATGGCATTTCTTTAAGTAACAAGTTTTCAAGGGCTGTGATACAAGAACTGTCATCGATAAATTCTATACTGGGTGAAACTATCCTTCCAGAAAGAAAGGAAAATAAAGACACTGTGACACAAAGGAAAACGAAGGATTCTGCCCCAGCAGACTTACTCTTTCTGAAAGCTTTAAGGAAAATCTTCTATCAGAGAGGATATGATGAAAGATGGCCTCAGAAGGAAGAAAGAACAATGGGAAGAGCAGACATATGGATGTGGAGAAACCAGACCACTAATACATAGCATGCAGAATGGCACAGCTGCACTGGAAAACAGGTCGTTTCTCATAAAATTAAACATGGAATTAACAGAGAACCAACAATTGCACTCTTGGGTATTCATATCAGAGAAATGAAAACTTCTGTTTACACAAAAACCTGTGCATGAATATTCATAGCAGCCTTACTCCTAACAGCCAAAAACTGGAAAACAACCACCAACACAAACTTGCTTTCATCTCCAGGGACTTTATAGAGTGGAAAAGGCTGATATCAAAAGGTCATATACCATACAGAGTCAACTACGTAACAACTTTGAAGTGACTAAGTTGTAGAGACAGAGACTAGATCGGTGGTTGCCAATAGTTAAGGACAGGGAAAGGGGGAGGGAGGCCACCAGAGGGTGAGGGGTGTGGCTGTACAAGGGCAACACAAGTAATTCTTCGGGTGTTGGAAATGTTCTATACCTTGACATTGTGGTGGAGATACAAACGTTCTCACATGATAAAACTGCATAGAACTAAACGCACTGACACACAAACACAAACTGGGGGCAACTGAATAGGATCCATGGATTATAGCAATGCCAATATCCTGGGCATGATATTGTCCTATGGTTTTACAAGATGTTACCATTGGTGGAAATTGCATACATGGTATCACTCTGCCTTATTTCTTAACAACTACACATGAATCTACAATTATCTTGATATAAAGCTTTTAATTTAAAAAGTTGCAATCGGTGGTTTGCATTAAGGATTCTTTTTAATGTAGGTTAAAGGAACTTATTTATAATACGTGTCTCAGCAAATTCACCAAACCTGGGTGGGATGCAGACAGGTGAGGAGGCTGAGTCTGGGCACAAGTTGTAATTGCCCAGGTCAGCAGGATAGTTTACCTCCTCAGGGGCGATTCCCATACCAGGTGCTCCTTGATGCAGCAGTACTAGAGGCATGACCTCAGCAGCCCCCTCATTATTTTCAGCACCTCCACTGGAATGGGAGAATAGGACACCATGATGACAAAATAGGTTGCCATTGTGTAGTGACTGCATGGAGACAACCTCAGAAAATAACGTCCTCTTGCAGAGGTCTATCTAGTGGCTGCATTTCAGGGGACGTAGCAAGTGTTTTGGGTGTTCCTCCTGGGTGCTTCGTGGCCGGGATTTCCTGCACGTCCACCGGAGCAGCTGTGCTACCATCTCCCTGCCCAGGGTGAGAGGACACAATGGGTTAAGATTTTTTCTTTGGTTCTTCGACTTTAATTTCTCCATGAGGAATATAATCAAAACTTTTAGCATAAACTCAGATGAGCTCTAAAATGACACATACCCATTCAAAGTGGCTACGTAAAAAGGAGATTTAAAAAGTTGATAAAAGCAATGAATATCAATTTTCCTTGGAACATCATTTTCCACAGTTAAGAATAAATGCTGGATTTTTATTATATGACATTTCTCTTCAACCCTATATTGATAGAAATTTACACATTACAGTTACAAACAAAAATATTCAATATATTAATATCTCAATCCTAAACTTCAACATTCTTCCAAAAGAGATTTGGTGACCCATCTGTTGCTAAAGCACACATCAGCCTTATTAATCCTACAGAATTATTAGCTCTCTCTCAACTCTAACTCCATGGAATCTTTAAAAATGAAAAAGGTTTATCAAAGTAATAAAAATGTTTTAGTAACACTTACACATCTGGGCAGCAATGATTTTGGCAAAGAATTCTCAATGTCTGGAACCATTCCACAAAGGAGGCACTGACAGGTGTTTTGAATCAGTTCTGGCAAACCCTATTAAAATAAAGAAATATTTCAGTAGGTCCTATTTCATAAGAAAAGGAACATTTAAGAAAATACTAATAAGCCAAGTTTTGATTCCTAGAAACAAAGAAAGCTCTCAAGCCATCGGTTTCCTATTGGATGCCCAGTTGTGGGTGATACAGAGCCCAGCGGACTGAGATAAGCCCACTGCCTACTCAGTTCCTCCACATCCCATGGGCATTTTAAGAAGCGTTAACATTGGAAATTAGTCAGGCCCCAATTCCTGTAAGTCACCACATTTATGAGAAGTCATTTTACACCAAGGACAGTGCACTTTAGGAAAGAAAGTTTCAAATTTGCCAAAAGGCCAGAGAGGCTCTTTGCATATAAGGACGGTAGGAGCTAACAGGCAGTGAGTGGGCCACTCTGGAAAGAATGGTGGGGCCAAATATAAGAGATGTGACTGTTGGCCTCAAATGATTTTAAGATCATACACTCTCACTTCCGGGAAGATGGCGGTGTGAGCAGGGCGGCAGAAATCTCCTCCCAAAACTATATAAATATATGAAAATACAGCAAATACAACTATTCCTAAAAGAGAGACCAGAGCACACAGGAAAGTGCACAGCGTGCAGCCACACCTGGGAGGACTCAGGACCCCACGATGGGGGTAAGATATGGAGCCATGACCCGCCGGCACCCAAACACACCCAGCCCAGCGTGCCGGCGGGAGGAGAGGATTCAGAGCCGGGAAGGAGTGAAAGAGCAGGACCGTGAAATAACCAGCCCCGGTGATCTGCGCCAGGAGAGCTGACACACACATCACAGTGCATCGAACATTGGAGAAGCAGAATGTGCAGGTTCTGAGCCAGGAATGCACTGGGACCATCCAGCCAGCACCCCGGGACAAGAGAAAAGTGCACGCCATTTTTAGGGGTCTCGGATAGGCGGGGAGCCCAGCAAGGGAACACCATCGCCCCAGTGGGCTCAGCCCCACAGGCTGGAAGTCCTGGGGAACTTCGGTCCCCTTTGCTGGTGATGGAGAGAAGGGAGCAGACACGCTGGAACTTTATGCAGAAAACAATAGCTTCTCATTCATTCCCCCCTGGGAAAATGTGGCACAGCCATGACTGTGGATTAGTGGAGCAACAGAGACACCTTCAGCACATGTAGAGAAACCACTCCATGTGGGCTTTTTTTATTTTGATCGTTTGTTTTATTTCTTGCCTTTTTTCTTTTTCACTTTCCTTTTTCTTTTTCTTTCTTCTTCCCTTTTCTTTCTCTTCCTTCTTTTTTTTTTTCTTGCTTGTTTTTGTGGTTTTTTTCTTAAGCCTTATAGAGCTCAGCTGACATATGTGGCACCAACCAGCGACCACTCCTATCAGTATCACAAGACAGAAGAACATGATACAGACAAAAATCAACAAGACCCAGACAATCTCTAAGAAGGAACCTGCAGGGATGGAAATGCAGAATCTTCCTGAAAAAGAATTGAGAATAAAACTCATAACCATGCTGATGGATCTACAGAGAAATATGCAAGAGCTAAGGGAGTAAGTGAGGGAAGTCAGGAAAGACAATGCAGAAATGAGACAAGCCATCAATGGGCTTAGCAGCAGAATGAACGAGATGCAAGAGACTGTTAATGCAATAGATATCAG
Source organism: Smutsia gigantea (assembly GCA_032199065.1). Classification (NCBI taxonomy): domain Eukaryota; kingdom Metazoa; phylum Chordata; class Mammalia; order Pholidota; family Manidae; genus Smutsia; species Smutsia gigantea. The sequence goes on along the minus strand of JAVSCE010015111.1, from coordinate 48,750 downwards.
AGAACAGGAACACAGAGAAGCTGAGGCAGAGAGAGATAAAAGGATCTCTAGTAATGAGAATATTAAGAGAACTGTGTGATTAATCTAAGTGGAACAATATTCGCATTATAGGAGTACCAGAGGAATAAGAGAGAGAAAAAGGGATAGAAAGTGTCTTTGAATGAATAATTGCTGAAAACTTACCCATGCTGGGGAAGGAAATAGTCTCACAGTCCATGGAAGCCCACAGATCTCCTCACACAAGGGAACCCAGGAAGACAACCCCACGACACATAATAATTAAAATGGCAAAGATCAAAGAAAAGGACAGAGTATTAAAGGCAGCTAGAGAAAGAAAAAAGATCACCTTCAAAGCAAAACCCATCAGACTAACATCAGACTTGTCAACAGAAACCTTAAAGGCCAGAAGAGAATGGCATGATATATTTAATGCAATGAAACAGAAGGGCCTCAAACCAAGAATACTGTATCCAGCACGATTATCATGTAAATATGATGGAGGGATTAAGGAATTTCGAGAAAAGCAAAATCTGAGAGAATTTTCCTTCCATAAACCACCTCTACAGGACATCTTAAAGGAACTGCTCTAGAAGGAAGCACTCCAAAGGCTAAAAAGCTGTCACCAGAGAAAATAAAATCATAGCAAAGAAAGCAGACCATCCAAACACTAACTAAAGGCAAAGAATAAAACACCTAGTATATAAAGATTGGAGGAGGAAGAATAAGAAGGGAGAGAAATAAAGAAACATCAGACTGTGTTTACAATAACTTAACAAGAAAGTTAAGTTAGATTGTTAGATACATACGAAGCAAACCCTGAACCTTTGCTAACCACGAATCTAAAGCCAGCAATGGCAATAAGTACATGTCTCTCAATAATCACCCTAAATGTAAATGGACTAAATGTACCAATCAAAAGACAGAGTAACAGAATGGATAAAAAAGCAAGACCCATCTATATGCTGCCTACAAGAAACTCACCTTAAACGCAAAGATATCCCCAGATTAAAATTGAATGGATGGAAAAAGATATTTCATCAAACAACAAGTAGAAAAAAGCAGGTGTTGCAGTACTTGTATCAGAGAAAATAGACTTCAAAACGAAGAAAGTAGCAAGAGATAAAGGACATTTAATAATGATAAAGGGGTCAGTCCAACAAGAGGATATAACCATTCTAAATATATATGCACCCAACACACGAGTGCCGGCATATGTGAAACAAATACTAACAGAATTAAAGGAGGAAAAAAGACAGCAATGCATTCATTTTAAAGGACTTCAACACACCACTCACTCCAAAGGCAGATCAACCAGACAGAAAATAAGTAAAGACACAGAGGCACTGAACAAGACACTAGAAGAGATGGACCTAACAGACATCCACATAACTCTACACTCAAAAGCAACAGGATACACCTTCTTCTCAATTGCACATGGAACATTTTCCAGAATACACCACGTACTAGGTAACAAAAAGAACCTCAGTAAAATTGAAAATATTGAAATTCTACCAACCAACTTCTCAGATCATAAATGTATTAAATTAGAATAAAACTTTAGAAATAAAACAAAAAGGCTCACAAATACATGGAGAATTAACAACATTTTCCTAATTAAACAATGGGTCAATGACCAAATCAAAACAGAAATCAAGGAATATATGGAGACAAATGACAACAACAGAAAGCCACAGCTTCTGTGGAATGCAGCAAGGGCAGTTCTAAGAGGAAAGTATATTGCAATCCAGGCTTATCTAAAGAAAGAAGAACATTCCCAAATGAATAGTCTAAAGACACAATTACTGAAATTGGAAAAAGAAGAACAAATGAGACCCAAAGTCACCAGAAGGAGGCATATAACAAAGATCAGAGAAGAAATTAATAAATTGAGAAGAACAAAACAATAGAAAAAATCAAGAAAACAAGAGCTGGTTCTTTGAAAAAATAAACAAAATAGATAAACTGCTAGCCAGACTCATTAAGAAAAAAAGAGAATCTACACACATAAACAGAATCAGAAATGAGAAAGGAAAAATCGTGACAGACCCCACAGAAATACAAAGAATAAAAGAGAATATTATGAGAATCTAAATGCTAAATAGCTGGAAAAGATAGAAGAAACGGACAACTTCTAGAAAAATACAACCTTCCAAGACTGACCAAGCAAGAAACAGAAAAACTAAACAGACCAATCAACAGCAACGAAATTGAATTGGTAATTAAAAAACTACCCAAGAACAAAACCCCTTGACCAGATGGATTCACCTCTGAATTCTAACAGACATATAGAGAGAAATAACACGCATTCTCCTTAAAGTTGTCCACAAAATAGAAGAGGAGGGAATACTTCCAAACTCATTCTACAAAGCCAGCATCACTCTAATACCAAAACCACACAAAGACCTCACCAAAAAAGGAAATTATAGACCAATATCCCTGATGAACGTAGATGCAAAAATACTCAACAAAACATTAACAAACAGAATTCAAAAATACATCAAGAGGATCATATAGCATTATCAAGTGGGATTCATGCCAGGGATGCAAGGATGGTACAACATTCGAAAATCCATCAACATCATCCACCACATCCACAAAAAGAAGAGCAAAAACCACATGATCATCTCCATAGATGCTGAAAAAGCATTTGATCAAATTCAACATCCATTCATGATTAAAATTCTCAACAAAATGGGTATAGATGGCAAGTACCTCAACATCATAAAGACCATATATGACAAACCAACAGCTAACATCATACTTAACAGCGAAAAGCTGAAAACTTTTCATCTAAGATTGGGAACAAGACAGGGATGCCCACTCTGTACACTGTTATTCAACATACTATTGGAAGTCCTAGCCACAGCAATCAGACAAAACAAAGACATAGAAGGCATCTACTTTGGTAAAGAAGAAGTTCAATAGTCACTATTTGCAGATGACATGATACTGTACATAAAAAAGCCTAAAGACTCCAGTTCAAAACTACTAGAATTAGTATCTGAATTCAGCAAATTTGCAGGATACAAAATTACCACACAGAAATCTGTTGCTTTTCTATACACTAATGATAAACTAACAGAAAGAGAAATTAGGAAAACAATTCCATTCACAAGTGCATTAAAAAGAATAAAATACCTAGGAATAAACCTAATGAAGGAAGTGAAAGACCAGTACTCTAAAAACTACAAGACACTCCTTAGAGAAATTAAAGAGGACACTAACAAATGGAAATGCATCCCATGCTCTTGGCTAGGAAGAATAAATATTGTCAAAATGGCTATACCACCTAAAGCAATCTACAGATTCAATGCAATACCTATCAAAATACAACCAGCTTTCTTCAATGAACTGGAACAAATAATTCTAAAATTCAACTGGTGCCTCAAAAGACCCCGAATAGCCAAAGCAATCCTGAGAAGGAGGAATAAAACAGGGGGAATTATGCTCCCTGACTTGAAGCTCTTCTACAAAGCCACAGTAATCAAGTCAGTTTGGTATTGGCACAAAAACAGACCCACATTTCAGTGGAATAGAACAGAAAATCCAAACATGAACCCAAGCACATACAGTCAATTAATATTTGATATGGGAGCCTTGGATATACATTGGGGAGTTGACAGCCTCATTAACAGCTGGTGTTGGAAAACTCTATGGACAGTTACATGTAAGAGAATGAAACTGGACTACTGTCTAACCCCATACACAAAGGTAAACTCAAGGTAGATCAAAGACCTGAATGCAAGTCATGATACCATAAAACATCTGAAAAAAATATAGGCAAAAATCTCTTGGACATAAACATGAGTGACTTCTTCATGACCAAATCTCTGCGGGCAAGGGAACCAAAAGCAAAAATGAACAACTGGGACTAAATGAAGCCAAAAAGCTTCTGTACAGCAAAGGACACCATCAGTAGAACAAAAAGACTTCCTACAGTATTGGAGCATATATTCATAAATGATGTATCCGATAAGGGGTTGACATCCATAATATATAAAGAACTCATGCACCTGAACAAACAAAAAGCAAATAGTCCAATTAAGAAATGGGCAGAGCATATGAATAAACACATCTCCAAAGAAGAATTTCAGAGGTCCAACAGGCACATGAAAAGATGCTCCTCATTGCTAATCAGGGAAATGCAAATTAAAACCACAATGAGATAACACCTCACAACAGTCAGGATGGTCAATATCCAAAAGACAAACAACAAATGTTGGCGAGGATGTGGAGAAAAGGGAACCCTCCTTCACTGCTGGTGGAAATGAAAACTAGCTCAACCATTGTGGAAAGCAGTACGAAGGTTCCTCAAAAGACTCAAAATAGTAATACCATTTGACCCAGGAATTCCACTCCTCGGAATGTACCCTAAGAATTCAGCAGCCCAGTTTGAAAAAGACAGATGCAATCGATGTTTATCGCAGCACTATTTACAATAGCCAAGAAATGGAAGCAGCCTAAGTGTCCTTCAGTAGATGAATGGATAAAGAAGAAGTGGTACGTATACACATTGTAATATTATACAGCCATAAGATGAAAACAAATCCTACCATTTGGAACAACATGGATGAAGCTAGAGGGTATTATGCTCAGTGAAATAATCCAAGCCAAAAAAGACAAGTACCAAATGATTTCACTCATATGTGAAGTTTAAGAACTGAGAAAAAAACTGAAGGAACTAAACAGCAGCAGACTCACAGAACCCAAGAACAGACTGATAATTACCAAAGGGAAAGGGACTAGGGAGGATGGGTGGGAAGGCAGGGACAAGGGGGAAAAAGGGGCATTACGATTACCAGACGTAATGTTAGGGGGGCACGGGGAGGGCTGTACAACCCAGAGCAGACAAGTAGTGACTCTATAGCATCTCACTATGCTGATGGACAGTGACTGTAATGGGGTTGGTAGGGGGGACTTGATGAAAGGGGTAGTGTAATCACCATAATATTACTCATTTAGTTGTAGATTAATGATATCAAAAAAACATTCAAAAAAAGATCATACACTCAACAGTGAGCCTTAAAAAACCTGTGAGTACACATTGCCCTTATGCCAACAACTATGGGACTTCCAAAACCTGACAGTTCTTGAAATACACAGAAATTTCATTGTGGCAAAAACATACACTTAAATAAGAGGTCAGAACCATTTCCTCATTTCTTCTTTCTTTCATTCAAATAAACATTTATGGAAGGCCTACCACCCAACAGAACTACTTGCTAGGTGCTGGGAGTGCAAACATAAAGAACAAAAAGAAAAACAACAGGCTCCTGCCCAAAGGAACTCTCCTTTTAGCTGGAGAGACAATGTCAGTAGAGACAGTGATTAGCAGGAGTCTGGAGCTATCGTTCTCAAGTGTGGTCCATGGACGAGGAGTGTAAACATCACCTACTACCTTGTTGGCAATGCAAACTCTTCCACCAGCCCTACTGAATAGGGACCTCTGAGAGGGGACCACAGTGTGTGGTCTCACGAACCCTCCAGGTGATTCTGATGCCTGTGCAGGTGTGAGGCCCACTGGCCTGGAACACTAGGCACATAGTGCAGGCTCTACACGAACACAGTTATGTTCAACTACTAGAGTTGGGCCCCTAGGAGCTGTGTGGCCCTGGGGAAGTTACTTAACTTCTCTGTGCCTCAATTTCCATGAGAATAGGTTGGGGATGAAAATTTATCTCAGAGTTTTCCTGAGGACAATCCAAGGTACTATAGTATTCTGTTAAGTATTCTAGCATAGCAACAGCACCACATGGTGACTGGTCCAGCAGCACACAGTCACCTACTGCGTCTCCTATGGCCACAACCCAGGTGCGCACAGGAGAGCATGACCTACCCAGGCCGGTGTCATGGCAGGTTTTCAGAGGAGATGCCTGTGCAGAGAATTGCCGGCTGTGAAGGTGTTCCCTAGGTAAAGATGGGTCGAAGGCATATGGGGCAGAAGGCACAGCATGATCAAAAATACTCAGACAGCACAGGAAGTCGGACATTCAGAGAGTGAACATAAGTGATGTTCAAAGAGCTGTGTTATTTTATAAAGGCAAGGAGAGAGAAAGGATGACAGCCAGGGGGATGGGAGGCCAAAAAGGGCCACTGTTCTTAAGCGCAGAGGAACGTGATGAGTGGCAGAGGTGGAGGGGAGAGGGGAGAGGGGTGACGGGTGAAGGGAGGTGTGTCAGCACAGGGAAAGAGTGTCAGAGGCAGAAACCAGTGGAGGTGTGTACCCTAGAGAGGGAGACCCTGGGAGAAGGGGTCCCACAGGAAGGAGGTGGCTGCCTGGAGAGGAATCTGGACTTGCCAGGGATTTCTGCTCCCCGCCCTCCACTTTCTCCATGAAATAAGAGGCAAGGATGGGGGCCTGGAGCTGGAGCAGAAGGAGAGATCCTGACTAGAGCATGGCCTATGGTCATCACCACCCGCCCCCTCAGATTCCCAGCCTGAACCAGGCAGGGGGATTCCTGACTGGGAGGCGGGGCACGGCCAGAAAAAGTCCAGATGCCAGTGCTTCACCAGGGATCTGGTCCCCTAAGGCACGGAGTGAGGAAAGGAGAGAGCCAGCACCTAGCAGAGCCAGACAGGATCCCTCGTGGCCCACCATGGGGCTGCAACATGGGCCCAAAGGCATTTCTCGTCTTGCAGGCTCTCCAACCACCTCGTCCTGCATGATGGCTCCGAAGGCCCCGCAGGGCAGTTGTCCTCCCTGAAGTGGAATAGAAGTGAGTGCTTCTGTCCCACAGGCTGGGGATAGCCCTGCTGGAAATGAGAGCCCCCAACACCCTACACAAACCTGCTCCATGCTCTGGATCTCCCCCTCTCCTAGAGGCCTGGCTATATCCTCTTTACACACAGCACTTCTGTTCTCAGTAATAACAATGATAAACACTCACATAAATATTTCTTACTTCTCAAAGTATGTTAGCCCATTTTACTCAAAAAACTTGGTATGATAAGGAAATTTTTTTTTAAATAAACTTTCATTACCTCTACAGTCTACAACTCACCAAGCCTTGGATAATTACACACTTCCACCAGACTCTATCAACATTCTAATTTTTACAAAATCCCCTCAAAACTATGCAAGATGTACTCATTAAAAACCACTGGTGGCCTGCCATTTTGTTTCAGTTGAGATGTCATGGCATGCACTTAGGCTCTTACTAAATTTCATCCAAATCAATTTCTTTAAAGAACATACTAGAGACATTAAATATTGAACAATCTAAGTGAAAAAGACTTCACTGCCTTTCATGGGTGCTGGGTTTTTTTAAGTTAACAAAACAAATTAGTTTTTCAAGTTTTTCATGGAATAATCTGTTTGAAATAGATTTTTTAAAAAATCTTTCACAATGCAGTGATAATCATTCAGAGCTCATACAGTAAAGTTTCTATCAATTGTACCATGACATTAAATGAGGTAAATAAAATTTTAGCTCATATTTTTGAAAAACTACATTTAAGAGACAGAACGTTGGTAACTCACAACAGTGTTGAAGTTCTGTAAGTTGGTTTGTTGATTTTCATTGCAGAAGATCAGATGCATTGCACTCCTATTATTTTCAAAAACAGCATCAATGCTTAATATCACTAGAGTCAAATTAGGCACTAGAAAAAGTAACGTCATATATTTATCTCTTATAGTAATTTTTCGTTTTCACCTGCATGCCAAAAGGATTTCAGAAGCCTTATAAAGCAGAGCCAAAGTAGACCCAAAGCCCACATTCATGTGAGAATGGAAAATTTAAGTGCTGATCAAAAAGGCGGGTGAGGAGAGAAGTTATCATGCAAGAACCGAGGTTTATGAAAAGCTACTGAATATCAGTATGAAGACATAATTCATAATATATATGAGCACAGATACAAAAACAAACATTTGGGGGCATGCATGGATCAGTAAACATATGGTTACTTCCTTGCTGTGTCCCCTGCGAGGGTCTGACATCAATGACACAAGACTACCCATGACCACACCTAGAATCTAGATCTTGGCTTCTAAATACTATTCTCCAGTAAAATGAAGCAGGGCTTCCTGGAAAGAAGTGAATGACAGGGCTGGGCAGGGAAAGTAGAAATGAGCCCAAAACTTCTTGTGACATCAAAAGTAAGGAAGTTCTCAAAAGAAAGTGGAAACAGGTCAAAAGGCACAGGAGCCAACTAGAAGGAGTACCCTCCCAACAGCCAAAGATGGAAAATTGGATCAATAAAAAAATGATAATACTGGATGATAACTCATTTAATACATAAATGCCAATGAGTCCATACTGATACAAAACACACAACTGAATAAATAAATAAATGGAGGAGAAAGAACAGCTCTTCCTTACCAATGAATCCCAATTAATATATTTGAAAGAATGAGCAAATAGTCACCACTAGGCAAACACCACCGTACCCAGTACTGCAGGTAAAATCCAGGAGCTAACTAACTCAGCGGGCAAGATATTGAGGAGAAGCAGGAGGTTAGCACGGTCTCAAAGCACCCTCCCACCCAAGATGCTTACTAGTTACAAAGGGAAAAACAGTAACTTTACAATGGAAAAATCCAGAAGGCACCACGTGAAGCAACTGGTCCATGTTAACATCACCAGTAACAAGATATATGGACCCCATGTACTCCTGATACGATGCAATGAGAAGAAGGCAGTATCATCTGTGAGGTATTCTTGCAAAAAATGCAAGACTCAGCCTATTCAAGAGGAAATATCATAGGTACCAACACTGAGAGACATTCCACAAAATAGCTGATCAGTACACTCATCAAAAATGTCAAGGTCAGGAAAGACAGGGAAAGAATGACAACTGCCAGACTGGAAGAAAATGAGACAACTAAATTCAGTGTGGGCTACTGGATCGGATTCTGGAGCAGGAGAAGCACCTCGGGGAGGATGGCTGGTAAATGCCTACAAGGCACTCAGTTTAGCTAATAGTACTGTACCAGTGTTAATATCCTGGTTTTGAAAACTGTACCATGCTGCTACAATTACCATGACTTTATGCTATGCAGGTAAGTTAACATTAAGGGAAGTTGCAGGAACTCTGCAAATCTAAAAGTATTTCACAAATCAGAAGAGCTACCAAAACATGCTAAAAAACTGCTGTGAATTTCCTATTAGATAAGGAAAAGAGGGAAATAAAATGGTTAAGTGTTCATTGTCTGTTAACTGGTCACTGTTAAGGAAGCAGACACATGCATGAGAAATATTTCCTTGAGTTCAGGAGTTCACAGTAAACTCCACATTATATAAAGACTGAAAAAGAATTTAAATTATTTTATGATAAGTGTGAATATGTTTGGCAATTAGAAATGAATATTATGTAAATATTCACTCTAATATACATTCATTAATGACACTTCCACCTGCTTCATAATCGGGTATTCATGTTCTTGTCTAGGGAAGATTTAGTAATAAACCAAAAGGAAATATGAAAGAAAGAACAGAAGGAAAAGTTCAGGACTTCAATTTCGCTTTCAGGAAGCACCAAAAGCCAGAAGGAACCTCTACCCACTGCAAATACTACAACATGAAAAGATACACTTGCAGAACTGATAAGATACACTTGCAGAACTGATTTCTCAGTAACCCAACTATACCGAGGACACCATTTTCCACCAAGCTTACCCCCTATGTTCTTCAGGCTAGAAAGACTACTCTTCCAATAATCTGACTGCTTTAAAAGCAAATATTCCAAACCATGAACAAAGAACTAAATGTTAGATGGCTTTGGCTATCAAATAATCCAACAGTGACACTCTGTGGACAAAATAGAAAACACTTAAGCACCTATTTTTCTTAATAAATCTCTAAAACAGGCAAAAAATCCTTCTTTGGAAAGAAACAGGGCGTAAATAAGTAAAGAGACAGCAAATAACCATTACATTTCATTATAATAACTCTATTCTAAGGATGAAATATGGACTACAAGAATATTTTAATTTAAACATGCCAAGTGGTTATCAATGTGTTTATTCTTAAAATTATCTGAATTGGCCCTGCATTACAAACTTATTAGACAGCAGAAGTTGTATGGAATTAAAATATAGATTAGTACTTCTAAAAATACTCTTGCCATGTTATCCTGCTTTATGCATTTCAAAGTGCCTTCACCTATGTATGGCAGACACCATGACTCTTTGGTACACAGTTAACATTTTCTCCAAGGACTAAAAATTGGGACTGACAAGTTAAGAGTGCCTGTACCACTTAGGGGGATTACTAGCCTTACATAAATAAATAAATACATTTTCTCTTTGGCCAAATTGTATACAGTTTAATCATCTACTTTATTCACCCTGAGAGGAAGAAGCATAGCAAAATATGACAGAAATATTAAACAGTACAACCACTTCAGAAAATTGCTTGGCAGTTTCTTGTAAACACTCATCTACCCCATGATTCACTATTTCCACTCCTAAGTACGTACCCAAATTAAATATAAACTCACATTCACAAAGAGATTTCCATAATAATGTTCATAGTTACTTCACTCATAATAGCGAAAAACTGCAAAGAACCCCAATGTCGTTTGAAAAGAGTATGGATAAACAAATATGGGTGCTCAAGTGGTGGAATATTGCTCAGCAATAAACAGGAATGAATACCACTACAACCAGATCATCTCCAAAACATCATTCTGAAGACAAAGAGAATGTGACACAAAAGAGTACACACTGTACAATTCTATTTCTATGAAGTCCTAGAACAGGCAAAGCTAATCTCCAATGGAAAAAACAACAGGAAGGTATTTCACCAAGTTTCTGGAGTATGGTGACTTACTGGAAAAAGACGTGAGGGAACTTTCTCGGATGATGGAAAGGTTCTTTATCTTGCTATGGCGCTAGGTATACATGTTTGTCAAAACATTGAATTGTACACTTAAGATCTGTGCATTTCACTGCATGAAATTTAACTCGATTTGGAAACAAAGTAAGCAGAATGAAAAAAACAGATTTTTCACTTTAATATACAAACCATATTAATTCTCCCCTGGAAGGTATGATTGTCATTTTTTGGGCACAGGGACTGACTCCACATCCTATGAGCTGGAGCGGTATCTTTTGAACCTTCCAGGAAAGCTCACTTGTGAAATTCCATGGTCACCTTGGCTTGGCAAAACTTCTACTCCTGAAAAGCAGCACAGAAGAAAGTCGGTTCACACACACCTACTCCTTTAATAATATGGATATGTTCTCAGAATGCCAGCTCAAATTGAATTGGAGTCCTGGCTGAATTTTAGGGAGTAACAGAACAAGAAATTTTCCACTAGTGATTTAGTATAAATCTTTAAAAGTTGGAGGGCTACACTGCCCATGCCTAGGAATAAGAATCAAGGTCAAACACAATTCCTTATTGCGAAGTGAATCCTTCACATCTTAAAGGCTACAGAGCAAAATGCAGGGACAAGCAGAATGAGAGAACAGGCTTTCTGAATGTTTTTGTAAAGGAGCCTAAAAAGGCTTTTAACTGAGGGAGGCGGCAAGCTTCGCAAAGTGAGTCTGAGTCTATTCTGATCTGGGCCCCCAGTGCAGGGCGGACTGGGCAGGGCACTAAGGGCGCTGTGCCCTTCCATGCCAGGTGAGAGCTGCTGAGATGATCTGTAAGGTCATTTCAGCTCTAAGGTTATGACTGCTCCTGCAGTGAAATGTGACATTTCCTAAACAAACAAATGTGTCTGAAATATGAGCCTCCAAATATTCTGGAATTACGTAGGCTCAGTTATGATGCTGAGTCTTTCTCTGCCACTAGAAAAAAATATAGAGTGCAATGTTACCACATTGTGTCTTGTAATAGACATTTGAACTCTGGAACCACAGTACTGGGAGGGGCAGGTGTTAGTGAGAAGCAGAATGAAGGGATTCAAGTTTGATCCCCCTTTTCGCCTTTATTCCTGTAGTGGAGATACTAATGAACAAAAGCTCAGAAGAGAGAAGCAAAAGGAGATATATATTTCAAGTTAGATAAATGCAGACCAATATTACAGAAACAAATCAATTATAAAATACCTCCAATTTGAGCTGCAACTCCAAATTTTTTAACTGGGTTTTTTCTGATTATAAAACTCCTGCAAGCAATGAATAATTAAACTGTGGTGTTTTCATACAAAGGAAGACTACAGAGCAATGGGAATGAACCAATTATTGCTACACAACCAGGATGAGTCTCACAACCATAACGTTGAGTGAAAGCCAGATACAAAAGAAAGGATTTAGCAAAGCTCCTAAAAACCTTGGAATTGTCCAAGCAGTGAGCGTGATTAACCTGTCTTCTGGTATGTTAAGCTCACTTTTGGAATGCCCCTAGATCACCTAAGAATGGGGGAAGGTCACCCAAGGAACCCAGCCTGTGATTAAAGAGTTGGAACATTCAGTTCCACCCCCCTGACCTCCAGAGAGGGGAGAGGGGCAGGAGGCAGAATGGCTCACCAATGGCTAGTGAGTTAGTCAATCCTGCCTGTGTAATGAAAGTGCCATAAAGACCCCAAAGGCAGTGGATCAGAGAGCTTGTGGGTTGATGAACACGTAAGTATTGGGGCAGAGTGGTATGCCTGGAGACTGTATGGAAGTGCTGGGCACTTTCCCAAGCCTTGCTGAAGCATCTCTCCATCTGGCTGTTCCTGACTGGTACCGTTTTATAACAAACCAGTGCTCCAGTAAGTAAAACGTTTCTGAGTTCTGAGCTGCTCTAGCAGATTAATCGAACCCAAGGAGGTTGTGTGAACCTCTGATTTATAGCTCTTCTGTCAGAAGCACACAGCTGGGGAGTGGGACTGGCATCTGAAAGGGTGGGGAGGGGGTGGTGCAGGTGACAGTCTTGTAGGACTGAAGCCTCAACCTGTAGGATATGACACTATCTACCAGTAGTGTCTGAATTCAGTTGAATTCTCGTCCACTCCTAGTGCCAGAGAACTGTTTGCTGTGGTCTGGGAAGCGCCCCTCCACCAAACACACTCATAGGAATTGGATCCAGGAACCCAGAACAGATCTGATCAACTGACCTAAAGATCAAAAACAGGCATAAGAGATCACTGGTGGGAGATGTCAGGATTGTACTACCTTGCAAGACAAGTAGGGACTGGAAAGGAGCTGAAGGCTGATTCTGGGGAGCTTATAACCTGGTTCTTGGTGCTGGTGCTAGTGATATGTGTGTGTTAATTTGAAAATTACTTAAGCTGCATATTTATGATTTATGCATATGTTTTTATGTGACAGATCTTTATAAAAAGTCTACCTAGAAAACTTAAGCTCTCTATAAAAAATTCAGAATCTAAATTAAGTAATCCATCACCAATAAATATCATAACCTTTATTTCCTTCTCTTTCTTGCTCCATGTATATTTTACATAGCTTGAATCACACTGTGCATGTATTCTGAGCAATTTTGTGTGTCATTTGAAATTTTTTAAAAAATGTCTCCAACTTAAAAAATTATTAAGCTGACATACAATAATTTATATGCCTGTGTAATCTTCCATTGTGTGGATGTCCATAGGTCATGTTCTCTGTTTTCTGTTGTGGGACATTTATATGGCTTCCAATTTTGCACTTGTTTGCTTTAATGATGTGTGCACATCCAAATGTAAATATTTATGTATATTCCTGAGTAGTTCCTTCTGATGGACATCTAGAAGAATCACTAGATTAAAGGCTATGAACATTTCAGGGGCTCCTGATAGGTGCGGCCAACGTGTCCAAAAAGGCTTATTAATTTTCATTCATGGAGAACTGCGATGCAGTGGGTTTTTTCCATTATTACTAAAGTGAGATACAATGTAAAAATTGCTAATTTGACAGATGGAAGTTTAACGTTTATATCCCATTTTAATTTGCATTTCTCTTGTTACTAATGCAGCTGAATATTTTTCAGATGTTTTCTATCCACTAAGATTTCTTGTTCTGTGATTTGTTATTTTTCATGTCCTCTGCTCTTGGCCTGATTGGGATTTCAGTGTTTCCTGTTTGATTTGTATGAGGCATTGCCATCTTAAGAATCATAAACCTGGAAAATGTTTATTTTCAGCAACTAACTTTTCTCAGGTGGTGATGTGATTTTGGAGTCTGATATTTTTGAGATAAGAAGGGGCTCTTTGTTTTACTTCATCAAATTCGTCAATATTTTCATGATTTCTTGAACTGTTTTTATACTTAATCTTTAACTACATTGGAAAAATGCTCAAGTATCTTTTAGTTTTCTGTATGTCCACTTATTAGATATTCAACCCTTTAAACCACCTTGAAACTATTTAAGTGTGTGATGTAAGGTGAAATCCAGCAGGCTTTTTGCTTCAATGGTTAAGCATTTGTGCCAGCATGATTTCCTATCCATATTTCTCATATTCATATCCTGTTAACACTAAATTCTTCATTGTTTATGAGCTTCCTACTGTGTTACATCTGACTCCCTACTTCAGAACTAGTACTATTTTAACAATTGTACTTTGAAAATATCTACTGTTTGATATGGCAGTTTACCATCTCTTCCTTAAACAGGTTTTCCCAAGTTTTTTTAAGTTATACTAGAGGGTTTTTTTTCATCCAGGAACAGTTTGTGTTTCTTGAATACTTATTCAAGGCTTATTTTATGACCCTCAGTAAGTTTTTGCTTTCCTTTCATACAGTTTCTGCTATTTTTTTCCACACATTCTTTAGAATTTTGATTAGTTATTTGTAGCCATTATCAGTTGGGGTTTTTTTCCTTCTATTTTCTGATTGTTTGATGGTGATAACATGAGGAAGCAATTTGTTCTTACAATTTAAAAAATTGTTTATCTGAACTGACTCAAGAAAAGTAGAAAATATCAGACCTGTAATAGGTAGAGATGGAATCAGTCATCACATACCTCCCGGCAAAGAAAAGGCCTGGACCAGAGGGCTTCATTGGTGGCTTCTCCAACACATTTAAATAAGAAATAACACCAGTCTTTCTCAAACTCTTCCAAAGAATTGAAAAAGAGAGAACACTCCTAACTCATTCTGGAAGGCCAGAATTACCCTGATGCTAAAGCAAGATAAAGACATTACAAGAAAAGAAACCCAATATCCCTTATGAATACAGATGTAAAAATCCTCAACAAAATATTAGCAGATGTAATCCAACAGCAAATTAAAAGCATCGTTCACCATGCCCAAGAGGGATTTATCCCAGGTATAAAAGGGTGGCCCAACATAAGAAAATCAATCACTGTGACACATCACATCAATAAAAAAGGGAAAAAACATGATCATCTCAATTAATGCAGAAAAGGCATTTGACAAAACACAATACCATGTCATCAGAAAGAGTCTTAGGAAAACTAAGAACAGAAGGAAACTTCCACAGCCACATAAAGGGTGTTTATGAAAACCCACCCCTAGCATTATACTCAATGGTGAACGACTGAATGATCTCCTGCTAAGATTAGGAACACTTTCAACACTGCTATCAACCATGTACTAAAATTTCTAACCAGAGCTGTTAGGGTATTTAATGCTATAAGAGGTACACTTACATATGGTGAAAATGATAAATACATGTTATGTATGTTTTACCACCACACAATAGAAATTAACTGGCCACATTTTCTGAAATCTCCTATTCTGAATTTTCCCTTCAGTTAGATAGATTAAAGGGATCAGACTATAAGTACTGTTCTGCAACCTCCTTTTATCACTAAATGTGTATTGGTCTTTCCAGACTAGTACCTTTAGGTATACTGCAATCATGTCCACAGCTTCTTAGTTTCCTATCAGGCAGACAGGCCATGATTTATTTAGCCAGTCCCTGATTCATGGAAATTCAAGTTACTTCTGAAGTTTTGCTCTGGCAAAGAACACTGCTGAACAGTCTCGCACTTGTGTGAGTTGTTCCACAGGAAAAAGTCCAAGGAGTAGAAATGATAGGTCAGAGGGTATCCAGATTTGAAAATTCTCCTCTAGTTCCTTCCCACTAAGCAGGGCTGTTGGAGTCAGCCCGATGTTCTGCAACACACTGAGGAAGGGTCCTGCTGGTCCTGCATATAGTTTTAAAAGTGTAACAGAAACCAAGTGGTATCAAATGACTTTCTGGCAAAGATCAGGGGTCAGCAGACTATGGCCTGAGGACCAAATCCATCCTGCTACCTGTTTTTATAACAGCCTATGAGCTAAGAATGGTTTGATTTCATTTTTTACTTTTTAAATGATTACAAAACAAAAACAAAAGAGGAATACTTATTGAAGTGATCTCATCATAAGAAATTCAAATTTCAGCATCCAGAAAGTTTTACTGAAACACAGCTACACTGACCCGTTTACATATCAGCTGCTTTTGTGCTTCAGCAGCAGAGCTGAGTAGCTGTGACAGGACCCTCATGGCTGCAAAGCCTAAAATTTACCATCTGGCCTCTTACAGAAAATGTTTGCCCATCTCCAATCTGGTAATAACATTTCAATGTTTTGAAGAGTAGAAAGCCCAATTCTCTAAGCAAAAGGCAAAGAACAAATTGTCATCTAGCTACTGAAGAAATTCGAAGGGACTGATGTCTCTTGGCTCTGTGTGTAAGTGAGGAGTGAATGGCCTCCTATTTCCCTTCTTACAGTGGTTGAGAAGCAACCATTGGAAGGAGAAGTATACCTATAGCAATCCCGGTTTTAGGACTCTACGTTCCATGGATGCTTTTGTAGGTGCTGAAATAACTGATGCGGTGTTTTTTTTTGTTTCAAGTTCCAATTGTCTATTGTTGCTATATTGAGAAGGGACTGCCTTTGGCGTATTAACCTTGTATCCTACAATCTTATTGTAAGTGCTTATTAGTCTCAGGAATTTTTTATTGATTCTTTAGCTCTTCTGTTCCATGGACTCTTGACCCAAGCTGTTTTTCCCATAAGTTCAGTTTTTGCTTTGCCACCAAATAGTTATAATTTTTGTTGCCAGGTGTTAATTTTTCAGAGACAGAAAATCTATTTTCCCCCATGCTCTTACATATTTTTATATTTGCCCCTCCATATTTTACATTCAGCCACCCATATACCAAAAATGGAAAAGGAGACATGGTAAAGCTTAAATAAAGGGAAAATGCAAGCCCAAGGGAACACTGTGATATTACTATGAAGCTTGGCCCTCTGATAATAACTAGTTAAGGTAAGGTTCTAGTGATACATAAGCAATTTTGGGGAAATGGGGACCATGGAGCAAAATTTCACCCAGGAGGAAATTTAACAAGCTTACCATGTGGCATTTGGGATAGCTGCTGATGGTTATCACCCCTGCCTTGAAAATTTAGTTGATTGGTCGACATGCTGTCCATGGAAAATACATTCTCAGTAAGCTCTGGGTCAGAATCTTCTATTATCACAACATCAGAGCTGTCATCGTGGTCACCACCCTGAGAGTTGTCCTCATTGTCACTACTGTCATCTCCAATACTTATAATGTCACAATCTAAGAATCAGATAAGAGAAAACCTAGATACCCCCTTAAAAACACAGTTTCTAGAGGAAACCACCTTATAAAGTCATGGAGTGTTTAAAAACCATTTCAGCTGAAAAAATTGCATCCCATATTTTATATCTCGAACCCTGTAAGATAGCAAAGAAATCAATTGCTTAGTATGAACCTTCAGGTATATATGTGTTTATATATATAGAAACACATATAATACTACTTCTAGTACTTCCAATTTTATAGAGCAATAAGTTTCTTTTCATTTAAGAAACATGAACACCTACTATGGCCCATGCTACTATGTGTTCAATGATATGCTTTTAACTTCTAAATGATGGGACTCATGTTACATAGCCACACTTTCTAGTGACCACTAATTTCCGAACTTGTTCTCTAAAACTTGACATTAGCCTTTATGATCAAAAAATACAGAAATAAAGTACCACAGTAAATGTTATGAAACAAATCCAAACTGAATCAGAAAATATGAAATAGGTGGAGACAAACTAGATGTGAAATATCAACTCCATTAACCATTTTAATGAATATAAATATAGCACATTAGGCAAAATGCTTGATGTATAAATGGGCTTTCTTATTTCTTAAAGTTGGCCTAAAAATAACATGTTTAAGCTGGAAGTATTAAGTCACAAATCACATTTACATTGCATCTTAAATTGGATTCAATACATTTATTTGAAATAGACCAAAGCATTAAAATAAAGCAATTAGCTAGTGTGAGGGGGTAGGTATGCTGGTGTGAAAATGGTACTAAGTTAGGAATTACATGACATAGGTTCCAATTCAGGCTCTGTATCCATCCAGACGTGTGACCTTTCAACCAGATATGTCTATTCTTTCACCTCTGTTTTGTCATCCATAGAATGTAGGGCAGGGCTTGGAGAGGGCTGTGAACTCTACTTAACAGTCTTCACAGAAAAAAATAGAACCTTAGCAAATACCTAATTATCCAAACAAAAGGGAATCAGTTAAATGAATTACAGTATTTTCATGTGATGGAGTGGTATATAGTTAATAAAAGTACATTCTCAAGGAACACTAGCTGATGTTAGACATGCTAGTGAAATAATGTTAAAGGTGGGACGAGATTCAAAACAGAAAAATGCAGTATAATCCTAATTTTGAGAGTGCAAGGAAACATACCAGTGGCTCTAAATTGCTATCTCTGGTGGCAAAATTATCATGATGGACTTCTCTGTATTTATATAATTAATTCTCTACAATAAACTTTAGACTTTATAATCAGAAGAAAATAACAAAAGTAATTGAAATATTATTGTTAAGATGAGCTTTCATATATCAACAGATTTTTCAGAGTAGAGCTAGGAGAGTCATTGAGAACTCTACCATGCATTCTGGGTAAATTTATAAAGTCCAATGAATTCCTTTAGTTACATACATAACCTTCATAAGCTATTTCTAAAAGACAACATTTAGAACCTTTTTGAAGATTATGTTCCCAAGGAGTAAGGAACTAAGTTTTGTGAAGAATGTACCAGATAAAGCATAGTTCACCATGGTGAGGGCTGTTTCACCTGATGGCTACTGCAAGGAAGACACAGCAAAACAGGGCCGATTACTACAGCCAGACCACTCTGGGGCTTTTTCAGCAAAAGTGTGTCAATACTCTAAACAATCACTTTTGAAATCTGTCAGGACTCTCAAAAAGCAGCCCTTCCATGGTTTGTATCAAACTTCAGACTATAAAGTTGTCCAGAAAAGGGGATAATGCTGTCAAGACTGCCATTGCTCTGCTTTATAAAGCACTGTGCAGAAAAGTTGCTTGTAAAATCACTATTTGTAAACATTAAACCAGCTTACCACTTCATGTTACAAAACCACTAGAGCACTTCAAATTCGGGGAGAGCCAGGTAGAGGAGGGAAGGAGGCAATCCCCAATGGACTAAGTTAGAGCTTTTTCTATAGAACACCTGGCTCAACTGCACAGCGAGCAGGAATGACCCTGGGGTACACAGGGAAGGTCTCCCCTGGATTACAGGAGTCCTCATATTTTATGGTATTCTCTGGCTCCTGCATCTACCTTCTGGAAGAAAAGAACAGGCTCTATACTGGAGGACTTCTCCACACCTACATCTTCATTTTCCTTCTCGTTTACATATTTACAATAAAACAGAGGCTGCACTTGCTGTTGCTGCTCAAATACGATCACCATCAAAACCTCAAAATAAATGTCTCAGTCTCAAAAGATGACATAAACCATCAAGTAGGTGGTTTGTCAATTTTTTAAACTCAAAACTCTACATAAAGTCTGAGCATCTTTTTCCTTCCTGGATCCCTACTTCCTCCAACAGGTAAAGAGAAAGGATAAAGGACTGACATATCTCAGAATGTCAGCACCAGGTACTTAGCAACTGGCCAAATCCAAAAGTTCACCGTGCGGCACGGGCCTTCCAGGAGAAGTGACCACCACCATAAACCGCCCCACCACAACACCACTAAACTTTGAAGCTGCAAAGTGCAGAACCGCCCTTCCAGCAGAGCAAATCCTCTCCTCCCAGGAGCCCCAGTCCTAGGCCAAACTGCCTTACTGCCCTAAGGGCTGTGCTCAGGTGCGCGCACATGAGGCCTTAAAAAGCTCAACGATAAAGTTCAGCTGTGAAGACCAATTCTGGAACCAGAGCTTGGCACACCACCCTCTGAAAGGCAAGGGGGAATGGATGGCGGTGAATATACAAGAATGTTTTACGCCTGCTAGAGGACCTGGAAAAAAAATGGCTCTCGTACCAGAAACAAAGCCGCATTCCAGGCACAAGCGCCGCAAGCCCAGAGTCACCTTTAGTCCCTGCACCACCAGGAACCGCTGGTCTGCCGTGAGCCGTAAAGTAACCCCTAGCCGCAGGATTACCTAAAGCCCCTAGGAGCTCCACAAGCTCCGAAAACGCCATGAGCCATGGGAATGCCATGCCCAGGCACCATCTTGAACTCCCAGAAACACAAAGCTCGGAACCATCTTGAGGCCACGAGAATGCCATAAGCCCGGGCCCAGCTCAGGAGCCTGGGCCCACCTTGAGGAAACAGGAATGCCACAAGCCCCAGGACCGCCTCAAGTGTACGGGAAAGCCACAAGCCCGGGTCTACCTCAGGCACCGAGGAACGCCATGAGGCGTGGGAATGCCACGAGCCTGGGTCCGCCTCAGGTGCTCGGGAATACCACGAGCCCCAGGCACTCCATGAGCCCGAATCTACCTCAGGCGTATGGGAACACTACGAGCTCCGTTAATGCCAAGAGCCCGGGCCCATCTCGCGTGCACGGAAACACCTTGAGCACACGGGAAAACCACGAGCGCCGGAACCTCTTCGGGGGCCCCTGAACATCATGAGTCCCAGGACTGCGATGAGATCGGGTTCTCCTCAGGCACCCGGGATCGCCATGAGCACCTCAGGCACCTGGGCACGCAAGAGCCCTGGAAAAGCCACGAGCCTCGGCCCACCTCAGGCAACCAGAAATGCCACGAGCGCCCGGGAATGCCCTAAGCCACGGGATGACCTTGTCCCCGGGAGCACTATGAGCTTTGGCACCACCTCAAAAACCTGGGACACTATGAACCTGGGGGCCACCCAGTTTTCTGAGGCTTCATGAACCCCACAGACACCTCCCGCTGTGGGACACCCCAGACCCTGGGCTAGAATCTGCCCACAATACTGCAATTCCACACGGCCCAGATCACGCTTCTGGACGCACCCTGGCCAATAACCAGGCAATCCCAGTCACCGCACGGCCCTCTAGGAGGGCTTGGTGCGAACCCCGTCAGAGCTTTCCTCAGGCTGATGAGGGAAGAGGCAGAAACAAGTGCAGGAGCATAGGGAAGGGTCCCTAACCCTGCTCCTCAGACATTGTGAGTCAGCGAGTCGCGCTCTGAGCTCCTCAGGATCTCAGCCAGCTTGGTATCTGGACTGCGACTGTGCACACGAAATAACCACAGCCGACTGCGGTGCCAAAGGGAAGCCGCGCAAAAGTCACCACTTAAAACGACTTTGCACCTGCGCAGTGTCGAAAGGTATGCGCATGCGATTGGAGGGGGGAGCGCAGGGGCGACGCCAACTGTGCCTCCTTTCCTCTTTCACTTTCTGTCTGTATGTACGTATTTTGAACTGTCGTTAAAAAAAAAAGTGAAACGGTTACCACCAGTGTAGTTCCTCCCTTCACAAAATGCTCTCCACGCATAATGCATCATAGAAAAAGTGTAAAATGTACGAGATTTGAATTCAGACTTAAGTTTTCTGGGTTATGCATTCACATCCAATGCCAGCTTTGGGGACAAATCTGAAAATAATCCAACTTTTAAAAGGTGCACCAATAAGGCTGACTAAATCCATACCCTGCTGCCCTTCCACTGCACTGCTCTCTGCTCGCTTTTCTTTTTTTCCAAACACCATGTGCTTCATAATAGCTAGGATTTACCAAGTTCTCACTACAACAACACAGCCACTTAACATATCTGAATTTATGTGGCCTTCGACATTTTAAGAGGTATTATTGTCCTATTTTAAAGATGAGAAAACTGAAGCTGTTTCATTAACTTGCTCAAAGCCACAAGAATGTCAGCAGAGTAATGACTTGAATGTGCTTATCAGCCCCCCACAGCTCACACTCACATCCCTATGTTACTTTACCTTCTGCTCAATTGCTTCTGGAAATTTTCACATCCTTCAAAGCCTCTTCCAATATAACATCTGTTCTAATAATACCTACACCAAGACACTTTCCTATAGCCCCCTGGTAACAATGAGTATCTCCTCTACGATTCCTCCAGGTTACTTTCAGTTTTAGTACTTAAATCAGTTCGCCTGACATTAGGAATTTCTGTTAATACACCTCTCTCCTAAGTTCCTGGAGAGCAACACCACAACTTAGTTATATTAAATGGCACTTCCATCACAAGGGTTGAAGAATTAAGTGCTATAAAATATAAGGCCCCCAGAACAGTGCTTGAAATTTGGTTCCATTTCAGTGTCCGTTATACAGTGACTATTGGCATTGCCCATCTGCTCATTCTGGCAGAAGGATGAGTTTTCCTCACTTGTAAGAAGGAAAGGTACGTCTTTTAGGTAGAAGTGCAGTCTTTCAGCTATTGTATGGGAGTGTAAAGTGTGCTGGAGGGTGCAGAGGAAAGCTGAGTAGCAGAATGCACGCACTATTGGCTTTAAATTCAACCTTGTTGCCTGCTCTGTGAAAATGGATATGGGCTCCTTAAATGTTGCTCCCTTTCCTGGTAGCACAGTTTCACCTTTTTTCAGTAGGAGGTGCTGGGAGAGATGCTAGAAGGAACAAGTGTGCTTCCTGGTTCCCGTTTTCATTTAGGCGGGCTGATGCATTGTGCAGTGCTCTTTTTTCCTCTCTGTCTCTCTCTCTCTCTCTCTCTCACACACACACACACACACACACACACACGCACACACGCATGCATGCACACCCTACAAGGCATATTTACAGCAGGTTCCACAGGGCAGGTGTCTAGCAGTTTCCAGAGGGTGAATTTATACCAAGTTCCCCCAGTGCAGCACTGCAGTAACTTGTCTCATTCAGTGAGTCGTAGTGGGGCCCTCTTGGGTGCACTATGACCCCTGGAAGTAGGAGCTGTTCCTTATAGCACTTAGTCCTATATTCTTTAGAGTTTTATTTCTTACTAGCCAATTCCTCATTACTCCAATCCTCTGTTATACTTAATACTTCTTTTTATCAAACTTTCTCTATTCAAATGATGTACAATTTTTCTCTTCATCTTGTAACCAGACTGATTCACTCACCCTTTCTGGGTTTCCATCCAGCACAGTACTCAGGCGGTACACAGTGCCCATTCCAAGAATGTAACTGAACACCTGACACCCCTTTAGTTTCACTGCTACTTAGTCCTCTCCATCCATTCACTTGACACCACCCCCCACTCCATGGAGGGCCACAATGAAGGAGGAAACACCCTCTTCCTGTCATGCCTAAGGCTGGCTTTTCTTCTGCTCTGCCTAAGCTGCGTCCATCTCAGTAGGGGCAAAACACAGGGCCCAGCAAGCAAGGGAGATGTCAAGGCAATGGGAGAAGGGGGAGGAGGGGCAGGCAGTGTCATCTTCCGGTGCTCAGCTGCATGGTGAGCCACAGAGGTTATGGAGAGAAGGTATTTCAGTCAACATTCAGTGCACTGACAGGAGCCTGGAGTTCTGCTTCCTGCAGTGGTGGACTGGGCATTGGACAGAGATGATTCTTTTTTGCTCTCTCTCTTTCCCTCTCTCTCTCTCTCTCTCTGTCTCTCACACACACACACACACACACACACACACACACCTGGAGTTCTGCTTCCTGCAGTGGTGGACTGGGTGTTGGACAGAGATGATTCCCTGAAAGACAACTACAAGAGCTGGATAAAATGTTCGAAAAACAGTCTCAAGAAGATCAGAAACTTAACAAAAACATTAGGGATTACTCAGCTAGGACGTTGGAAAGGCCGGAATCCTAGAGAGGTGTGAAAAACAGAGGAGAGCTTTTGCTCTAAGGCATTTACTGATCCAGAAAAGGCTGAGAGAGGCCAGGGTGCATGTGTGGTGGCGTGGTGGAACTGAGAGACCAAAGTCAAAATATGGCACCACCAAGGACAGAAGGGAGTAAAGTACCCCATCCCTTGGACAGGACCACAGAGAGTCATGCCTGTGGAGTAAAGGTGACCCAGAATTCACAGTTAGCCACATGGACTGTACTTCAGTCTCATCATCATCTGGGGATTTAGTACTCCCAGGTGGGTGCCATAAGCAGACAACTTCTTTCCTGTGAAGATAACATCAAGATACTTCTACAAACAATATTTAAATAGAATATCCAGTATGGAATAAAATATAACCAGGTACAGGAGAAGGTAAGACAGCAGGAGGTAATAAAAACATCTATGCTAGGGGGACAGAAACCTCTGCTGACAGCACTGTGTGAACACCACCAAGCATGACTGCACAGTGGTGCTCACACAGGCACCTGCCTGGTGGCCTTGGTCCTCTGGGGGAGGCTAGACTGTCAGCATCGTACAAGGTCTGTGAGCATCATAGGGGGTCTGTGGGAGGGGTAAAGACTGAAAGTCCTCAAGGGCCCAAGTTCTCGTGAAGAAGCCTCCTCACCCTTTAGTAACAAAAAACTTCCAGCAAAATCCAGCAGACAGACTTGCAGGCCCAGGCCTTTCCAGTGACACTTACAGGCCAAACCCAAGCTGGACAACACCACATGTGCAGTCTGTACAGACCTGAAGTGACGACCTCAATGTTTGCAGAGACAAGAAAAAGCAGAGAAAGTGTGGTCACATCTTGGAATGCAACAGAGAGAATGGCAGAAGGACTGGTACCTGAGAGAACTGGAGGAGTGAGGGTGGGGCGGCTGGATCCTGGAGCCCAGACTCCAGCCACTCCCCTTGAGGAAGGGGGCAGACAAGAAGCCCACCCAATTTACAAATGGCACAGGTCACTCTTCTAGATGCCTGCTCTTGACCCTGGCTGCACCTGAACCGCCAAGGGAGCTGTAAAACCTGGTGCCCAGGCCTAGGCCCCAGAGATCCCCCTGCTGCAGGTCAGTGGCACATGGGTGATGGGCTTCAAAAGTTCCAGGACATTGGCATGGACCTCATGCTGAGGACACTGCTCTGTACTCCATGCAGGGTGGATCCCTGCATTGCAGCATTGAATTCTCCTGTCAGCTGGGCAGCTTCCTATTACCAGCATGACTGATGTGGAGCAGAAGCAAGCACGCCGTGCTGTGGGGCAGGCAGATGGCAATGTGGGGGGACCCTAGATGCAACCTTCATGGTCCTGGCCTGCTCTGTCCCCAAGACAGAACTGAGGTGTCATTCTCTATAATGACCTGGGGCCCTCCATTTATTGAGCCAGCTGTGACTACGATCCCTTGGGCAGATTGACAAAGCTCTGCTTTCCCTCCCCATTACATTGCTCCTAGTCAGGGTGTTTAAGGCTTAATTCTTGAGAAGAGTCCAGAAAACATGGCTTTTCCATACTTACAGAGGGGCCCAGGTTTCAAAGTCTGGGAAATCCTTCCCTGAACATGGGCAGAAGACACCCCAACGAAAGCACGTGCTTGCCGTGCTGAGAGCTTTTGCACCCACCTTGCAGAATTGGGCTGCCTACAGCGGGCAGAGGATGGACTGCAAGACAAAAATCAAAGGAAAGATCATTTTAAAAGCCTGGAAGCCCATGGGAGGCTAGCAAGGCAGGATATTCTCTGCACAAAAAACATACAAACCAGAAAGTGAGAAACCAGTGCTTCTGAACAACCCGTGTCTCAGACAGCAAAGCGACGCTAACTGTAAGCCCCACGCCAGCCACTTGAGCGTCATCCTAGTGCCTCACTTCAGGCCCTTTGGCTCCAAGGGTCTACAGGACATGCTGCTCAGGAGCCAGAGCAGGAAGCAGTTCTGGGCTCAGAGGCCTGGAGCCCCAGTTCCTGGGGCAGAGTGGCTGAGGGATCAGATACTGAAGGAGATTCAACCACAGCCCTGAGCCTCTAAGGCTCATCCACCAGGCAAGCGGGAGGCTGAGGCAGAGAGCCAGCATGGCTTCTGGTCCCCAGGGCACAGAGCAGCCAAAATTGCCAGCGAGGTGTACGAACTCAGTTGGGATGAGCTATGCGGACACTGGCGCTGTCTAGCTCATTACGTTTGTGTTCCGGTAATGTTGCAAGCCACAAAACCATGCACAAAGTGTACTGTTTAACTTCCCACTGCCCCCTTGGGGTCCTGTTTAAGGCCCCTACAAGAGACCAGTCCTATGCTCCTGGGAGTCTGTCCACTCACAGAATGACCGCAAGCATTAAAACTCAAGTACTTGGACAGCAAAACCCCTGACTTTAATTACACTGCATCTTTTTCAGCTCTAACAATGTCATACATTAATATACTGTGGTGAAGGCAAGTAAAACAGATCTGAGGCTTGACACTAATTATTGTGCTTATTCAATTTTGCTGTCTTTTAAAATCTGAGAACTCTAAAATGTATTATCCATACAAACACCTGAGGTCTGTTCAGCTGGGCATAGCATCTTCACACAAACAATTTGAAGAAAGGACCAAGTTTAAATTATAGTCTTGTCTTATAAGGAATAACATAATGAGTATGATAAACCATAACATAATGAAACCACTCTTTATACCCAGTAAATAGTTGCATTTGCTTATGAAGTACACGTGGTTTCCTACATACATTCTTGTCCTTGGTGAAGATTTTGTTGTTATTTCTAACAAATCACTACATGGTTGACACCTATTCTCATAGCTTATAAACAGTATACACTCAATGTTATATAATAATGTAATAACAAAATAGTAATAATGAACATGTTGCACTCAAAAGTTCTAATTTTCAAAATAAAGAGCAAAATGACAAATCAAAATATACTTTCCAAAGTTTAGTAGGATAAATGTCTCAGAAAGAAAATTAGAACATTGCACAAGACAGAGAACTTCCCTGTATGGATACTCTGAAGAGTGAGCTGAGAGGTCCTAGTGGTGGCAAATGATGTGTATATGTTTAACAGAAAAACACATCTCGCTATATATAATCTTTACCTCTGTGGAAGAGCAAAGTATGTCATCTTAAATGAAAAAAGATTTACTTGTGTGTATACTTCAGATATAGAATGAAATATAAATATGAAGGAGTATCCATATCAGGAAAAAACAGACAATAAAAAGACTTGCCTTGTAAATATTTAGACATAGGCAACTTCAGAGAGAGATGTGAGCAATGAATGCCTACTTAAAAGTCCGAGCTTGGGCAAAATATGGAGGTTTAAGAATACTAGGTATTTAACTAAAAAGTTACCAGGCTCCCTCCAAAGCACCCATACAGTATAATACTTCTTGAATAAAACAGCTATATTTTCCTATAATTTACAAAAAAACTAGTAAGAACACTTGCAAAATTGTTTTTATTTTTCTTTAATGAAGAAAAAATGCAACATACAGAGAAATAGTCATAGGCATGAAAGGGATTTATATGACTAACTTGTCAGCCAAATAATTAGGGATTAATCTCCCCTTTGGGATTTAGCTGTTTTGGTTCTGTGAATAAACATTAACTGAAATCAAAGTTGTTCTCTGTTTCCTGCATAAAGTATATTTGTAATGCATACAATGAACATAATAAAAAGATGTAAAGAACAAACTTACCAATTTGAATATGCTAATCTTAACACTGAACATAATAAAAAGATGTAAAGAACAAATTTACCAATTTGAGTATGCTAATCCCTACACACTAAATGGTTTCTAAAGAAAGTAGCATGGACTGTGATGTAGTTCTGCAATTCTGGAGATAACATTTTTAGAGGAACTTTTTACACAACGTAAACTGCAAAGGGCAGAAAAATGACTGTACACCAAGATGCACTGGTCTCCCCAGAATTACATCCAATCTTAATCTACACAAACATTTTTTCAATTGTCAAGATGTTTTCCTCTTTAAGCTTTTCAATGTAGTGGCCCAGCTTCACAACTGTCCCCAGCTTAAGCCCCAGGTACTTTATCAGCATGTCACTCTCAAGTAGTAGCAGAGCTTTCCCATCAATGTTCTACACAGAAAAGGAAATTATAATAATTAATAATGCTTTCATAGTTTATCAGAATGGGTATTTCTTTGTATATAAGAACATGTCAACACCAATTAGAGCAGTTCACTCCAGATGTATTCTCAATCTGCATCTGCTTGATAAAGACTACTAAAAATCTATAATTTGTACAGTGAATCATTTCATCATCTGTAAATGAAATCTTACTTCACACCAAGAAAATTTTAATCTGTTTTCTTAGAAATGGCTGAGGCTGCACAATACCTCATTTTAAATACTATGAATAAAATGATGTGATGAATAAAATATTGCATAGGTATGACAAAAAGAGTAAAAACTGTGACTGATAGAAATGAATTTCAGATGGTCATTAACGTTCGTGGAGGGGCTGGGAATATTAGTATGTCAGCAACAGTACAAAGTATAAATGTGCTATATACAGTGTTGTCTTGATGTTGAAAGCTAATTAGTTGTCTGATGCTAATTAGATGCAAAAATTAATTACTGATTTTCTTACCATAGTGAAAAGGGTACATCAGATATGTGGCCTCCAATTTTATTCATTAGGAAACACTATTAAAATATTCCTTGGGAGTCACAAGGCATCCTCCCAAAATTCTTTATTATATTAATTGACCAAGTGATGCTACTGAAGCATGTTATTTGGATTTCACCAGTTCGGAGTTAAAAACAAAACTGCAGAAACATAACTCATTGTCTGAAGAGACCTGACGTTCCTTAAAGTACTGTCTTTGCCAGGCAGTTTCTATACATTGTCTACTAAGTAAAGCTAGTATTTAAAGAAATTAGAACTTGCAAAAATTAAGGCCATGATGTAACTTTGTAAATAGTCTGAGTATCAACATCCCAATTTGTCAATAACCGTATAAGGTTAATGGGGGAACTGAGCCAAATGGAATCAGCTGCTGGACTCATCAGGTGTCATTAACAAGCAGGACACCCTGTCGCAGCTTGCGGGCACCCCCTCGCACTCATGGCCCTGGGTCTGAGCAGGGAGCAGGTGGGAAGGAGGATCCTTGTAGTTGCTGTTACAAGGAGAAGACACCCCAGAGTGGCTATGCCAAATCACCTTCTCTGAGAACTTGAAGGCTTATAGGATTTTAGGTATTCAGGCTGGCACCTGCTTAAAGCACACATCCAGCGTCCAACATTTAAGGATGAAGCTTTGGGCAAAATAATCCTTCTCACAATGGAAAAAAATCAGTTGATAGGGCTCCCCCACCATCCACACTAATGAGCATCCAGCTGAAGGGCCTGCGCAGAGGTCATTCAAAGGCATTACGGCAGGAAAACCGGATCAAAAGATACATTACATGTTGCCTGAAGAGGTCGGCAAGATGGCCTGATATCTCAGGATCTTTCTGATTCAGGAACAGGATCACTTCTTCCACAGACCAAGATTCAGGGTCATCAGGGAAGCTTTATTTTGGCATACCCGAGTCAGCTCTAACTGGTGTACTTGTAGCTTCAAAGGGGAGAAAGGAAGACAAATCATACCTGATCTGATCATTTTCCTGAAAGAAGAGATGTTAGGTAGAGACTAATGGTCTCATTCCTGGAACCTTCAGGACCAGGAGTCCGTGTAAATCCAGTGAAAGCCTAGGTAAGGACAGCCTGAGGACGGCTACCCAAGAGCATCCCCTCTGACCTTCTGCAAACAACAAGAACAGCTTCAGAAGTTACCTCACAGCTTCAAAGTTCATAACACAGACTGAGCAATCCGAGGCCTCTTGGGCCACAGGCAAATACAGAAAAAGACCTGATACTTGGGTGAAATTAGGTTAATCTAAAGTAACATTACTCGTTACGTATTTCAATGAATTTCTCCCCATCTCTCTCCTCTGCTCTGTCCAGATTAGGATTTTTGCTAGTAAAATACAATGGAAATTCCCAAAATTTAGTTTTACAACTGCTTAAATTTATTCACTTCAATCAATGAATTTCAAAAATCCAATTATCTTTGAGAACCAAATTAGTTCTCTTACTGGTCTCTCCCAGGTATTCAACATCGGTTCTTTTTTGCCCCACTTTATGTTTTAAATTCCTGTGTCTCAAGGATTAAAGGCTTATCTGAATTATGAAGAAAACAAGATTATCTTGCTTACCTATCTTAGAAGTAACTTTAATATTACATTGATGACCTCTTTCAAGGTGAAATGCAGTGTAACAGATACCTTGGCTTAAGGTTGTTCAGTAAAGAAATGGCCGAGACAGGAGACAACTGAAGTGCTCAGACCTCATAGTGTGTTAACTGTGCCATCTGAGTTGTGCTTAAACTGCTTTGTGTCTAAACAGGTATCTATCCACTGACTCCACACAGCACTCGACTCTCTACAGTTGCTGTGGGATAACCCAAGGGAGTGTTGCAATTCACAAAGATTTGTTTCCCTAGCCAGGCACTGTTGGCACAAACTTAATCTTTGTTATGTGTGAGTTAGCCAAAGGTGTACCTTTCCTTTGGCATCTCTGGGCATTTCAGAAGCTTTTTGCGTCTTTACCAAGGGACGGGCAAAAAAAAAAAAAGAAGATGAAAAAACTCACAGTGGGGTCACTATGAGTATTAGTGGAGAAGAGGCATGTCAGTTGATTAGCACAGTGCCTGGCATGTAGTATACACTCAGTAAATGTTAGTCATCATTATGAGTATCCCCCAAAACCAGCCCTCAAAATAAAAAAGAAACAGCTTCCACAAGCTTATTTCAAGAATATTGAAAACTACAGGTTAAGGAGTGCTGTATGTCATGGGTACCATCTCATATTCACCGTACGCAGTGCGTTCGAGGTTCATATCCTCCACTATAGTTTGGTAAGTCATCATCTCAGGGTTCTGTGCCACACTGGGCTCACCTTGGACTGGCTGGGCTGCAGACACCACTGTGGGCTCTGTGGGAGATGGGAAAAGGATATCGGTGCTGTCATCCCCTGGGCTGGGAAGAGGAGCCCTGTGATGAATCCTCAGAGCCTTGACTCTGGTTTAAGTCCAGCAGCCATGCCCATTTCACCTGGGGCTCCTCCTGCTCCTCCTGTGCCTTTTTTGGCTCCAGGAAGATTAACTCTGTATCCAGTTCACTGATCTCTTTTGACTGCAAAGATGGTTCAACAACATTGCTACTGAAATCATTTTCCTCCCTTCTTACTGGCGAAGTTGGACTATAACTTGTAGCATCAGCAGATGCACAGTAAGAGGCCCTTCTCCACTGTTACCTCAATTTGATCTTTCTGGAAAGCAGGTAATTATAAAATCTCTGTGCACATTGAAGTGACCTCTGAAATGACACAAACCCAGCAAAAAAACAAAAACAAAAACAAATGTGAATGAGTAAAAAGGAAATAAATAGTAAATATATTAACATTTATTTTTCATGTAACATTGCTTTATGTTATTAAAGATTAATGTTCTGTTTTGATTACTTTTATCCGTCTTCAATGCTACCTTTTAATGTCATTTTATATATTAACGTTACAAACATAAAAATACCCATGTCCATACATTTCTCAAACCTATATTTCAGCATTTTTTCCAACATAGGATAAGTTTCTCATTTGCTGCTGCAGCAAGTGTTGCTCGGCCCTTATTGGTTCTTTCACTTCTGATTGGCATCTTTACAAAGCAGAGCTTTGGTGTAGTTGTGAAAATATTTTTAAAACACTTACACGATTTAGCCGAATTGATTTCACACAAAAACGGTTCATTTTGGAAAGCATGGTGTGAACATCATCAAACTTCTTATCCAGGTTTTGAATGGCATCTTAGATGACCTATTATAATACAAACTGTTAGTAGTTACTCTTCCAAAAGAAAAGGAACATTTAAGAAAATACCAACAAGCCAAATTTTGACTGCTAGAAACAAAGAAAGCTCTCAAGACATCGGTTTCCTACTTGATGCCCAGCTGTGTGTGACAGAGAGCCCATCGGACTGAGATCAGCCCACTGCCTACTCAGTTCCTCCACATCCCATGGGCATTTTAATAAGCATTAACATTAGAAATTAGTCAGGCCCCAATTGCTGTAAGCCACCACATTTATGAGGAAGTCATTTTACACCAAGGAAGGTGCATTTAGAAAAGAAAGTTTCAAATTTGCCAAAAGACCACGGAGGCTCTTTGCATATAAGGATGGTAGGAGCTGACAGGCAGTGAGCGGGCCACTCTGGAAAGAACAGTGGGACCAAATATAAGAGATGCAAATCTTGGCCTCAAAGGATTTTAAGATCATACACTCAACTGTGAGCCTTACAAAACCTGTGAGTACACGTCGCCTATATGCCAACCAGGTATGAGATTGCCAAAACCTGACAGTTCTTGAAATACATAGAAATTTCATTGTGGCAAAAAAATACACTTAAATAAGAGGCCAGAACCATTTCCTCATTTCTTCATTCATTCATTCAAATAAACATTTATGGAAGGCCTACCACCTGACAGAACTACTTTGCTAGGTGCTGGGAATGCAAACATAAAGAACAAAAAGAAAAACAACAGGCTCCTGCCCAAAGGAACTGTCCTTTTTCTGGAGAGACAATGTCATTAGAGACAGTGATTAGCAGCAGCCCGGAGCTATGGTTCACAAGTGTGGTCCATGGACCAGGAGTGTCAACATCACCTACTACCCCATTGGCAATGCAAACTCTTTCACCAGCCCTACTGAATAGTGAGCTCAGAGAGGGGACTGCAAGTTGCGGTCTCACGAGCCATCCATGTGATTCTGATGCCCACACAGGTGTGAGGACCACTGGCCTAGAAAACTAGGCACATAGTGCAGCCTCTACGCAAACACAGTTGGGTTCAACTACTAGAGTTAGACCCCTAGGAGCTGTGTGGCCTTGGGGAAGTTACTTAACTTCTCTGTGCTTCAATTTCCACAGGAATAGAATTGGGATGAAAATACATCTCTTTCCTCCTGATGACAAACCAAGGTACTATAGTATTCTGTTATATTCTAGCATAGCAACAGCACCACATGCTGACCAGTACAGCAGCACACAGTCACTTACTGCATCTCTTATGGGCACAACCGAGGTGCGCACAGAAGAGGATCACCTACCCACACCAGCAGTCACAGCAGATTTTCTGAGGAGATGTCTACGCTGAGAATTGCCCACCAAGAAGGTGTTCCCTAGGTAAAGATGTGTCGAAGGCATATGGGGCAGAAGGCACAGCATGATAAAAAATACTCAGACACACAGTAAGTCGGAAGTTCATAGAGTGAACATAAGTGATGTTCAAAGAGTTGTGTTATTTTATTAAGGCAAGGAGAGAGAAAGGATGACAGCCAGGGGGGTGGGAGGCCAAAAAGGGTGACTGTTTTTAAGTGCGGAATAATATGCTGAGTGGGAGAGATGGAGGGGAGAGGGGAGAGGGGTGACAGGTGAAGGAGGTGGGTCAGCACAGGGAAAGAGGGTCAGAATCATTAACCAGCGGAGATGTGAGCCCTACAGAGGGAGACCCCGGGAGGAGGGGTCCTACAGGAAGGAGGTGGCTGCCCAGTGAAGAATCTGCACTTGCAGGGGATTTCTGCTCCCTGGGCTCCACTTTCCCCATGAAATAAGAGGCAAGGATGGGGGCGTGGAGCTGGAGCAGAAAGAGAGGGCCTGACTAGAGCATGGCCCATGGTCACCACCAACCGCCCCCTCAGATTCACAGCCTGGACCAGCAAGTGGCTTCCTGACCAGGAGGTGGGGCAAGGCCAGAAAAAGCCCAGATGCCAGTGCTGCACCAGGGGTCTGGTCCCCTAAGGCACAGAGGTGAGGAAAGGAGAGAGCCAGCACCTAGCAGAGACAGACAGGATCCCTCGTGGCCCACCTCAGGGCTGGAACATGGGCCCAAAGGCATTTCTTGTCCTGCAGGCTCTCCCCACCACCTCCTCCTGCATGATGGCTCCCAATTCCCCGCAGGGCTGTTGTCCTCCCTGATGTGGAACAGAAGTGAGTGCTTCTGTCCCACAGGCTGGGGACAGTCCTGCTGGAAATGAGACCCCCCCACACACCCCACAACCCCACTCCAGGCTCTGGATCTTCCCCCCACCCCCCACCTCAGAAGCCTCAGTTATGTCCTCTTTATGCATAGCACTTCTGTTCTCGGTAGTAATAATAATGATAAAGACTCACATAGATATTTCTTACTTCTCAAAGTATGTTAGACCATTTTACTCAAGAAACTTGGTATGATAAGAAATAGTTTTTTTGAAAATAAACTTTCATTACCTCTAGGGTCAGCAAGTCACAAAGCCCTTGATAATTACAACACTTCCACCAGACTCTACAAACATTCTAATTTTTACAAAATCCCCTGAAATCTATGCAGCATGCACTCATTACAAAGCACTGGGGGTGCCACTTTGTTTCAGTTGAGATGTCATGGCATGCACTTAGGCTCCTACTGTATTTTATCTAACTCAGACAAGTTCCTTTAAAGATTATTTTTAGGGGAAACTAATTCAATATTGAGCAATCTAGATGAAAGAGACATATTTACATTTGACCAGTTAAAGGGTTTTTAAAAAGGTATAAAGTTTACATATTGTTTTCAAAATTTTCACCTGGAAATGCTGTTCTAAGTAGAGATTGTTAAAAATCATCACAATGGGTGAATAATATTAGCTTAATTTGAATTATCAGCAACAGTATAATTTCAATTAATTGTACACTTTTTCCACATGAGATAAACAGAATTTTAGCTTAATATTTTGGAAATCTACATGAGACAGAGTACTTTTGTACCTGGAAATATGTAGCAAGGACGTCCATCATTGTTTTTTCTTGTGCTTCCTTCTGTGGTGTTTCAGAATGAACACTCTCCTGATAATAGTTTAAAAGTTAAGTAGTTAATGCTACTTTTGCAAGAAGCAAACCAAACACTGGGAGAAAAAAAACACTTTATATATACTTATTTGAATTGGTTTTATTTTTCACCAATTTCTCAAAGGGTTTCAGAAGTCTTCATCTAAAATAGAGACAAAGTAAAATCTAAACATTAATATGAGAATGAAAATGTAACTGCTAATGGAGGGAGTAAGAAAAGATTTATTGCATCAGAAGGAGAAAAGTTTAGACGTCTTTACTAAAAATGAGTATAAACTGTTCTAAATTTCAAACCAGAAAAGGAAAAGAGGGAAAT
Source organism: Smutsia gigantea (assembly GCA_032199065.1). Classification (NCBI taxonomy): domain Eukaryota; kingdom Metazoa; phylum Chordata; class Mammalia; order Pholidota; family Manidae; genus Smutsia; species Smutsia gigantea. Next base: position 13,630 of record JAVSCE010015111.1, on the reverse strand, counting down.
AGAAATTTCAGTAGAAAGTGATTAGCCACGTAGAGCTGGGTTTCTCAAAGTATGGCCTGCCTGACCATCAGCATCAACATCACCTACTTGGCTTGGTGGGAAAGCAAAATCTCCCACTCCGGACTACAGAACTGAGAACTCAGAGACTGGAGGCAGCTATCTCTGTTCTCAAAAGCCTTCCGCTTGATCCTGATTCAAGTTCAGATGTGAGACCCACTGGCCTAGAGCAATGAGGTACATGGTGCAGGCTCTAGGGTTCAAGTGCTCCTTGTCTAATGAATGTAAGCAAACAAATTCAGAAGACACTAATATTTCCTTGAGTATGAATTTAGAGGAACTCTATAGTGTATGAAGAATTTAAATCTTTACCTTTAATATGGTTATGTGTTAATATACTTGGCAAATGGCAATTAACATTACTTACATTATTGAAATATGCAGTATTTGGTTCATGTGCATAAAGAACAGTATTATCACCATCATGAGCAAGTATTTGTTTTCTGATCTAAGGAAGATTCAATAAGAACGATGAAAGAACTGAAAAGAAAAATTGAGGACTTCAATTTCACTTTCAAGAAGCTTCAAAGGCCTATTTCTGATACCAAAGGACCATTGTCCATTGTAAATGCTAAGAGTATCTGAAAAGATGTGCCTGCCAAACTGTTTTCCCATATAACAGAAGTACACTTACAACATCATTTTCCACTGAGCTTACCATCTTGTGTACCGCAGAGTAGAAAGACTAGTAACCTGGCACCAGAACTGAGTAAAAGCAGTATTTCTAACCACAAAGAACTGTGTAAAACAGCTTTTGATTTATATTCCAATAGTGCCACTGTATGGATAAAACAGGAAACACTTAAGCACCTGTTTTTCTTGATAAATTAATCTCTAAATCACCTTGAAATATTTTTTTTTGTCATCTGATGGGGTATGAATAAAAGAATAGAAAATAACCACTACATTTCATGTAATAACTCTTTATTCTAAGAATGAATTTTGAGCTTCAGGAATAATTTCAAAGTAAACATATTTAGAATGTCTTTGTTTCAAGAGACATAACCAAAATACTATGGAAGATTAGTACTTAAAAAAATATATACTATCTTACCCCAGCATAGTGCCTTATGCTCTTCAAACTGCTTTCATACAATTTGTCAGAAAAAAATGACTCTTGGTAGGCAGTTAACATTATCTCCAAAGATGAAAAATACTGGGGCAGACAAAAGTTTAGAGAATTAACTATACCACTTAGGTGGCTATATCCACATTCTTATGTGAGTAAATAAGTGTGTTTCCTGTTAAGTCAAATTATATGTAGTTTAATAATCTGTATTTTTATTCAACTTCAAGGATAAAGAAACAGAAGAAAGTAACAGAAATGTGGAGTAGCACAACCACTCTGAAAAACTCTGGCAGATTCTCATAAAGTTACATCAACTTTATGACCTAGCAATTCAACTCCTGAGTATTTACCCAAAAGAGATGTTAGCATCTGTTCACAAGCTGTGCATAAATGTTCACAGCAGTTTTATATATCACTGCCAAAACTCATGAACCATATGTAGACTTAGGATCTCTGCATTTAACTACATGAAATTAAATTCAACTTAGAAAAGATATATAGCACAATGAGAAGAATAATTTTCAATTTGAAATACAAACCACAGTGACTTCACTGGAGATGCCAGACATTTTGTGCAACAGGAGAAACTCCACTTCCTCTGAGTTGGGTCTAAATCTTTTAAAACTTGCTGGAGGATTTATTTGTGAAACTGCTTGGTCACCTAGGACAGGCAAATGTTCTACTCCTGAAAAGCAATGCACAAAAAAGTCACTTCACATACCTACTAATTTAATAATATGGATATGTTCTCAGAATGCCAGGTCAACCTGGAGTCCTGGCTGAATTTTAAAAAGCGACAAAACAAGAAGTTTTCCACTAGTGATTTAGAATAATTCTTTAAAATTTGAAGTGCTACACTGCCCATGCCTTGGAATAAGAATCAAGGTCGAACACAATTCCAAATTGTGAAGTGAATCCTTCACATCTTAAATGCTACGGACTAAATGCTGGGACAAACAGAACAAGAAAACAGGCTTCCTGAATGCTTTTGCAAAGGAGCACAAAAAGGCTTTTTTAACTTAAGGAGGTGGCAAGCCTCTGAAAGTGAGTCTGGGGTCTATTCTGACCTGGGCCCTCATTGTAGGTGGACTAGGCAGTGCACTAAAGATGCTGTGCCCTCCCCCTGCCAGGTGAGAGCTGCTGAGATGATCTCTAAGGTCATTTCAGCTCTAAGATTATGATTGCTTCTGCAGTTAAATGTGACATTATATAAATAAGTATATGTGAAATATAAGCATCCAAATATTCTAGAATTACATAAGCATGGTTATGATGCTGTCATTTAACTGTGCAACTAGAAAAAGACATGGAGTGCAGTGTTATCACATCATGTCTTGTAGTAGAGATTTGAACTCTGTCATAGCAATACTGGGAGGGGGTGTGTTAATGAGAGAGTTAAACTCCCTTTATACATCCCCAGTGAAGGCAAAAATGAATTACCTGGGCCGGAGGAAAAGATGGTGGCATGAGTATAGGGTGGCAGAAATCTCCTCCCAAACCATGTATATTTTGAAAATAGAGCAAATACAACTATTCCTGAAAGAGTGACCAGAAGATACAGTACATCAGCCACACTACATCTGCAAGAACCAAACATCACAAGGAAGACCAACTAAATACTAACTAAATGGAAATTAAATCAGCAATCCACAAAGTCAGTCACAGAAAACAGAAAGAGTACAGAATAAGACACCTAACACATAAAGACTGGAAGAGGAAGAAAAAGAAGGGAGAGAAATAAAGAGTCATCAGACTGTGTTTATGATAGCATAGTAAGTGAGTTAAGATAGAGAGTTAGATAGTAGAAAAGCTGCCCTTCAACCTTTGGTAACCACAAATCCAAACCCTGCAATGGCAGTAAGTACATATCTTTCGAAAATCGCCCTAAATGTAAAAGGACTAAATGCACCCATCAAAAGTCACAGAGTTACCCAACGGATAAAAAAACAAGACCCATCTATATGCCGCCTACAAGAGACTTATTTGAAACCCAAAGACATACACAGACTAAAAGTGAAGGGATGGAAAAAGATATTTCACATAAACAATAGGAAGAAAAAAGCAGGTATTGCAGTACTTGTATCAGAAAAAATAGACTTCAAAACAAAGAAGTAATAAGAGACAAAGAAGGACATTACATAACGATAAAGGGGTCAGTCCAGCAAGAGGATATAACCATTACACATTTCTATGCACCCAACACAGGAGCACATACATATGTGAAACATATACTAACAAAATCAAAGGAGGAAATAGAATGCAATGCATTCATTTTAGGAGACGTCAACACACAATTCACTCCAAAGAAAAGATCAACCAGACAAAAAATAAGTAAGGACACAGAGGCACTGAACAACACTTTGGAACACATGGACCTAACAGAAATCTACAGAACTCTGCACCCAAAAGCAGCAGTATACACATTCTTCTCAAGTGCACATGGAACATTTTCCAGAATACACCACATACTAGGTCACAAAAAGAATCTCAGTAAATTCAAAAATATTGAAATCCTACCACCAACTTCTCATATCACAAAGGAATAAAACTAGAAATAAATTTTAGAAAGAAATCAAAAAGGCTCACAAATACATGGAGACTTAACAACATTCTCCTAATTAATCTATGGGTTAATGACCAAATCAAAACAGAAATCAAGGAATATATGGAGACTAATGACAACAACAACACAAAGCCACAACTGTGGGACCCAGCAAAGGCAGTTCTAAGAGAAAAGTATATTGCAATCCAGGCCTATTTAAAGAAGGAAGAACTTTTCCAAATGAATAGTCTAAAGACACAATTACTGAAATTGGAAAAAGAAGAACAAATGAGACCCAAAGTCACCAGAAGGAGGGACATAATAAAGATCAGAGAAGAAATAAACAAAATTGAGAAGAATAAAAAATAGAAAAAATCAATAAAACCAAGAGCTGGTTCTTTGAAAATATAAACAAAATAGATAAACCACTAGCCAGACTCATTAAGAGAAAAAGAGAATCTACACACATAAACAGAATCAGAAATGAGAAAGGAAAAATCATGACGGACCCCACAGAAATACAAAGAATTATAAGAGAATATTATGAGAATCTATATGCTAACAAGCGGGAAAACATAGAAGAAATGGACAACTTCTTAGAAAAATACAACATTCCAAGACTGACCAAGCAAGAAACAGAAAAACTAAACAGGCAAATCACCAGCAATGAAATTGAATCGGTAATCAAAAAACTAACCAAGAACAAAACCCCACGACCAGATGGATTCACCTCTGAATTCTACCAGACATATAGAGAAGAAATAACACCCATTCTCCTTAATGTTTTCAAAAATAGAAGAGTAGGGAATAGTTCCAAACTGATTCTATGAAGCCAGCATCACTCTAATACCAAAACCGGCAAAAACCTCACCAAAAAAGAAAATTACAGACCAATATCCCTGATGAATGTAGATCCAAAAATACTCAACAGAATATTAGCAACCCGAATTGAAAAATACATCAACAGGATCATACACCATGATCAAGTGGGATTCATCCCAGGGATGCAAGGATGGTACAACATTTGAAAATCCATCAACATCATCCACCGCATCCACAAAAAGAAGAACATAAACCACATGATCATCTCTATAGATGCTGAAAAAGCATTTGACAAAATTCAGCATTCATTCGTGATTAAAACTCTCAACAAAAAGGGTATAGACGGCAAGTACCTCAACATCATAAAGGCTATATATGAAAAACCCACAGCTAACATCATACTTCACAGCGAGAAGCTGAAAGATTTTCATCTAAGATCAGGAACAAGACAGGGATGCCCACTCTCTCCACTGTTATACAAGACACTCAAGAGAAATTAAGGAGGACACTAGTAAGTGGAAATTCATCCCATGCTTTTGGGTAGGAAGATTTAATATTGTCATAAGGCCATCCTGCCTGAAGCAATCTACAGATTCAATGCAATCCCTATCACAATTCCAACAGCATTCTTCAATGAACTGGGACAAATAGTTTTTAAATTCATATGGCAATACAAAAGATCCCAAATAGCCAAAGCAATCCTGAGAAGGAAGAATAAAGCAGGGGGGGATCTCACTTCCCAGCTTCAAGCTCTACTACAAAGCCGCAGTAATCAAGACAATTTGGTAGTGGCACAAGAACAGACCCATAGAGCAGTAGAACAGAATAGAGAGTCCAGATATTAACCCATGGATACATGGTTAAATAATACATGATGAAGGAGCCATGGATATACAATGGGGAATTGACAGCCTTTTTAACAGCTGATTTGGCAAAATTGGACAGCTCCATGTAAGGAATGAAACTGGATTGTTGTCTAACCCCATACACAAAAGTAAACTCAAAATGGATCAAAGGCCTGAATGTAAGTCATGAAGCCATAAAACTCTTAGAAGAAAACATAGGCAAAAATCTCTTGGACATAAAAATGAGCAACTTCTTCATGAACACATCTTCCTGGGCAAGGGAAACAAAAGCAAAAATGAACAAGTGGGACTATATCAACCTAAAAATCTTCTGTACAGCAGAGGACAACATCAGTACAACAAAAAGACATCCTACAGTATGGGAGAATATATTCATAAATGACATAGCCTATAAGGGGTTGATATCCCAAATATATAAAGAGGTCACACATCTCAACAAAAACAAATAATCCAATTAAAAAATGGGCAGAGGATCTGAACAGACACTTCTCCAAAGAAGAAATTCAGATCACCAACAGGCACATGAAAAGATGCTAAATGCAAATTAAAATCACAATGAGATATTACGTCACAGCAGTGAGGATGGCCACCATCCAAAAGACAAACAACAACAAATGTTGGTGGGGATGTGGAGAAAGGGGAACCCTCCTACACCACTGGTGGGAATGCAAATTAGTTCAACCATTGTGGAAAGCAGTATGGAGGTTCCTGGAAAAAGTAACAATAGAAATCTCATCTGACCCAGGAATTCCAATCCTAGGAATTTACCCTAAGAATGCAGGGTTAAAAAAAAGACATATGCACCCCTATGTTTATTGCAGCACTATTTACAATAGCCAAGAAATGGAAGCAACCTAAGTGTCCATTAGTAGATGAATGGATAAAGAAGATGTGGTACACATACACAATAGGATATTATTCAAACAACAGAATAAAACAAATCCTACCATTTGCAACAACATGGACGGAGCTAGAGGGTACTGTGTTCAGTGAAATAAGCCAGGTGGAGAAAGACAAGTACCAAATGATTTTACTCATCTGTGGAGTATTACAACAAAGCCAAAACTGAAGGACAAAAACAGCAGCAGACTCACAGAACCCAAGAATGGACTAACAGTTACCAAAGGGAAAGGGACTTGGGAGGTGGGGTGGGAAGGGGGGTAAGGGGAAAAAGGGGCATTACGATTAGCACACATAAGGAGGGGAGGGCACAGGGAAGGCACTATAATGCAGAGAAGACAAGTAGTGATTCTATAGCATCTTACCATGCTGATGGACAGTGACTGTAATGGGGTATGTGGTGGGGACTTGATAATAAGGGGAATCTAGTAACACAATGTTGCTCATGTAATTCTACATTAATGATACTAAAAAAAAAAAAGGAAGGAATTACCTCTCAAGGAAATGCAGGTTAAAGTTTTCGGAAATTCCAAATTATAAAATACCTCCAATTTGAGCTGTAACTTCAACTAAATTTTACTTCTTTGACTACGTTTATTATTCCTGGTTATAAAACTAATACAAGATATGAAGCTATGAATAATTAAACCGCTGTGTTTTCCTACAATGAAAACATAGAGCAGTGAGAATGAACTAACTATAGCCACACAATGAGGGCAAATCTCACCACCATGATGTTGAGTAAAAGCCACACACAAGAGAGCATAGTGTATGATTCAATTGACCTAACGCTCAAAAATAGGCAAAAGTAGTCAATGGTGGGAGAAATCTTTCCAAACCAACACCTTTAGAGATTCTGCACTCAGAAAAGTTCTTAGTTTCCAATCTTGAAAGAAAAGAGGCTATGATTTATTTCACCAGTCCCCAGTTCATGGATATTATCACTCCTAAAGTTTTGCTCTTACACGGAATGCTACAAGAGCAGTCTTGTACCTCTGCTTGAACTTCACAGACTGAAAATAGTGAGTTAAAATTTCCCTACTCTAACAGTGTTTCTTATACTCTTACAACATCTAACAATTTAGTTTGCAGATTTACAGATATAATTTTTCATTAAATATAATTTCACCACAGAAAGTTTGGAATATACCACAAAGTACAGGTAATATTTAACAGTTTTCAGTGCTTACTTGGTAGTACTCAGTGTTCTAAGCACTTGAGGTATGTTAGTGCATTTCGTATTCTTGACAATGCTACAAGCAGGCTTAACTAATACCCTGTTTTCCTTAACACAAAACTAAGGCATAGAGAGCTTAAATAATTTACCCAGGTCTCATACCCAGTAAAGTGGTACAGTCTGGGCCCAGACTCTATGCACTTTACTTCTTCATTATTAAAATCACCTAGAATCCCTTCTATAACAGAAACAAACTCAAACCCCTACCATGGCCTACAAGGTCCTTACATGGTCAGGAGCCTTGACACCTCTCAGAGGTCACCTCTTAGTGTAAGGCCCGGAAAACAGGCCCTGCTCAGCCCCGGGATGGACGGTGACCCAAATACTCACAAGAGACCGGTCTTGATGCAAACAGCAAGAGGTTTATTGATTTTACCAGCGCGCTGGGGTCAAGACTCATATCTCACGCAGGAGCAGAGTCCGACCCCGAGCAGAATTTTACAGGAGGTTTTAAAGGGAAAGAAACTATACCTAAGGGGAGGCGAGGGGGTGGTCTGTTGATGATTCGATAGCAAAAATATTTCTATTAGAGTCCCCCCACAGGGCTTCGGCATTCTTTACTTTATCTTTACGGTTCGTTGGTTTCTGGTATATACTCAGGTCCTGTTTTGCAAATATGTCCAGGCCGGTTTTTATGACTCAGGCCAAGGGTCAGAGCTTACTTAAAATTTTCCTATTCCTTCAGGTGGTTTCGGGGAAACTGAAACTTAGGCCCTCTGATTTCTGAGGCTTTCTGAGGACTGTCATGGCGTTAGCTTGGTCCTTTCATTCCGCACTTCTTCTTATGCATAGTTCTAATCATAGAACTAGAATTCCGTATTAACATAAAATTCTTTTTCAGAATCAGGTACAGACTGGTAATGTCTTAACATTAAGATTTGTACTGCACTAATCCGTTCTTTAATAAAAGTTACTAATCTGTTCAGAATGCAAGGGCCAACAGTGAGTAACAGAAGCAGAATCAGAATAGGTCCTAAAAGGGAAGATATTAAAGTAGTAAACCAGGGAGATTAGGTCATCTCTAATTGGGGCCCCCCACCAGGTATGCCCAGTGGATACACAACCCCATGAGGCACAATAATAACTATCGCCCCCCCCACAAAGCTTTTGTTTGGCCTTAGAAAGGTCAGAACCTGGGCAAGCGTAGAAGTGGTGTTGCTGTATTAATGCATCATCCCAGGTGATTTGTAGTAGGTCGCCTAGATCAAACTGGAGGACAGGGAACCACGTGCCCCTAGGGACAATCTGGGAAGTCTGATTGAGAACTTCACTAGAGGCAAGATTAACGACCTTCCAAGTGGACTTCCAGGGCTGATGGGGGTTAGAGAGGGTCAGGGTTATGGCGCAAGCGAAGCTTAAGAGGATTATCAGTCTTTTGCACATGCCAGGACTCATCTTTTTCCTTTGGTGCAGCTTTTAGGTGGGAGGCGTGGATCCAGGCGGCTATTTCTTCGACCTTCACTGCAGTGGGAGTTGTCAGCAGGACTAGGTAGGGTCCTTTCCACCGGGGCTCGAGATTCTCAGCACGATGTCTGCGTACGTAGACAGCGTCTCCCACTTGGAACTGGTGAGGGACGGTGGTGGTCTCAGTGGAGTAAACTTCTTTCAGTTGTTCCGATGCCTGTTGGCGAACTACTTCTAGGGCTTTTAGGCGGACGAACAAAGATTGAGAAAGAACAACATCAGGGTATGTATTTTTCCTGCTTACACCAAGGGGGGTGGTCCTCCACACAAAAGCTCATAGGGAGTTAGTCCAAGATGCCCTGGGGTGTTCCTTACCCGGAACAGGGCAAAGGGAAGGAGAGCTGTCCAGTCATTCCCGACCGTCTCTAAGGCTAATTTAGTTAAGGTCTCTTTTAGGGTTCTGTTCATTCTCTCTACCTGTCCTGAGCTTTGGGGTCTATATGCACAATGTAATTTCCACCTAAACCCCATTTGTTTGGCCAATCCCTGACTTACCTGAGCAACGAAGGCGGGCCCATTGTCAGATCCGATTACCTTGGGGATTCCAAACCTGGGAAAAATTTCTTCTAATATCTTCTTGGCCACTATGTTGGCAGTTTCTGTCTTAGTTGGGTATGCCTCTACCCATCCTGTGAAGGTATCTATAAAAACTAGTAGATATTTATTTCCATATTTGGCAGGTTTTATTTCAGTAAAGTCTATTTCCCAGTAAGCCCCAGGTCGATCACCCCGCAATCTTCGTCCAGGGGGGCATCGGTTGGAGCCTGCATTCGTCATGGCACAAGGAATACAATTTTTAACTACAGCATTAACAACTTCAGGAAGTCCAATTACATAGTAGGGGGATGATTTTACTGTCTTTTTCAGGTGTTTAGTTCCCAGATGGGTGAGACGGTGGAGCTGTTCCACATATTCTTCAGCCTCCCTCTGGGGGAATATGATTTTCCCATTTTCTGTCTTTCTTAATCCTTGAGGCGTCTCTATACCCTAGGCGATTCATGACCTGGCAGTCTTCTCTAGTATACTGGAATTTCTCAGGGCTGGGCTCTGTCTCATAGTCACTCATTGCTGGCAATATTGGGGTTCCGTGAGCAGCTTTCTTTGCTGTCTGATCAGCCAACTGATTTCCTTTAGTTCTTTTATCAGTGGCCTTTTGGTGCCCAGGGCAGTGTATGATGGCCACCTTTTTAGGCAAATGCACTGCCTCTAATAGACTCAGAATTTCTTCTTTATTTTTAATCTCTTTACCTGCTGATGTTAGTAATCTTCTCTGCCGATAGATGGCACCATGTACAGGTGCAGTAGCAAAGGCATATCTACTATCCGTGTAGATATTGATGACTCTCCCCTCAGCTAGCCTCAAAGCCTGTATCAAACCTATGAGTTCTTCCTTTTGAGCTGAGGTCCCTTCTGGTAGACTGCTTACCCATACTGTTCACTCACCATCCACTACCACAGCCCCAGCCATCCTCTTACCTTCAACTACGAAGCTGCTGCCATCTGTGAACCAAGTGGTACCATGAGGCCAGGGGGTGTCTGTGAGGTCACTTCTGACTCCAGTTTCCTCGGCCAGTATGTCTGCACAGGTATGAACAACTGGCTCTTCAGTGTCCTCAGGCAATAAGGTAGTGGGGTTGAGGAGGGCAGGCTGGCCAAAGATGATTCTCTCCGTCAGCAATAAGCTTTGGTAGTGGGTCATGCGAGCATTCGTCATCCACCGATCAGGAGGCTGGCGAATAACACTCTCTAGGGCATGGGCCGCAATTACAGTCACCTGTTGTCCCATAGTCAGTTTGTCAGCATCCTTGATCAGGATCGCGACTGCTGCAATGGCCTTTAAGCAGGATGGCCATCCGCTGGCCACTGGGTCCAGTTTCTTTGACAGGTATGCCACTAGCTTCTTCCAGGGTCCCAAGGCCTGGGTAAGAACTCCCCTGGCTACTCCCCCTCTCTCCTTGCAGTAGGCACATTGATCTTTGCCAAGGGGTGGTCTGCCCATGCTTCTCGTTGTCTTCTGGCCCCTGTTGCTCAGGTTCCCTACCTGCCTAGGCCTTTGAAATCCTCTTTCTTTCTCTCCTACCACTGTGGCCAAAATTCTAGATAAGTTTTCCTCCTGTTTTTTTGTCTCTTTTGTCCTCCCTTTCCTCTCTCTCTCTCTTCTGCCTTTCTTCCTTCTCTTCCTCTGTCTCTCTTTTGTGATACACTTTCTCAGCCTCCTTCACTAGGTCCTGTAAAGTAAAATCCTGCAATCCTTCGAGGCGCTGCAGCTTCTTTTTGATATCAGAGGCTGATTGCCCTATAAATGCCATAGCTACGGCTGCCCACTGTCCCTCAGAGGTGGGATTAAAAGGAGTATAGCGCCTATAAGCCTCCATGAGGCGCTCAAAAAAAACTGAAGGCGGTTCAGTGGGCCCCTGAAGAATTTCTCTTACCTTAGCCAGATTAGTGGGCCGTCGCACAGCCCCCTTGAGACCTGCCACCAGAGCCCGGCGGTAGACAGTCAACCTCTCCCTACCTTCCGGAGTGTTGAAGTCCCAGTTAGGTCGAGTCAGCGGGAATCCAGCATCTATCACATGGGGAAGTTGGGAGGGTTGCCCATTGTCTCCTAAAACATTTTTCCGGGCTTCCAACAGGATTCTCTCTCTCTCTTCTGTGGTGAAAAGAGACTGCAACAGTTGCTGGCAATCATCCCAAGTGGGTTGGTGGGAGAACATGAGAGACTCCATCAATCCTGTAAGACCTGCAGGGTTTTCTGAGAAGCAAGCATGATTAGCCTTCCAATTATATATATCTGCAGAAGAAAATGGCCAATACTGCATGGGTTGGACTCCAGGGGGCGGCACGGGTGGGCCATAAACTCTTAGTGGGAGAGTGACAGTAGAATCTGGCCCATCCCCAGGAAGGGCCCCTCTATGACTCCTGGTACCCGCTGCTGCTGGTAAAGGGGGAGCATTGGGCCCTTCCTCTTCCCTTTCTTGTACTACCGGCTGAGCAGGTTGTGGCTCAGGGGCTGGAGCAGGTTCTGCCGCCTATTCAGCAGGTTCTGCCGCCTTTTCAAGATAATACGGGGGAGGGTTAGGTTCCGCCCATTCGGGAGGGGATTCTACTTCAGGACATATTTTAGGTTTCGGGGTTCCTGCAGTTCTGCTTCTATTTAGTACCAACACTTGAAACTTTGGTTTAGACATAAAAATCAAGACTATTTCTCAAAGCTAATCTCATAAAATATCAAAGCAATACAGAAATAAAGTTACTAAAAGGTTAACAGGTGCCACAATTTTAAAGATCAAAGTAAACATCAGTTTCTCCCTTATAATTATTGAAAGATTTTCTATATTCAGTTGTATGTGTTCATCTTTAAAGTTATTTATGAAGAAATCTTTTCTTCAATTACAACAATGAACTATTGCAGCTCAAAACTGGAATGGTACAAGCAAAACAACTTCACACTTTAATAAGTATATGAAAAACATATTACCCATAGTATGATACACAATTTCAGTAGGGTCCCATCTATCCACATTTTAAAAAGACTTATGGGAGGAAGGGGTAATATATAACAATTTACTGACTTACAGGAGAGTGCAAGTGAGGGAGCCTTGCTGAAAGTGTATTTCTGGTCTTACATACCTGCTCCATGCTGACTCCCCCACCCTGCAGAAACAGTGCAGTCTCTCAAATCAATTACATTTCCAAAGAGAGAAACAGAGAGAGGGAGGGAAGGAGAGAGGCTTGATAACTTGGGTGTGGGGGAATCAGTGGCCCATTAACTGCAGTGGAAAAATACAGTGCAAAGTCAATCTTTGGCCCCTTTAAAAAACACTGGATACGAACTGAAAAAAAAGCAAATGCTTCCAGTTCTTACAAGAGAAGCTTTGCCTGTTAAGAAAGCTTATTGCCAAAGTATACAAGAAGCTGCCTAGTTTATTAAATCAACTGTCCAGCCCAAGCTGAAGGTGCAGACATTTTGTAATCCAACTTCAAAAAGTTAACAATTAACAACAGACCTCTCCCCATACTCTGAAATGAGATTCTTACATTTAGAAAAATCTCCCTGTAAATGAATACAGGCAGGCCTGAATTTCTGAGGCCAGGATCACTTGGATTCCTCCCTCCCACCCCCATCTTCTATAGCTGTAACACCTCTGCCATCTTCTGCTGCAGGGGCTGCCCAGGGATGGCAGGGATACAAGTCCAAACCCTCTACTGCTCAGTTGTTCACTTTAATAGTCAGAGAAGAGAGGAAGACAGCTTTTGTTATGAGAAATTACTTTTACACAATATGGACAAAGAAGTATATGATGAAAGGAAACAATCAAAACAGCAGTTTTCCTTATTGGTTACATGATGTAGGGTTGGTGGTCAGGGTGAGAATCGTTTCTTGGCTGAAAAACAAGATTCTTAACTGCAAAAATTAATTCTCTGTTAAAAGTACCCTCAGGAGGCCAACCTACATTGAAGGCCGGCCATTCAGTCGAGCAGAGGGTCTGCCATTGTCTTTTTCTAACTTCTACAGACAAGTCATGGGCCCTATTCTTGACGTCCATCCAGCGGTCCAAAGTCAGAGACAAAGGGGTTGTCACAGTCTGTTCCATTTTGGTCGTTTCTAAATACACAAAAACAGCAAGCCACAAAACGACAAAAGATGCCAACAAACACTTTCCTCCTCTCGT